>WEIV01000329.1:0-19147 GCA_013390005.1 Calyptomena viridis | reverse complement strand
ACAACAGAAAGTTATCTTTCTTAAATGGTGAAGGACATGCATAAAAAGCTTGGTTTTGTTGGGGGGGGGGTTGTTTGGTTGTTTTTTATTTGTTTGTTTGTTTTAAATTTTGTTTGTTGTGGTTTTGGTTGTTGTTGTTATTACATGTGCTTTACTGCAGAAAAATAATAAACTCATTATACTACTGCTGCTAGTCCTACTTTGGAAACCTCAACATCTCAGGAGGTGTATGAGCCTCAGATTTACTTCCAAGGTGCTTATCTCTGAGATATTTTTACCTCATTTTCCCTGCAGACTGCTTTGTGTATGCAGATGAGTTGTGTCCCCTACACATGTGAACTTGAATTTCCTGCTATTTCACATATTTGGGGGGAGGATGAAATAACCTATAAGCAGACCCTCCCAAGGACAATTCCTGGAAACTGTATGCTGTTGTGGACATGTTTATTTTCTACTTGTCGTCTTGCTGTGATAATCTTGGCTTTTTGAGGAAGAGAGCAGACAGTTTATTTAAAAATCTGTTATAGCAAAATGTCATTTACATAAGTAACAGTAGATGCCTTCATGCCTCACAACTCTATCTGCCTTTGCAGAGACTAGGAAGACTTTTTGCTGAGTCTGATCAAAGGATACCTTGTATCAGTGAAACATTCATGGAGGCATGCCGCGTTTTCTCTGTTTGAAAATAATATTGTTGCTGAAAATGTTAATGGTGCTTTTGTTTAAGAAATGGTCTCAGATTTAATGGGAGCTCAGAGTTACGCCAAGAGAAATGAGGTACAAAGAACTAGACTAGAGCTGTAGCCCAAAAGCTTCTGTGGTTTTGCAGAAACTGCAGATAAGACAGTGTTGTGGGAACACAGTGTTACAGAAGAGGTAGAGAATCAGTTATGTGATGTTGATGCTCTGGATGGAGTTGCACTTTCATGAGGTAAGTGGCACTGTTTTGAAATCATAGTAGAGAACTAGAGGCAAGTCACTGAATCAGTCATCTCAATGCCAATGTTGAAATTTGTGGAATAATCACTGACAGAAACAAGTAAGCCCAAGAACGTGATAAAATAAGCACTAACAGACTTACTGCTATCTGACAAGTAGTAGTGATATCTCAAGGAAGAGTTGACCTCTTCACATAACAACATAGGGCACATTGGTGACTGAGCCCTGTTTTTTAACAAGCTGTTCAGATGTATTTCATATCATGCCAGAGTTATTGTTAATATTATCTTTGGTGCAGGAATGAAAATGTGGGCAGCTGTTCCATTGCAAGCCTGTCATGGGAGCCAGTAGGAAACAACTGTGGTTTTATGTGGAGGTTTGTGCAATCAGTGCTGTACAGCTGAGAGTCTGGACAGTGGGTGAAGGTGATCTCCAACCTCTGTGGCTTTGCAGAACCCATAGAGCAGCTGAACTGGCAGCTGAGCCCAGTACAGTGTTTGTTTGGAGTGTTTTTTTTGTTTTGTTTTGGGTTTTTTTGGGGTGAAATTCTGTTTGCATACAGGACATAATAGGGAAGTATAAGAGATGGTGTGTAGAAGCAGAGAGAGAATGCATGAGGCAAGAGAGGTCTTGTTGATCAGGCTGCTATCTGGAAAGAGATTTCACGTTGGGAATTTCTGCATGGCTGATTTCTCCTTCCCAGGGGAAGGATTTGCACTAGGTTTCAGCTCAATCAGTTTTTCCCAAAAGAAATAACACACATAAGCTCTAAATATTTTCTAGATATTTGAGCTAAAAATGGGTGATACTGAGAAATGCAGTCACTTCTTTCTAGAAGCTCACTTACCATTTCTGAAAAGAAACCAAGGTTTATATACCTTTTGTAGGGCACTTTAAGAGTGTTTTTATCAAGGGGTGAGAAATGCAACAGGGTAGCTGCTACACACAGAATATAATTGTGTTTATAATGTGGTGGTAAGGCTGTGCTAGTGGGCATATATCTCATGTTATGAGTGGCTGCCTAAATCTGTTAGTGCCTCATAAATCTCATCAAGAGGTAATTTTCATGACATCTCCCAGATTCCTCGTTTTCCTGACAGCTGTTTTACAGAGAAAAGCTATATGAGTGGCAGGGGGCACAAAGGTAGAGCAAGTTAATGGTAAGGTTAATGCTGTCTGTAGTGTCTTCCCTTGCTGATCAGCTTCTGAATTCCTGAAGAAGTAGAATGGCCTCGTTCTCCTTCCTCCTTTATCTTCCTCATCTCCTTCTGCTCTTGACTTTTGGGAACTGTGCAACTTCTTAAATGACTTTCATATTCATTAGCATAGCACTGTAATTAAGCTCAGCCACCTAAAATGGGGGACAGGAGCTCCTGCTGCATAACTTGGTTTTTGTTACCAAGCCACAAAACAGAAGTAGGTAAATCTGATTGTTAAGAGTAGGCAAAATTACAGACTGGCTTCACCTAACCCACTCTAGAAACACGTAGCACAGCTATGTTCATGTAAGAGGAACATGTTTAATCAAGCACAGCTCTCCAACAGGAAGCAAATCTTTGTCTGACTTGTGGCTTTAGCACGTGCTGTGTATGGATATTCCCTCTCAAAAGATAGGGTTTCCCAGCACTGCACATCTTGCTAAAGGTCCCTGGGCATGTAACGTGGGATTTAGCCCTGATATTTCCATCCAGAGGTCTGGTTTAACCCACTATTCCGCCTCTAATAATGGTCACTAGTAATGCTTATGGCGAAAAAAGGTTAGCAAAAGAGTGATCCCTCCCAGCTTTTGGCAGGCTGCAGTTCAAGGACTTTGAGCTTGAAAGTTGTGTCTGTACCTTTGTTTAACAAACTTTGACAGACTTTCTTTTGTGAAAACATCTAACTACGCATTAATCTATTTTAAATTTTTGCCTTCACAACATCCTGTGACAATGGGTTCTGCCTTTCATTACAATGAAAAGGAAAGGTATGGAAAAAGTACCTCCTTTTCCTGTTGGTTTTAAACAACCTGCCTGATAAACTTCATATTATACTGCCTAGTTAATTTATTTTGAGACATGGTTTCCTATTTGTTGTCTCTGTAATACCATTCTTGGTTTTATGTCTGTCATCTTATCCATCTTTCCTTCTCATCTAAAGGCAGTTGCTTGTTCTGTTCTCCTTAGGTTAAAGCTGCTGCAGACATCCCATTGTTGTCACTCTTTGACTCTTTTCTTACTCTGCTGCATCCTTCTCTGAAAATTGCTTGGTGCAGCAGCTGTAGGCTGCACCAAGGATCCTCAGAGGTACAGTGCTGGTCCCTGTCATATTGGGTATCCCTCTCACTCTGCACTGAACTTTGTCATCTGTGACTGCGTGGTTCCTGAATTTAATTAAATTGCAGTGACTCCAGGGTTTCCAGTCACTATATTGACCGTTACTTTGTGATGTGTGTGAATAAAATATATCTCCAGATCAACATAGTTCTCCTGACCTTTTTAATCATCATCAAACTTTATCATCTTGCTGCTTGCTCTATTTTTCACATAAGTAATGAATATATTGAGTTGCACAAATGCAAAACCAAAGCTGTTGTGAAAACAGGCTATTTATTCCAGTGCTGTTTAGCGAATTGTTAATTTACAGAAGTACCTTTCATTTTATCCCATGACAGTTCAATTTCTTTAAAAGCCTGTAGTGAGAGACATTGTCAAAGGTTTGTTAGAGATCTAGGGCATGTTATGTGTATCACACATACCACACTAACCTATAGATGTCATGGCAAGTTTGTAAAAGAAGTTATGCCATGATGACGCTCTTCTATCATTTTTATTTCCATACCTGCTAATCTGTTCTACAATTTCTATCAATTTTTTTCTGTGTAGCAGTGAGCCTGTAGCTACCAGCATGTTGTTCCCTGGAGCCCTTTTATTGAAATTGGCAGCACATCCTCAGCTTTTTATATCTTGTTTTTTAAGTTTGTTTTAGAGGGATGCTGGGCAGCATGGTTAATAGTTCTGGGGTGGTGTGTTGGATTGCCTTTAAAATCGGGGTAAGTGGCATCTAAATCTATTAGCCTGCTGGTGGTCCTAAAGTCTGAGGTAATGATGCTGTGGCTTTGACAATCATCTTGCACCTGTACTGTCTTCTTGTTCCCATACACACCTTGCATTTTCCTGAGTTTCAGGAGAGTGGTGGCCAGTTTGTCTCAGTTGTCCTTGGGCCCTGCTGAGTAAGCAAGCAGACCTTCCTTCTCCTGTTTTGCTGCCCTTAATGCTTCCAATATATGAAATGGGAGCTGTAAAGGAGGAGGTTGCTGGAAGGCAGGAATGTTCAGCCATTGAGGAGCACCTCTTTCTGCCTCAGTCATAGTTTATGTTGGCTTAGGCAGGTCCAGAAGCCATAGCAATAAATATATATAACTATATATATATACACACACATATATAAATTTGCTTTGATTGCATGTGAACTGTTCTCTGTTGGATTGTATTCATAACAGGATTTTAATGCCACTCTTCAAGTATATATGACATTAATAGAATTTAGGATCAGAATGAAGGGGAAGATGTTCAGAAGAATTAATGTGTGTTTTGATTTTGAAGCAGTTAACAATTCAATGTGCCATATTAATTCCTGCCATTTGATCTTCAGTATTTGTAACAAAGATCCTTAGTTGTGTGCAAGCTCTATTTTTGATGTGGATCAGACTTATATTGTTATGTCTCTAATGGCTTTCTGGCTGTTGTACTGGTTTTTACTTCTTGGAAAGAAAGATGTAATTCAGTGTTCTAGTCTTAGAATACCGCAGGTGAGACAGCAGTGCTTCTCTCTTCCTCTTTTACCTACTTCATTTTCTCCTTTCTTCTGTCTTTATGTATGTTGTTATTTTTTATTTTTCCTTCAGTTAGTGTGTGTCCCTATAGTTTTCCTTAATTGCTTTTTGCTCTGACTGCAGGATCCTGGCTTGTATGTGAGGTTTGTGCAACCATTTTTATCTAGATTCTGCCTTTTTCAGTGGCTTCTGAATCAACTTCCCTCCCTTGAATCAATTGAGGTAATGTGGCGTGGTGTTGCTTAGCAATCCTGGGAAGCTGATACCGACCGGGTGATGTCTGTGCTGTAACAGCACTGAGCAGAAGAGACTACCTGTCCTCTGTGGTCTGTGCAAAGAAGAAATCTTACATTTTCTAATGTTTTCAGCATTCTTACCTTTATGTGTTTGAGTGTGGGTTTTTTTTTCCTTTAACGTTGCTGAGTAACAGTTTTACAACTTGCAGATGTTCCTCGCCCCTTCTTACTGCTCCATTCAAGTGTAAAAAACTTGATAGCATGTAGAATCAAAATATAATTGGGATGTCGATCTTTAAAGAACTGGGTATCTAATTAACTGTCTTGAGATAGGTATGTTTTCTGTCTACCACCCCCACATATCAAGCAAAGCTGTTGTGAAGGCAGAGCTCAGCTTTGTAGGATGTTTTGGTCCTTCAAAGCAGTATAGATTAGCATAGATCCTCTGCGTGGCAGAGGATTAAAAATCAGGATGAATTTGGTACCTCCGAACATTTAAGAATATAGAATGAGTTATTTTAGCAGCAGATGTAAAGATGTTAATGGAAGTTATTAGCACTGAAATATTTCTTTTGAATTGTTGATTCTTTCATTGAAATTTCTATATTTTCTAGTGTGGATAGATTTTTTAGACTCATTTAAATGGCAGAAGAGCAAAGTATTGTTTCTTCCCACTTTCTAGCTTAGTTGTTTTTTCCAAAGCCGAGGGAATATACATCAAAAAAAGAATTAAACTATCTCCTTTTTGCCTTTTTTCCTTCTTTTTAATAAGAAGCACTAGAAAAACGTGGGCACTAAGGATGCAGCCATTGATGTCAAAATACATCAAGAAGCTGACAGTGGTGGCGGTGGAGAGATGCAGTCTGAAGGCTGATCCCACCTCAGTGCTGTTTGTTAGGGCTATAAAGGATTGCTTATGAGGTATGAGATAATTGAACAGGTTGATCTCTTTGATCAGCTGCTCCTGTCTCTCTTAACCAGTAGTTTTCATAACTAACGAATGCATTTCTAGCAGCCTGATAGTTGATTCATTCCTGGTTTAAACTATTTAATCCATAGTACATACTCATTTATCCATGTCTACAAGGAAAAAAAACATTGAGTTGGCAAGGGGATTTATAGCAGGTTCATTGCCATGGTTTCTGACAGTCTTACATAGCCTAAAAATAGATTCAGGAAAGAATATTCTCTTCCCTTCCCTCCCTCCCCCAGCTCTAACTAATTGGAATTTCCTTTTTTGTTTGTATGTTTTTGGTGTTGTGGATTTACTAACTGACGGGTCAGGCAAATTTGTTTGATGTTTTGTTTTCAAGAGGAAAGTTCATCTCAGTATCTAATATATTGGGGAGTGACTTCCTTGGTAGTGTGCCAAGGCTATTACCTCCTGCTCCTGTCTCTTACACTTCAGTAGTGCCGCTCTGGTAGACTGTAGCTTATTACCAACCAGTGCAATAGTCTGAGCTGTGTAAGGGACCATCCTGGTGATACCTTTGAAAATTATAACCTTGACATTGCCTTGTGTTCAGCAGGGGAAATCTAGAGAATACATGATGATGTGCCTTTAGCAGCCTGCTCTGCTGTGTGAACAAGCTTCTCTTTCAGAGTCCAACTGGCAGCCTTATTGTGTCTCCTGCAACCTCACAACTAGGATGATGCAGACAGGTTAAGGATCATGGTTGTAAGAAGCAGGGCCAGTTTTAAAATACTGCTCTGTGTACAGCAGTGCCTGGTCTGCAGCAGCAAGGAGATGGGGGAGGCAAACTGGGTGACCACTGCTTCCCCTTCACGGTGTCCTTGCTGAGACAGCATCATCGCTACACAGCCCTGGCTGGCGTGCTCAGAGCTTGCGTGGGCATGGCTTCACTACCTCCAGATTGCAGTATTGTTTGTCCTTAAACAGCAGAAAAATGGAAGTGGAACATGACTTGGCAGTTAATATGGTCTCTTCTGATGTGTACCGGCTAGACTATGTTTAGCTTCGAGTTAGGTAGTTGAATTTCCCTCCCCTTTGCCTTCAACAGAGGTGTTGAGTGTTTCTGTTAGCAGGAGTCCCAGATGCTTTTAGATCTCTCTCTCCTGACAGGAAGGGCATGGATTGGAGTCACACTGATGCCTTGGATTTCCTGCATTACTTCCTGTTGAATTGATGGGCCAAAAGCTGAGAGGGGAGATACTCTGTTACAGTATTATTCAGTGTGCAACTCCCGAGGCTCATGGTGTGCCTATTTATGTTGGAAAGCAAGTAAATAGCCCCATAGTGGCCTTATCAGCTCATATCTTTTAGTGATAGGTTTTGGAGCAAAGGGAAAGTGTTCTGGGTTGAATTGCAAAGGGGAAGAAAATCCCTCTGTGGTCTCTTAGTAGATTGTTTGGCAAACAAGGTACTGGTTCTACCTATCCCTTTTTCATCACCGAGGCTTTGGCTGCTCAAGAGAAGCTGCAGTAAGTTTATTCATTTTTACTTGTTGCTCCTGGTATCAGGCCTTTTCTTCCTGCTGCTGCTTTTGTGGTCGGGGTGCCCTAACCTTTCTCCGTAGGGACTGAATGGAGAAGAGCTCATGTGATGTCAGGGTGTAAATATGTTAGTGAATGGCTGCTATTTCCCTCGCTCCTTGGTTTACTTACTGGTTGTAAATACTTTCAGATTTTCCCATGTTTCTGATCTGATCAGAGTTATGGCTTCTTTTTCTGTATACCATATTAGACAAAATTTGTATATTTAGGAAGAAGGTGGTACAGGATAGATAGGACTGTGGATAGGAACACATAATGTAGAACTACTATTGAGAAGAGACTAAACCTTTTGAAGTCTTTTCTCTTGCTTACATGCTGTGCTGCGTTGCGTTTGGTAGCTGCAACATGTGCCTATGCTTTCCTGCTTCTGTGTGTGATACTCTGCAGTATTTGTGTGCCCGACTTTGGGGGCTGGAGAGCAGGAGAAGAGCAACACTCAAGTTCAGATAAGGCAAATGTGCCTTCTCAGTCTTCCACAGAGACAGGGACCTGCCTTGGCCTGTTCATTACCAGTACAGGGCACAGTATTTGGGGCATGGGCAGGTCGGGCTGGCTGTTTGGTTCTTGTCCTGAAGAACATCTCTTGTTCCTCTTGAAGTGGAGGTGAATTTGCCATCCTTTTCAGAGGATGCACCCTGGAATTTTCACAAAATAAAGAGGTTCCTGGCTCTAAGGGGTAACAATGCAGTTTTTTCATATTTGGTGATTTTTTTCAGTTTCCCAATCCAAACCGAAGCTGCAGGAGTTCCTAGAAGCATCCAAGGATGAGAGGATGACTACCATCTGTGTTTGATTGTGTGATCCCTGGGGAGACATGCAGACTCCTTCATGCAGGCCAGCCCAGATTGTGGAACCAGGCCATGTTAGGGCCCGTATGAAAATATAATCCTGACTGGTTCTAGAGAAGAAAATTTTCCATACCTGGAAGAAGTCTAGATGTTTTTTAAGTGGGCCTTCTTTCTGCTGTGGTGATTTAAACCCTCAGAAAAATTATATACATGAATTTACATAAAATAAATCAACATGCAAAACATTACATCAATGCACAGTAGATGATAATTTCTTTCCCCTCATGTCTATCCAACACTTCTGTCATTTTACATCCATTTTTCTTCCCTCCAATGCTTCTAGCTGCTTCCTTGCTCTGCCCCCTGGGCACCAATATGCCTTACATGGGAAAGCTTCTGTGTGTGCATGCTCCTGAAATATGCTGAGCTTTGCATGAGTGCTCACCTCCTCCACAGAAAGATGAAGAGACTGATGTGCATGTGTCTCTGTGTGTATCTGGGGTGGCAGATGGCTAGAATCAGAGATAGGAAGTGTCTCTCTCTGTATATATATGTGGAAGAGCTCTCAGGTTGCTGGTGCATCTACAGGAGTAGAGGAGTTGGGGGCGAGGTGAAAGCAATGCAAAAGCATCAAATCATATACTGTTGGTTTTATCTGGATGATGAAGTGTTATTTGAAGGCAGATGCTTCACTCATAGACGTTTTAGGAATTCAAGTATTCATATTCAGGAGTTATGAAAATTAAGGATACTGTTTTCTGGACTCTCAAGGTAGTACCAGTCATGATACTTGCTTTCTTTAAAGTTCACATAAGAAGTCAACACATCTTAATACTTGAAATATCATTATAGTGTAGATGCTGTTTAAAGAACACGATTAATGTCGCCAACAAAAGTCCATAATGAAAAGACGCAATTCACCCTTTTTGTGACTTATGACACAATCTTTAATTATTTAGTTACATTTTTTCTGTGTAACAATTTTTATCTTGTTTGTTTGGTGTAGTAGTTCTTCTCCTACTGCAGGCCACTGTTGTCTATTATATTATCTGTGAGAAAGCTCTCATTCTTTGCCTTTTGCAGATGTTGAAAGGGTGGCTAAAGGGGACTGGTGGCCTTCTGCTTTTAAAGAACTGAATTCAGCTCTTAACAGAATTCTTTGTGTCGTTAGAAGTGATTTAAACACACAAAAAATGGTTAATGATATTGATATGCTTGCGATCCAAGGCCCTGAGATTACCTCAGTTGTTTAGAACAAGGTGCTAGCAACACCAAAGTTGTCAATTTGATCCATGTGGGGGCCATTCGCTTAAGAGTTGGGTCCAATGATCCTTGTGGGTCCCTTCCAACTCAGAGCATTCTGTGAGCTAATTTTCAGAAATCCTCATGCTTCTGGGTGTAGCCTGTAATTATGTGTAAAGCAAGTTGTGGGTTTGAATCACTGAAGAATGGTTTGGCCCTAAGACTCTCACTTTGGGAGTACAGAATCAGTGAGTTTGCACTCTGGTTGACCTAGATCAGTCAATGGATTTAGACTCCAAACTTGTTGGATGCAGTATCTCAGTGTCTTGAGGACCTGGGTTTTCTGTCTGTAAATCCTCATATAGGAAGTGAGGATATTGTGATGTCTTCTCCTCTGAACATTGTGAAGTTAGAGTAAGTCTTTTTTGACAGGGTAAATCAGCCCGCTATATAGAAAGAGCAGAAGGGTAGTTAGTTGTTCTGTCTGAGCAATAGAGTTCAAGTAGTTAATAAGCCCTTAGGATAAAACAAGGTGGAAAAAAGAAATCTTGAATGCTGTCCTGTAACCGACTGTGCTTCCCTGTGCAGTGAAAGAGGCAGAGTGGTCTTTGGTAGGTCCAAGTAGGGAAACTGGTAAAGCTTATGGTGTCCAAGAACAGGTAACTTGTGGTTTGATGACATGCTTAAATGCTAACCATTCCTGATTCTCAACTCTTACTGTAAATTGTGTGGTTTCCCTTATTTAAAGAAAAAAATGAAAATCTATTCTGTTTGAAAACAAGATCTGCCACAGCAGCTATAAATTTTACACCTTTTAGTGGGGATTTCTGGCACTGGGATGAGAGACAAGAGTGGGAGCAGCAGCAGACTTATGCTCTTCTGTGCAGCTCTTCACCCTAAGAGAGGGAGAGACCCGAGTTGTTGCGTACATGTAGGACAGAGCTTTTGAATTCAGGTACCACCTCTGGAAAGAAATCACAGAATTGTAACAGAATATCCTGAATTGGTAGGGAATCACAAATATCAATGAGCCCAACTCCTGGCCTTGAACAGGACAGCCCCAAGAATCACACTGTGAAAGTGTTGTCCAAATGCTTCTTGACCTCTGACAGGCTTGGAATAAATCCTGAGGAATCTGTCAGGTATAAAACCTGGTGTTATTGTTCATGCACAAGGAAATAAGCTGTTTTCACTCAGATATGGCATGCTTTTACCCCCCCCTCTCTGATTTGTCTTGCCCTTCCTGACAATGCTTTTGCACTTTTCCTGGCTCGTCTCCAGTTCTTTGCTTTTTATTCTCTTATCTTTCACCTAGAGTTTCTCCTCCTTTCCAGACTGATTGTCAGAAGCCAGACACCTTGCGTGTTGTGACCCCTCTTCACCATCCTCGTCCAGTTCTTATTTTGCATGAAATAACCTTTTCCCTTTTTCCTGCCTTGTTTTGTGCACTGCCTCGGGATCCCTGGCTCCATTCCCTGCCCATTGCACTTGCTCTCTGTCCTGTTTCAGGCCCTTGTCCCAGTCTGTTCCTTCGTCTCCCTCAAGTCTGGCATTTGTCCCTGCTGCACTCCAGATGCACGCCTTCCGCTTCCTTGCTGCCTGGGTGCCGGCAGCCCCACCACGGCCAGCACAGGAAAGATGGGCTCCCTCCGCTCCAGGGCCTGGACCCGCTCCAGAGCCTGGACCTGCTCCAGTTGGGCAGCCATGGAAATGAAAGGAGTCTGTTCCCAGGCTGGTGCGTGCTCACCCGGTCTGTGGGCAGACATTGGGTTGCCATTGGGAAAGTGTGCAAAGTTTGAGCGTGCTCAGCAAGGAAAAACTCCTGGGAGTTACTGGCTATTGGCTCTCTAAAGGTCTCTGCATGCCATGAATATGCTGTATGCTACAATTGGATATGGGTATAAAAGCTGATTTCCGTGTTCAGCATGATCCAAAGTTACTTGAGGCTCAGGAGCCAAGAAGGGAATATGAGGAGTATAGGATGTTCTCCAAGAGACGGAAGAGCAGTCTAGTACCCAGCCTGCCTGTTTGCCTGGCAGAGCAGTGTCCTCTGCCATGCTGCTTTACTGGGAGCCTTGTATTAAGTGAGAGGACCCATTAAAATTTTTAAGGCAGCTTTGGATTATTTAGAATGGATTATTTATTATGTCCTTCTTTCTGCTTCATCTTTCACTGGCGACTTATTCCTCTTTATATCTGAGTTTTAAAAAAGGGTCTGAGTCCTAACTCCCTCTATTTTTTGTAAGGGCCATTTTGGAACACCACTTCCAATGACATTTTGAGATCAATGCAGACTGTTGGGCCACTTTGGCAGTATTCTGCTTTCTCTCTTTGTGAACACTGCAAGGAGAGAGCAGGTGCTTTCCTCTGTACGTTCTAGCAGTAGAAAGTACAGATTCCACAGGTAATGCTTTTTCACACTTCCAAGCAGGTGAGAAATTAGCTTTGAGATGTGACAAAAGCCATAGGGATGTAAACTGCACTGAAACAGGTTTGTTGATAGAGACAAATGGGGTGGTTGAACAGGCAAGCCCTTCTGTAGCTGCAGCTTCTAAAGCTTGCTGTAGTGGCGCTGTGCTTTGGAGTGACTTATGTCAGGATTCATTGTGAAGTTAGTTACAGTGGGGTAAGCCATTTATTCTGCAGACACAGCAGCACCCAATAGAGCTATTTTAATCTAAATCTGTCTTGTATGAAAACCAACCCTAGTCTGTCTTCATGCAATGTATATAATACTGACATTTTAGCCAAACATAAAATGAGGATGTACCAGTGCAACCTGGCAACAGTATATCCGTGTATCCGTCTCACAGTATCTCTGATGGCTGTTCACTGAATAAATGCAGTGTTGGCAATTATGTAAAGACAGAAAAGTACTGTATCTTGAAAGATCAGGACAGCTGTCGTAGGACAGACAGTGTCTATACTGTGCTGTTCAGCACAGGTAAAGTCTTTCAGTTGTTCAAGTATTTGCACAGAGAGAAATGAGATAAAAACCTAAGCAAGTTTAAAATTTTTGCTATAATTTTTAAAATAATTATTGAAGGAAGAATAGAGATGTAATTTTAAAACCCTACAGAGTATTTGAATCTGGATATTATACAATCATGCATCATGACCCATTTTATCTTCAGCAGGACGCAAATGAATCTATCAAGTTGTTTTCTAAACAACAGTACATAAAGCAATTTTTTTCATGATGGTACGAGTATTTCTTCCTGGGAACTGTGTCAATACCAAGTGTGGTATTTCCTTGGTTAAGAATAATAAAGGCTTCTGTTTAAAGACTTACTTAAATAAAAAAGCAAACAAAACAATCATTATAAATTCAATTATATCAAGCAGTTTTACAAACTTATAAAAGTTCTCTTGGGAACAGACATTTAAATATTTAAAGACTTTAGTATTTATTTCTGGTTTTGTAGTGGGTTATATACTGAGCATATAACTGTGACCATAAATATGTTTTTCCTAGTGGAAAACCTATGTAGTAATTTTGTGGGAGTTTGATCACAAGCTTTAGGCATAGAAGAAACTAGTCAAGGCCGTTATGGCTTCAGTTTAACATGTTTGGACAGGCGTCTTCCTTAGCTGCATAATGCTGAACAGTGATGTCATTGTCCTCTGTGGTTTTGAGCCACTGGGCCATAAGAGTACCTACCCTTTTTGTGCAGCCCAGTGTGTGTGGTGGCAAGCTTGTGAGCTTCTGCTCCCTACTCTTGCAACAAGTCATAACTGATTCCTCTCAACAGGAAAGAGAGGAGAGAGGAGGGAGAATGTGATCTTGGCATGCTGACTGCTGCATTTTGGTTTTCTGCTAGGGTTCAAGGCATGGAGAAGCTCTTCTGAAGTACCATAGAATACCCGAATTAGTCTCTGGTGCTTAACCGTTCTCTGGAGGAGCTGGCTTGCATCTAGGCAGTGTGAATACCTCTACTATATACTCACACTTGGTCCAGAGAAATAGCATTTTCTCTGAGCTGTTTTATTTCTCAAAACTGAGATTGTATCCGATTTTCCTCCAACTGCTGAAGAGTAGTATTAATGTAGTGTGCTATTTATTCTTTTGACATGTTTTTATTTCATGGAAAACTTCTACTTTATGCTTGAAGCTGAGTATGAGTTGCTGGATCCCTTTCAGAATTCTGTTAAATCTGGAAGTAAATCAGATTACTTTCTTCTACTATAAGCGCATTCGGCTTGGCTTTCACATGAGGTGTTGTATGGGTGAAGGAGCCCAGAGCACTCCAGCTGGTGCAACAGCTTTATTTATGCAGAGTGATGGCATGAAAGGGTTTTGTAAAATGCTTTTAATGGCTTCAGGAGTGATTTGTACTACTATTGAACCACCAAACTGCTCTTAAGTTCTTTGCTTGTGTTTTCTAGTGACAAACTGTGTGCTCAGGTGATGACCTAATTAATCAGGAAACTGTGCTGGCTGGAAACACAAGAAATAGACATTTTCTTAGACTCTGTATGTTCCTAGCATTTACTATGTGGCAATAAAGCTTCCACAGTCTTTCTGTTCATAATGTGAAATAGCTTTTTGCCCACATCATGATGCTTTTATATCTCAACTTCAAAGTGCTTTAGGTCTTCATAAAGTGTTAACATGTACTTTCTCACTGCTACAACAGATTTTATCATCAGTAAAGGATTAGCTGGGTTACTTCAGCATGTACTTCATGTACTCATTACTCTTACTATTTTTCCCCCCATATATTTTTCTTATATTGCATTTTTTTAATGTGTGCAAGCATGCTAAGTTTTATTTTTTTCATAGGTTTTAGTGACAGAATTGGCAGGTTACTTAAAATGGAAGGGGTGACAATAAAATCAAATATATAGTGTGTATATATATATATATATATATCTCAAGTATATGATAGAAGTAGATCACAGCTTCTTCCTAAGCATCATTTCTTGTGCAGGCAGTTTTGTCGACAGTTAGAAAAACATCTCAGAAAGCAGGTTGAGAGTATCACAGTAAAGAAGAAGTATCTTCTTCCTGGCCTGAGATAAAGCGGAAAATTTGTAGAAAAGATATGGGCTGTTCAGCTGGGAAAGTAAAGAGTCAGAAAAGTATTTTCAGTGAAAAAACATTGTGTTGAACTTCATGTACAAGTAAGTTATATACACATACGTGGTATTTAAATGGTGATACAAGAAGTGCAGAGCAAGTGTGCAAAATTTAATTCAAATTTTAACTTGTCTAATAACAAATGAAGCATTTGTGTGGAAATATCTCCCTCTGGTCTATTCAGGGATTCATGACTCCATGAGCTCCTGTTTTGTTCAGACCATGCCTTTGGATTTGAAGTGAAAACATGGTTGTTGGGTGAGAGTCACTAATTGAGCAATTGGAGCTAATCATCCCCTTGGCTTAGCAGATGAGACACTAATTTTCTTTCCAGGAATAGCCAGAATTACTTGTTGGTACAGTGCCTTCAAGTTGATTCAAATTTATCTGGATTTAAAACCTGAATGAAAAACTTTTAAACTGGCTGTGTTGATTTGAATATGATATTGACACTCCTGATTCAAATAAGTAACTTTGATCGTGGTATAAGGGTGTCATGAGGGGGTAGTGAAGAACAAATAGTGAAGGCAAGTCTCCAGAGGTTGGGAAATGATCACAACCAGTCCCAAGAGTAACTTGTATGAAGAGGTTTCTGAGGAGTTCCCTTGAGAGGATGAGCATGTGAAATTTTACTTAATTGCTCACTGACATATGTACAATACCTTTGCTTGCTTTTGTGACATGCAAAAAAGAATACCTGCAAGAAGTCTCTACTACCAGGTTGTCCAGAAAACATTACACAGAGCGAGTCATGATGTTTACTGACTTTTTTAATACCATTGACAGTCATCAAAAGTAATTTTAATGTTGTGGGATGAGAAAGAAATATTCGTAGATTAGACTGGCTTGATTCACAGAGCAAGCATAAGGGATAAGTTTTTTCACAGAGGCAATTGCAAAAGCACAGAGAAACCTATTGCTGCACTTGTTGATAGATCTACTGACAGGTGTGTGGTTGAGGAAAAAAGATAGCATACATCAGATTTGTGTAGAATGGGACTGCTCTTTGCTGACATCTGGCAGAAGAATCGGAATCTGGGACAGCTGCTAGTGCCACAGAATTGCAGACAGTTTTAGGACCTGAATGCAATGAAGATAAATGAGCTCCAGTTGGAAGCTCAATGGCCCTACCAGTAGAAGCAGAAATGAATGCAGGCACTCTGAATGCTGTACAGATAGGCTTACAAGAGGTGTTTTATGTCCTGTACATTTATAGATGTTAATTATTCTGGATTTCAGGCTGCATTATTGGTATACTCAATTTTGAGTTTTTAAAGCTTTGTGTTACTGCTTAGGTACCAGAATTTGACATCAGTTTCATGTTCTAGTTAGTTTGATGTTAACAATTAAGTGTCCTATATTGCTCTACAAACCTGAGTACTTAGTCTATCCATCTGCATAACCATCTCATAGAAACTGGCTCAAGGGATATTTAGAGGTTTTCAGAGTCTGACCAAGATAGGTAACAGTGGGCTTTATTTTCAATACAGGTGATGAATTTTATTCTTTTATGGATGGTCTTGCATAGCCAAGGGCATTTCTTACTGCTGCAAATTTTAGAAAGTCTGAGAGTGCTAAAGAATCTGATTCTGATACTTGCTTTTGCATGGTGTTCTCTTGAGCAGGCAGGTTTTTCAAGGTTACCTCTCTGTCTTTAGGAATAGGAAAAAGAAAAACAAAAATCTCTGTTTAGAAATTAAATGCAGTTAAGGAGCTCCCCCTCCATCTTCTCTCCCATTAATTGTACAGGGAACATGTACATTGTACATTATCCATCTTCTTGATGATCTTCTCAACCATACCTCAACTTGAGCCTCCCTATTCTGACTTCCTGAAGCAGACATCACTTACAATGTTAACTTCTTTTTTTGTTTTGAGCTAAAAGACAGCACAATAGTATGGAAGAACTGGCTTTTTATCGGCTTCCTTCTTTATGTGAATATTGTAGATGAATTGGCTTTTTGTAATACTTCCCTCTCTATCTGAATATTGCAGATGTGAGCAGTAAGGGCAGACAGGAGTCTGAACAAATTCCTAAACTACCTCCAGTTGCCAGGCTTCCTTTAAAGTCTGAGCAGCCAACCTTAATCTGCTGGGTTCAAGCAGAGAAACAGGTACCCAGCACCTGTGTTTGTACTACTGCTCTTCAAGCTTAAGCTATTTTTTTCCTAAAAACTTTACACATTTCTTTGCTTCCACAGAAATGCTGATCTGTTAGCCTAACAAAAAAATTCTGAATTTATGTCAGCTTTCTAAGGTGTGTTTTTCTTTGTAAGGACCTTTGTGTAATTTCACACATATATGAGGTTCTGTGTGAAATAGTGTGACGCATGAATGTTGTGTTAGTGAGGCAGCTGTTATGTTAGTGAGGCAGCATTTTGGTACAAGTCTGCTAGGGACTGGAGGAAATTAACTGAAATAATGTTTAACAGTGTAAAAATGTGAGCTGTATTGGCCCTTTGTCTGCTACCCATCATTTCAAGTCGAATTTGATTTCAGTCTTTCTTACCCTCTTGCCTTGTTATATTTTTTTTTTAATATGGGTTCAAAAAACTTTGTCTTATTTCATTTTTATGGTTATTCTGGTATATAAATGAAAATGCATTGTCATTGACAATTCATGCACATATAGAAATTTCCCTTACTGAAGGTGTACAAGTCTGCTATGTGCTTTTGGCAGGACTCTATGTTTATACCTGCTTTGCTGTTGTCCTTGGGGAGGAAAAAAAGAAATCTGAAGGATAATATGAAGGATTAGCACATCTTATGAGAAGTGAGCTTGGTTGATAAATTAGCCTCTACATTGTGATGGCTGAGTTGTAGACATGTCCTGCTCCCTCTGCTTTGGAGCATTAAAGTCTTGTGCAGCAGTGAACTGGGCCTTGGGGAAAGAGGTGGCATCTTTACCCTTACAGAGAGATTTGTCACAGCCACTGTCTCTGAGCCCTCCACCTGTGACCTGTGCATATTATGCTGTCTTTTCTTATACCTTACTTATTACGATCCCTTAACCTTACTCCAGTTTGTCAAGTTTTATGTTTTTCTGCAAATATGAAAGTGCTTAGAACATGAGTACTTGACAGAAGTGTGAGAAACACTATTTCTTGTAGTTCTCTCCACAGCTGTGGCTTTTCAAAAGTTTTACAAGGAGCTGAGAGTTAAAAGCATGTGTGAACAGTTTGCCCGAGTTGCACCTTTTTCTCCTTGCTGCTTCATGTTCATTATCCTTTGGAAGATCTGGATTGAATTTGTTTCTTTCTAATGCTCTGATGCCTTCCTTGTTCTTCCTGATGGTTTATAAACTATGAGTCAGTTTGAGTTGTCTCATCTGGTGTTATATTGATTACTTAAATCTCTTTCAAATAGTCTGTTGTCATATGGTCTTGGAGACAATGTTGTGGCAGCATCCGAGAGGCCTTGACTGCAGCTTTAGCCCTGTGTCTCGTGTCCTCAGTGACTTACAGGCCACTCACATTATCCCACTGTGCCTCGGGCTTCCCCACCTTTAAGAGGAGTGTAGTCAGCAGTGTGCTTCCCTCTGTTTCATGTTATGAAAATGTGTTTTCAGCAAAGCAAAAGAAGTGGAAAACTCCTAGATACATGGTACCATTCTTCCCCTATAACAGGAGTCCTCAGGCTTCAAGAACCTCTTGCATCAGATATCCAAGCCTCTGTCGGATCTAGAAGAGCAGAGTAGTTAACAGATCAGGGTGTCATCTATTCCAACATGAGCTTTGCTCTCATTTCAAGCAGTGGCTTATTGCTTCTATTTTCCTTAGCATTTTGTAATTTTTGTAATGCTTTATTCCTGCCTCCCTGCTCCTCCTACCGCCCCTCCCCACTCTCCAAGTGCTGTTGATACTCCTAGCTCTAAGTAAAACTTAAGTTTGATACTTTTTTCATCCTGCCAAAGAAAACTATGTGGAAAATTTAATTGGACGGAACCTTTCCTTCGCTGTAAAATGTACCTCTTGGAAACATGGAGAACTAAGGTAGCTTTATGCTGAACCACATTGCGGCCTCTGTGCCACTACTTCATAAGTATATACACACCATAAAATTTTAATCTAAGCATCTGTATAAAAGGATTGTTAATGTGTGATTAGGACAAAAAAAAAATCTACAAATCTATCTAATGGCAGTTGTAGGTTTTTTTTGTGCCTTCCAGGTGCTTCAGGTAGAGTTAAATGAGAACGCTTGAGTCAGCCAGCTGCTTGGCAGGCCACTGGGCTGGGCTTAGCTCACCCTGGCCTTAGAGCCTGCTGAGAGCTGATTTAATTTGCTGGTTCAGCCAAGAACAAAACAATGAATTGTTTTCACAGAATCACAGAACATGCCAAGTTGGAAGGGACCCACAAGGGTCATTGAAGTCCAGCTCCTGGCCTTGCACAGGACCATCCCCAAAAGTCACATCATGTGCCTGAGAGTATAATTCAAACGCCTCTTGAACTCTGTCAGGCTTGGTGCCGTGACCACTTCCCTGGGGAGCCTGGGACCCAACCACTCTCTGAGTCAAGAACCTTTTTCTAATATC
>WEIV01000328.1:169689-299496 GCA_013390005.1 Calyptomena viridis | reverse complement strand
TATTTAAGAAACCTTGAGAAAAATTAGATAAGCAACTTCGACCAAAATTTTTAAAAAAGTAGAAAAGGCGGTTTGGTTTCCCTTAGGAGTCTCTTCTGAGTGGCAACACTTTTTGAGGAAATACATAGTTTGCTTTAACTGTAGCAGGTGTAGATACTGGTTTTAAGCTAGTGAATTTTCAGCTTGTTTTTTTATCAACTATATAAAAATGTTCATGGTCAGTTTTCCATTCTTTTGCATAGACTTAGTTATGTTTATAATGGTTTCTAACATTTGCACATAGCTTAGCAGTGCAATAAGATTACTCAGTTTAGGTTGAAGAGTCATGTGGGACTTGATTTTTCTTAACTTACTGAGCTTTAATATGAGTCTTTGTTTTACACCAGGTTTCAGAAGGACCCAACGTGGTCAGAAACTGGAGACAGGTATTTACTAAAGCTCTTTCGAGATCACCTTTTCCATCAGGTGACAGAAGCGGGTACTCCTTGGATTGACCTCAGTCACATTATCTCATGTCTTAACAAGGTACACTGTACTTCGGTTAGCTTTTAAAAATTTGTTTGGGTTAGCTTTCTTTAAAATAGTATCCCATTGCAAAGCAAGTTGGCATTGGCAGGTTAATCCCATTGGTTTAACTGATGGCTGTTTTCCCTGTTTTGGATGAAAATGATGTATTCACTAAGCTAATATTCCAACATTTATGGATATGTTAAATAAACTTAGTACATGAATATTAAAACTTGAAATTTGTTAATATAGCATGAGATGCAGTATTAACTTCTCATCCTAGAATGCATTGAATACTGTGGATAAGCAATGCTGGTCCCTTTATGCTACTCTGGTCTTTCAACACAGCATAAAGGATCCATAAAAACCCCTTTAACTGGGAGAGGTTTCTGCTGATAATTATCACAAAGAATGGTTATAAGGCAAGACGATCCATTCCTAAACTGTGCTGGCCAGAGTAGGAGATAGGAGGGAAACTGCAGTAGGAATTTGTGGAAAATCCTTGCCATCTAGGACAGTGCTGGAAAATTTCTGTGACTTCAAATGTTAAGTCCACTTCTATAATAACTTCCTTAGCCTCTCCAGCCCTTTATTTTCCAAGGTTGACTTAATAAAGCTACTTGCAGTTTTCTAAGAGCTGCACCACTAGCAAAATTTTACCTGAGCACTCTCATGATTATTAGCAGATGTGTGAGACCACAAAACCTTCAGTAGATAAAGAACTCGTCTTGCTCCATAAATTAAGTACTTGAGTTGATTATTCTTTTTTATTGACAGATCAGCTTTCAACTTACTTTACGTTGTTTTGCCAAACTTCACTAATTCATAGGAGACTAAGGTGCTGCACTACTTTTTTTTTTTTTTTTTTTTTTTCTTGTTTTTTGCAAAGCAGATGGAAAAGAAGAAAGGAAGTGTTTGTGTTTTGCTTTTGCAACTTGGGTAAAATCACTGGACATTAAGAACACGTGCTGAGACTTCATGGTGCCAGTCACNAGGATTAGAATAGCCGACTGTCCCTTCAAAAAAAAAAAAGGAATATATTCAGATCCTTTGACATGTAATAACTGACTTAACTACAGTTAAATCTTTTTCTAAAATGGTCAGGGCTTCTAACTTCCTGTTAGACCACTGCTGTGCATTTCTTTAACCTCCTTTTTATCTTTCTGGTTGGTGTCCGTAATCACTTTAAAAAGGATATTAAAGAGNTTGTGTGATGCTAGTGGGAATGAACAGTGGACAATATTTCATGAACACCTTGATAGTGTTAATGTTTTGTAATGGATGTTGGAAGACACCGGTGGTTTTACCCTACTCTACAAAAATTAGAAGCTAATTGGCTTGCTTTTGTCCCTCTGAAGCTATTCACAAAGCAGGAGCTTTAAAATGTTGAAGTTCCAGCTTTTAAGGTTATGCTCATAACATTACTTTGTAAGAAAAATGCAAGTAATTTCTGCCTTGCTGTGTTGCTCCAGACAGCAGCTAGTGTAACATCTCAGTGACAAATTTGTTTTGCTCTTCAGTACATTATAATACATATATTTGAACCTGATGGGGTTGTATTTCCAAAGGTTGGATCAATAGTGTCATATGCACTTGTCTCCACCTCACTTCTGTATTGGATCAAGAAAGTTTATAGTATTAAATATTTGGAAATATCAACTAAAACAGAGCTTCAAAAGTTTTGCATTATAACTGAGTCTGACAGTTCTTCATTGGTGAACATTTCTTGCAAAGTGAGGAGAATATAAGATATAGTTGGAAAGGGCTCCAGCATGTAAAGTAGGATATTCCTCTGTTCCAAATTAGGGTTTAATGGTCTATCTCTAAAGCACGTATTGAATTTGAGAAGTCAGAACAAAACGTGAAAACAAACATGGAACAAACTAAAATCTTCAACAGCAAATTATCTGTTTGGTTAGGGATTATATCAAGGTAATTTTTTTTCCAAGGGGATGAAGTGTACCATACATCTTAGGAACTATAGGAACTAGTGTGTTTCCAGTACTGCCAAAAATGTGAGGTCTGGGTTTCTATCAGTTCTTGGACCACCCGGGGCTGATCCATCCATTGCCTCATTTTAGAGTGGGCAAGAAGTAATTTATCTATCCTAGATAGAAGCTTGTGGGTCTTATGTGCAAATGTAATGTCAAACATAGTTTTGTTCTTCAGGAGCTATATGAATGTTTTCCTAGGCTTTCTACACAGGGAAAGGATAGCATTGCAGGATTATTAGCTTTGTGGAAAGGGAAGAAAACAATGGTAATCTAGTCCTGAGGTCTGGAATGTCCATCAGGTTAAGACCAAAATGTCTCAATTTTTTGGCAAGGACATTGTTGTGGTGCAATTCAGATCCTTCCTTTTCTTGCTGTTAGCATATTTGAACTGCACCATAACAATGTACTTGCCAAGAAATTGATTGCTTTTGTTGTTGGGGAAATGTTTTGCCATTTCTTTCACACTTCTTTTATTTTATCTTTTGCATTCTTGTTACAGTTAGATGCTGGTGTGCCAGAAAAAATAAGCCTCATTTCCAGAGATGAGAAGAGTGTACTTGTGGTAACTTACAGCGATTTAAAACGCTGCTTTGAAAATACTTTTCAAGAACTGATTGCAGCCGCAAATGGTCAGTTGTAGTATTTGCTGAAAGCATGCAGGACATTGCTGAGGAACTTAACCAATAGCAAATTGCACTACAGCTGAATTGTTGTTGTCATCTCATTTCACATTTGGGAAACAAACAGGAGATGAGCAAAGCTGCTTGCACTTCAGTCAGGTACACTGTTACTTGAAGGGAAGAATGTTTCACTTATCCTAGAGCTAAGGCTGCCATTGGAGGCTTTATCTGTGAAGAATTTATTTTAGATTAAGGAACACATCAGGTGCATGATGTTCCTACTTTTATTTTTTCCACTTGTATATGCACTAATTTTAATTTTTTTAAGACTTTTCTGATCTCTGAAGTTTTGCCACATTGTATACTTAAGGGAAACTCTTTGCAAGGACATTTCTGGGATACATTTTTGTCACTGAAGATATAGCAAAATTTATTCGTTTTTGATATTATTTGCACCCAGAATAGCATAAAGGACCAGGTAAATAATTTAATAGAAATTGTGTTCTATTAATGACCATTTAGTTCGTAACCTCTGTAAAAGTGTGTTGTATGCAAGCTCTGTATGCCACCCACTGTTAGCTCAAAGAAATGTGAGAAGACGGAACTTTTAAAACCAGTCAAGTGAAGTATTGGTGATTTGACAAAAAAGGAAAGAAAATCCCCCGCCATTTGATTTAAAGTTTGTCTAAGCAAAGTGACGAAAATAGCATAATGGGAAACATCTATAGTTTAAGGAGCATATCAAACTTGCTCTAAACACAACCAGCGCCTTTTAAAAACTGTTTGTACGTTTTCCTGGTAGTCAGAAGCATTTACATTTATGCAATTTTTTTAATAGTGTTTTTTTTTTTAAAGAAATTGTTTAAATGCCTGAAGTTTCAGGAGTGTATTACTTTAGGTTATTTACAGTATAATTTTTGTATAAAGTTCTGTTCTTTGAACCACAGCTTTATTATGGTACGCTACACTGGATACAGATACAAAGACACTGTTAAAAGAAGATTAACTAAACACAGCAGTTGTCTGGCATCAAGAGCTTTTCAAGTTTTACAGCCTGAATCTGGAGGGATAATGATCTGCTGTGCCTTTGCAGTCACTGCTTAGCCCAAAGTAATATTACTTTTGATAATACTCAACACACGAATTTTCCTGAAGTAATTCAGTCTCAAAAGTCTGGAATTTTCCTCCTCAGTTACCTTTCTAATATTTGGACATGCAGTTGTCTCCAAACTTGGGTATTTATGGGATTTCTAGTTAAACACCTACACTTTGATACTGAAGACTGCCAAATATGTAGGAATTTCCTTTCTTAAAGCAGTAGTGAAGACTGTGTCTATCCTTTCCCAGCACTGAATGTTTTAATAGCACTGGGTGCTCACCATGAAGAAAATGTGGAAACTCAAAAGGTCAGGACAGACTCTAAGCACTTGCAACTGATGTTACTGACATCAATTTTAATAATTGTCAATATTTGTAGTTTTCAGAGAAGTTTTTAATATTTCTCTGTCCACTTTTATAAGCTTTAAAATGATTCTCCGCCTTGAGACTTGCATCAAGAAAAAAAGCAACTCTCTTCACATCGAAAGCTTTGAAGACTAGGGACATGCTTTACACATTTTAGAAAATGTGGTTGAATCCACATTAGGTAGCATCAGTTGTTGAGTTTAAAAATCGATTATTGTTGCAATTTTAAAAGGAACATAATGTTTAATATTCAAACGATAACAGTTGCCAGAATGTTCTTTTTAATATAAAAGGAACAGGAACTTTGAAAAGTGAACATGCAAAACAGTCTTTTATCATTAGCTCATGTATTTGAGGAAGAGCAGCTGTCTTTTCTATGTTTTTTGACAAATCATATTGTAATTCTTTTGTACAAAAAAGAAGTACTTGTATTCTAGAAGAAATATGGAATGCTTAATTTATAAGCGGGCTGAGGTTTTTTCCAGTATTGTTTTCTTTGAAAATGAAAGGGGATCATCTGTTCAGTTGTGGGGTTTGGGAACCTTTGAAAATTTAATTTGTGGACCAATATTTTATGGAAGTGTAAGGCAGGGGTAAAATAGGGCTTGAATTCTCATCCTTTTTAGACCAGCACACCCTCTGCAAGACATGTCTAAATTGCAAACCTGTGTGTATTTGCATAATGTCAGTTTGCTTCAGCCCCTAGTAACCTCAGGACTTGGTTTAAAAATAAAAAGGTAGACAGCTAATAAGTTTTCATACATAATGTCAGCCAGAAGATATTTGGTGTCAAGTAATACATAAAATAAAAAAGATGTTGAGCTTTGTTTTCTATTTATTTTATTTGGTCCGTATTTGGGAATGATTTGAACAGTCTGAAGTTCAGCTTGGGTGTTTTTTTGGGGAGAGCCCTTCTGCCCCATTTTAATTCCATTTAGAAGGTTGTCCTAAAGTTGTAATTTGATGCATTCATAGGAAGAACTGTGTATCTGTATTTAAAAGAAGAGTCACCAGGATGTGCCCTCCCAGACGGGAAATTTATTTCTGACCTTCCTATTTTTTACAGCTAAAAGCACAGAAGGGACAACCTTTGAAATCATCTGATGTTGGTCATTTTAATTTTTGTACCTGTTTTAAATTCTGTTGCTGTATTTACTATACTGTAAATATTTTGTTGAGGGTACCTATGTATTTTTGATTTGCCCTTGTTTCAGTAATTCAGGTGTCAACTGCTTCCCCTAAAAAGCACCAGTATGTTAAGTTCTAATGTCATGATCCCAATATGTGTTACTCATCTTTAATCCTGTTTTCATTGTTCATGTGTACAGCAGTATTTTTAATAAAGAATACCAGAAGTAAAGTGGCCTTATTTTGACAATGTGAAGTTCTGAAGTTGGATATGGGGCTTTTCAATTTTGGTGCCAGAATTGTATTTCGTTCTGTCTCATACTTCTTTTGTATTCATTCTGTCTGCAACTTGGAGTTTAAACAATCAAGAGTCACAAACTGTGTTTAGTGTTTGCCACTTAAAGTGTATCAGATGTTCTCAGACTTACAGATGTTGTTGACTAGAATTGTACTTGTGCATATTTCCTTAACTCTCAAGTCAAATCGCATCTGCTTCAGCTGAATCAGGTCTGCTTTACTAGATAAGCCCTAATTTTGAAAACTCTGCTCAAATACCTTTACTTCCATGTCTATTGAGCTTTTTTTTTTCCCAATTAACGAAGTAATCGGTTTCTCTGAGAATTTGCATATCGAGTCATGACAGCTTCATTTCCCAGAATTATTTTTCTGTATATTTAATCAGCAAAGGTTAGATGATTTACTGGTGGGATAAAATCTATATCCATCCGATCCTGACCATGCTTATGGAAAGTGAAATTTTGTGCAATATAGGTGAAATTGTCAGTACCCCCTGCACATATCTAACATGAAGTCATTATCTCTTAAATTGCAGTGTTTTAGAAATGTTATTATATTAGATGCAGTAAGCTTGATTGATGCACACATCTCCTGTTTCCTCCTTAGTAACATGCAGCAACAGCTCTTGCAGCAGTAGGTGATCCCATTATGTTCTGCCTTCACAGATAAAGTTTCATCTCCATTTCCTTCCAGCGCTTCAGATGGATGGGGTGGGGATGTGGAGATTCTCTGAAGAAGAGAAAGCATCTACCCAGGCCTAAGGTTCCGCCTGACGTCACGGGAGGTTCAGAACAGGTTCTGTTCTTTAGCTCTGTTTGCTGCCCTTTTGTCTGTTGTGGATCTTTCAGCTGCAGAAGGAAACATGGTGGATGTTGAGCAGATGTTTGTCCATGGGCTGCTTTGTATTCCCTCACTGTGAAATCTTGCCTCTACCAGAGGTAGAGTTGAATTTTTGCCTCTAGACAGCAGTAAGCTCTTCTTAAATGTGCTGAACCTAGCAGATGTCACTCACACAGGGAGCGGTTCAAGCGTCTGCTTTGCTGTGTGAGAGGTGTGCCTTCTGTGTGACTATTCCACGTTCTTGTTTGCTCACAAAGCCAGCCCGTAGGATGGATGGTGTGCCAGGTGTGTTTGTGCTGCCTAATGCTGCCCCAGCAGTCTTTGACACTGGTAAGAACTCTGAACTCTTTCAAAAGCAAACTTTATTATGTGAATTTAGCCGTCAAATACATTGTATGAAGACAGAAAATGCAAGATAAAATAGGAGTTATTCACATCTGAAGACACATAGGGAGTTCTTATAAAAGTAATCTTTGTAGTCCAGTTTTCTTAAATATTTATGCATAAAAAGCATATTTATATATTTACATTGTGCAAATACTTCCTTTGAGATGCATCATCCTGTAACTGTTTTTGTTCAATTCAAGTTAAGAAATTGTGCCTGAACTTTGTTTTGATCAAGGTCAAATATCCTTTACCAGCAAGAGACAGTGCAATAGATATTTAGAACTGATGATCACTTGGCCAGGAAGATCTGAAATTGGTACTTAGAAGTAGTGGTACATATTTATTTGATTTGAATATCTAAGATGAATTTTGTTTGTAAATATACAAAAGGTCATTTGCCTTTGTCTGTTAGTGGGTTACATTCCCAGCTCCTAGGCTGAATTCCAAGAGGTCAAGACCATATAACATGTAGCATTTTTAGTGGACTATGAGAAGCTGAGATTGGGTAGTAATTGATTAGGAAGATACTGGTGCTACCATGTTAAATGGCCAAATCTCATTTTAATACTGCATTCAAAGGTGAAAGGAAAGGGGTGCATCCTTCTTGACGCTTCTTGAGCAAAGAACACTTACGCCCTTTCTGAGATGCTATCCAAAAGTCTGTTGCAAATGGATGATACATTTTTATTTCTGTACATATACAGTGGTAACTTACATGGAAATTTAACTGTTCATAGACAAGCTGCCCTAATTTTACAAGGAGATTGTCTTGTAATTTCTAACTAATCTTTTCAAACTCTCTAGTGATCCATTAATTTAAAATATGTGCAGTTTAGTAGCCATCCTGTCTTTTCAGACAGATTCCCATAAATAAAATATAATCAGTGCAGTGTTAGAAGGTCCACAAGGTTTCTGTGGACAGAGCTTGGCTTTAACATACCTAGCTTGTGGTTTGGTTCCAGTGTGTGCGTGTTGGCATACTAACAAAGTGCAAAACTTCAAGAGTATTTACTTGATTTCAGCAGGTTTATCCAAACTGAATTGATATGTATTCCCTGTTGTTGCAGCCCTGGCTCTGGTCTTAGTTCTCCTCTCTACTCTTGCCAGTTGTATTTACCAACACATTTTAAAGTCTTGCCTCGCAAGGCTCCTTCCCACATCTGCCCCCTGAAGTGGTAAGATCCATATAATGCCCCATCCCCAAATGGCCTATGCAGTTTCCCCAGGGGCTCAGCCTTCCCTCAAGTTTCTCAAAGTTGTTTTCATTAAAAATGTAGTTTGCAGTCTGTTTCTTGTTTCTGCCTTCTTGAAGAATCCTTTTATTTTCCAGCACTACACATAGCCCAGCAATAGGAAGCAAATGCCTCAGTGCCTAATGCAGGCTCCCAGCTCTCTAGGGCTCCCAGTTGCCTCTCATCATTGCAGCCTGCCCCTGGGTCTGAGCAGAGGCTGGGGGACTAGGGCATGAAATGCCATTATGCTGCCAGGGACCAAACAGTGAACTGGTTTTCTCTGTAATAAATGGCCATCCAGGTTTTACTGGATGCGGAAGCACTGGGCATTTTTAGCAGCAGCTGTTGTTGAGCTTTTGGGAAAGCTGAGGCCTAAGCAATAGTATGTTGCTGTATTTTGAATATGCTTGTTGCAGTCCATAGAAAAAGCACATCCCTGTGATTAAGCCAATGATAACTTTTTAAATTTTATGATAATGAAAATCATTTGGGCTGAAATTTTTAAACTGACAGTGTTTCGTAAGAACCTTTTTGGATTAAATGCATGTTTAGATATTGGCCTAGAAGTACTTAAACAGGTGGCTGAGAATAATGAATGACAGAGTTGTAGTCAGGAGGGGGACAATGGCTTGCTTTCATTTTCTCCAACACTGCATTACCATAGGTACATCTTCGCTTGGAGTCACTGAGCTGGTCACAGCTGAAACTGCAGAAGCTTCTTGGCTTGGTTATTCCAGAAAGCACTGACTCCTTGCTCCTGCTGCCACCCTTAACACTGTAATAGAGCAATGTCACTGTGAGCTTACTTAACATGTAAAGGCATTTGTTTTAACGACTTGAGCAGCTTTGTTTATTCTCACATGATGGGAAGGGCATTGATGCAGATGGGCTTGCTCAGTGGGAGTATGGAACAGAGAAATGAAGGAGCCTCTCCTGTGTTCCCCATGAGTCCTTTTTTGAAAAGAGATGCTGTGATTGAATGTCACTGTTACAGGTGCTTGTGTGAATAGTATTGGTCTTGATGTTCGTGGAGCGTACTTAATTGCTCAGCCTAAGCTCTAGTTGCATTTGTGGCAGGTGCTGGGGAGTGAAACTTCATTGCAGGGCAAATTAGTGGGGGGTGTCTGGCATCTGTGCTGCTGCTGGGCTGTGCATCCCCATAGGGTCCCCACATGTAAATATTCTTCCTAAGGGAACTGGGTTTTTTTTGAGCAGAAGTGAAGTAATGAAAGGTTTCAAGCCTTGGAGCAAAAGTAGAAAACCACTAGTGTAGATGTTCCCAAAGCCTAATGCTGGAATGAATTTCTAAGATAAATAGCAAATGTTTGTGAGGAAGGGCATGGGATCTGGGTATCTCCTCTCTTTGGCTTCTTTTGGCAGCTGACATGAACTGTTAGTTTGAATTAGTTTTCTTGTCCTGCAGAGTTATCCTGTAGGCTGCTGTTTATAAGATGCTCTTTGCAAAGAGAGGTTTAATGTCTTTTTAGCAAAGCCACCTTTAAAGACACTGTTTGCTTTACAGTACTTTCTCACCCATATTCAGAGATTGCAGTGCTTAAAAGGCTCTTTCATTAATAAAGTTCAGGCAAAGAGAGTTTTCATACCATTGAACTTTGATACTAAAGATTTATCTGTAGACAAAGGACAATCCAGAGCATTTTCCATCACTGATTATATGTGAAATCCTAATGTAAACATGTTGGACCACAATGCCTAAAATTAGATTCCCTCGCCTGTATTTTTATAAGTTCATGGGCAATCTCTGTTTATAAGGTTAGGAATGTTG
This sequence comes from Calyptomena viridis, assembly GCA_013390005.1. NCBI lineage: Eukaryota > Metazoa > Chordata > Aves > Passeriformes > Eurylaimidae > Calyptomena > Calyptomena viridis. Next base: position 289,241 of record WEIV01000328.1, on the reverse strand, counting down.
GCAGCCCTAGTTTTGAATTCCAGAGAAGACGGTCGGAACATCTGTTGAGGCTTTCAGAGCCCAGGGTTTTGATTTTCATGTTAAATTGCACTGTTGGGTCTTTAAGTAAAAGTAGAGAACTGGTAGCATAGGGCTGTTCCTGATTAGGAAATGCAGAATTTCTCTTAGATGTCACAGTTTCTCAAATTCTTAACTCAGAAGCCTGTGTGCTTTTTAAGGAGTGTGGTCTCTGTCTTGTGTCCTACCGTAGGAAATTGGAAGGTGCTCCCGAGAAGGCCACCCCTTTACATTTTATTCATGAGGAGGAGCCCTCATAATGAGGATTGCAGATGCATCCCATATTTTTATATTACCTTTGGGATGAATTCTGTAAATATGACAAGGTTAGTAGCAGACTCAATGGAGTTTTTGTGATGGGTTTAAAGAGAAATGCTTCTGTGATTTACACTGTAGTTGTGAATCCTAGGGAGCAATGAGCTGGCGAAAGTCAAGCTTGCATGCAAAGTTATAAGCCTTAAAACAGTCATGCCTTGATCCTTTCATTCATCATCAGGCTTTTGCATCCTAAGATTTTTCTAGTGAGCTAGACTTGGATTCTACTTAATTAATAAACCTTTATACTAGTGATGCTGCATCTATACATTTTACCTGGAGTGCACTGCTGTATCTGGGCATGCACTCCCACAAAGAGCATTGAGGGAGCCCAAGGAGTTTTGGCATCTGTAGTGAGGCTTCATTTTGAGACTGAGTTTACAGTCAGTAAAAGGCTTCTCTAGCTGCAGACTATCTTCTTTCCATTCTAGGAATGTAACTAGAAACTCTATTTGTTAGTCTTTAATTGGGATTGTTGGAGGAAATTGCTGCTGCTTTCCTGACATGTTCAGGACCAGAGTGAGGTTAGAGGCTGACTGCAGTTCTGGAGACACTTGTTCCAGCTCACAGGATGTGGAGTTCTTGCTGTTTTTCTGTCTTGGGAATTTACATTGACTCAAGGCATTGCCTCAGCCCAGGGATTCTGGCTTATTTGGCTTAGGATTTTTTGCCAATACTGAAAAGCTAGAAAAGGGTTGCAGTTGGGATTCTTTCCACCTGTAAAGGAGCATGGCTCAGAAGATTGTTCTTTCTCTGCCCCTAAACCTTTCTGTTGGGATCTTGTTACTCAAGGCCCTGTATTAGGAAAGACTTCTTCATGCTGGTCACAGTATCATGGCGAAGTTGCCGTGTTGTCTCTGTGGCTGACAGCAGCCCTCAGAAATGTCATATTTACACAGAGAAAAAATAAGTTAAACCACTTCTAGGGATCATTGCATCCTTTAGAGCCCTGTAATATCCACATGCATTCCAAGCTCTGTAGTACCTGGCTCCTTCAAAGACAGTATGCCTCAATAGAACCAAAGTACCATAAAATTGCTTACAAACCTATTTTCTGGAAGGTGAGGCAGGAAAAGGGTTTCCCAGCATTTTTTTGGACTGGATTGTATTGCCCTGGCTTTGCCACGCATGAGCAGTGCTCCATTGCAGACTCCTGCCAACAGCACGTTTACCCGTGCTGTGTATTTTAGCCGTGTGAGTGTGCACACTCTCATACATGTATTTCTGTGCCTTTAACCAACGCCCTCTTAGTCACTTCGGAATTTTTCTTGAAGGGAGTCCTCTCTGCCATGACTGCACGTTTCAGCCGGCTCCAGTTGTTCATCGAGACAATACTACGCCTCTGAGCCCAACTGTAAGTCACTGACAAGTTTGGCACTGGTAGGATGGCCTTGACCTCCTGCCAGTGTGAGATGAACGATGGGTTGGGTCTGGTCAGTCTCTGGGCTGGGTGAGAGCAGTGAGCTGAAACCAGGACACTGCCAGCTTTGTAGTGGCTGGGAACTGATGGAGTGCTGGCGTTGAGAAAATAAACACTTCCCATTTACAGAGAGTTCATGTCAGTGCAACTCATTTCTTAGAGCAGCCCTAGCTCCCTGCCTGGGCAGCTGTCAGGAATTAGGTGGAGGAAGATGGCCAATATATTCAAGTGCTTAAAGGCAGGAAGAGAAGTGAGGCCCTCACATCCATCTATTGTAAAATTGCCACTTTAGCATCCTGAGCCCACGGGTGTTAAATGGGCCATGCTTAGCTGAGTCATGGAAAAGAAGGGCAAAAACAAGCACAGGGGTCCTTGTCCCAGCTGAGGTGCCCTTGGGGACTTGCAGAAACAACTGCAAATCTTTCACAGCCACACATTCTTCCTCCCCCATTATCAATGGTTTATTTCCTACATTTACCTACCTCTTACTTTAGTGCTCTCTGACACTCACTTGTCTAGCCTGGCATTAAGCTGAGACTTAGGTGGACCAGTAGAGTGCTAATAAATTACATTGCTGATGTGCAATGAAGGGGTTGAGGATTATGTTTCCTCAAAGGCATATGGAGGGTTAAGTGTAAGTAAGATTGACTGCTGCTTCAACTGAGCAGGATGTATCTCACCAAGAGTAGGGACTGGGGGCACCTGAGCTATGATGAGGCACAATTTAGCACAAGGACTTTGAATTCTCCTGTGTGCTCTAAAACATGAGAAGAAGGGAATATAAAATACAGACCCAAAGATTGTCCGTTTCTGCTTGCTGCCTGTCCATGTGAAGCGTTTCAGTTCTTCTGAAGCCAGAACCATCCCACTGTCTGCTTGATAATCCTTGAAGAAAAAAAGAAAGATGCAGTCTTTTTAGGTGTTAACTATAGGATTTACCATGGACTCAATTCCTCTTCGATCTTATTTACAGCATCCATTTGGTCACTGATACTCGGAGACCTCTAGGAGACAGCAGCTCCATGCTACGGGGGGTGCTGTGGTGGCCAGGTATTTAATGGTGCCTTTCCAACTGCACTTGGTTTGGGGTGCAGCAAACACATACATTAACATTACATGTTAATGCAGATACAGGGTACTAAAAGAAAAGTGTCTGCATGCAATGTGAGCTTCTGGCCAGCCACTGGTGCAGTCCTGCAAGGATCACTGTGCCTTTCCCACCTCCTATTGCTTATGCATGCAACTGGGTCACTAAATGGTTTCCCTAACCTCTCACTCATGCACACCCCTATCTGGATTGTATGTGTGTCCCACTAGCAGACATGTCTCCAGCTTGTCTTACCAGCTTGTTCTACCAGGGACCTCTGATGGAAATGTGACTCACAATTCTCATTTGTGCACTACTTAAGATGAAAATATAATTCCAAGGCATTTTAAGAGCCTCTATCACACCAGTAGGATTCAGATGGGACTCTGGCAGCTATACCTTGCAGACCTACTGGAACTGAGCACTTTTTATCAGGGAAGGAGTGTTTGCAGCCTATAACATCACGTGCAAGGATCTGCCAACCCAAATTTGTAAGGCAGTGGGATAACATCTTGTTGCAAGCACAGCTAATCTTGCACCTTCTATCAGTGGGGCTGACACAGCAATAACCCCCATCTTGAATATCCCTGTATAAATCTGTCACACAAATAAAAAGAAATACATGGTGTGCTATTTGGCGCAGAAGTCACTTACATTAAATACAAGCGTTTCCTTGATGGGAAGCTCTTCAAATGTCTTTATGCGCTGAGAGGGGTTTATTTTGAAAGTGTTTATATATCTATTCAAAAAGAAAAGCAGGACAATTTTTGGTGAGAGTGTGAAGTGCGTAAGCAGGAAGTCCTGGATAGTTCTCTCTTTCTTTAGCCAGTTCCCAACTGTCATCAAGGTAGGTCATACAAAAGGGACTTGTTAACCAGACCCTACCCAAACCTCACTCCCCAGTCATGGGGTGCACACAGATGCCCCTCTAATAGTGCCTGAGCCCTGTGACCTGAAGGTCCCCCTCTGCAAGGACTGTCCAAAAAACTGTCCCAGCCCAGTGGGCGGCTCAGTGGCTGATGGAACACACAGACTATATGGGCTGTCTCTGAGTATTTTCTCACATCCAGGTCCAAACCGGGCTATGCAGCAAGCTACCATCCCTACAAGCTTGATCATAATCACCTGACGTCTTCAGTGCTTCCACAACTTGAGCTCATAACAGAAAAATTTTCATTGCACAGAGGGTCAGATGCAGGGGGAAACCCACTTTCAGTTGTAAGTATTGTGCTGAGGGGTATGTAGTCTTTGCCTTCCTAGATGCAAACAAGAAATTGAAGTGTTACTCCTGAGACCATGTGGCCCGTTACCCCTGCCTTGGTGACAGCACATGGATCGAGATATTAGTACCTGCTGGACATTTGCTTGTAGCAGGTCACCCAGCTTTTTCACCAGCTCAGAGAACCGTGGCCTGTCATTGGGATTGCTCCGCCAGCAGTCCAGCATGATTTGGTAACTGTGAGGACAAAAGCAAAGTGAGCACATGGTGGGGTTACAGCTCAATTAGATTCAAGGCAGAGCAATTTCTGACAGCTTGTCATTGACAGAGTTAACTTCTGAATCTGCCTGACTTCACAATCAAGGCCTCTTCCTAAAAGTAAAACAGTAAACTTTCTACACACACACACAAAATCCTCCCGCAAGACTGACCATATCAAAAGAATAACTTAGCCAACTAGCCATATTTTTTTCATTCATAATTAAGCATTAAACCTTTGCATTAAACGTCTGTTAACTGGAAATGTTTAGGTTAAGGCATCCTAAGATGACTTATATGAATGTGTCACTTCCTGGTATTGGTTGAGCCGAGCTTTCCTTCCTGCAATAAAATATGTGGAAGAAAAAAAAAAGCTCTTATCTCCTGTCACTAGGATAATAAAATTAGTCGATGGGCAATACTCCCAGATAGGTATGACTGGCTCACATCCTTTTCTTCTTCCAGAACTATTTTTTGGTAAGTGTTGCTATTTAGAGTCCTGCCATAGCACTTGGAAATGCACCAAGACATCTACATATACTTGATTTTGCCTCCAGAGGTAAAACAGTCAGGTTCATGCTTCTCAATGATTTGTTTCATGGGGTGAATGTTCAGTGTGCTGTATGTGCCTCTCCAGGCAAGATGCTGCATCCTGCTTCCAGGACAGAGGGGCTGCAAACTCACAGGGTCACTCAGACTGCTCTGGGTGTCTAAAAATTTGTTGGCCATACAGTAGCAGCCTGAGGCTGCACCTGAAGGCACGGGAGCAGGGAGCAATAGCTGATGTTGTAGAAGGACTCAGGAGCTGGGAGGATGCGGATCCCCGTCACCTTCCTCTGCCATCAGACACTGTGTACGGGAAAGGGTGGGCCCTCATTACCCAAGTGATTGCGAGGAAGGCTCTGCTGTCACTTCCTAAATCAAGATGATGTTAATAATGTCACATTCCTCCAGCACTTATCTGCATGCATGTCAGTAAATACTAAACCTGGCGAGGAATGAATGACCTTCCTACTCCTCCTCCTCGCTCAGCTCCCTTCGGAGCCCAGCCCTGGTAGTGCACTGGGCTCAGGTCCATGGCCCTCCCTACCCTCTCCTTCCCTGTGGGAGGGCCAGGGGGCCGAGGTGCACAAGAAGACACTGATGCAGAATTGGGTTGTTTTTCCTTAGGCTGGCACGGGGTACTTTTACTGAGACTTGTACATCATCTGCAAAGCAGCCCAGGAGGGCAGCAGTACACAAGGCATGCAAAGGCATCTTACATCTCCTCAGTCGCTTGCTCCGGGGCTCGCATTCTTGTGCCCTCCTTCAGTCTGCTGCAGAAATCCTCATCTATTTGGACTCCAGGGTAAGGAGAGGCACCTGGAGGCAACATTGGGAGAATAGATACATGCCCTGAGTTGGGTTCTTGTGACCTAGCTGTTACCCTTATGCATTCCATCAAACACTTGGGATGAACAGCATCAAGTTGCAGAGCTGGGGGTCAAGGAGGGTCCCAACCCCTGCAAGATCTGCCCTGCCAGCTGCCACAGGCAGGGAACTACTGCTCTTGGTGCTCCAAGCCCCAGTCCTTGGAGCAGGACAAGATCAAACCCACAACTGTTTCTGGTGCTTACCTGACCTGAATAAAAAAATACACATGAATTTGACTTGAACAGTATCCCTTGAAAAGCCAAGTCTGATCTTTCTGCTGGTTTGGACTACTCCAAATTCTAGTAAACAGAGTATTGACAAAACCCAAATGCTCAAAATCACCTTGAAAAAAAAAAAATCATTGCTTTAAATCAGATCACAGTACGTTTGCATCGTTTTTCTAGTTTCTCTGTTTTAAGATGCAGCCTGATTGTGCTGTTGGTCTTTTTTTCTGTAAATGAAAAAAAAAAGTCAGGAAAAGGGAAAACGAAAGATAAAAAAAAGACCTTTCAGAGAGTCAGGGAGGCACCAGGTTCAAGGAGCTAGGTCTTTAAGAAAAAAGCAGGTATTATGAAGCTGACCATAAAATCACGAGAGTTGGCAGACTGACCAACAACACGTATTTAAACTAATAAATGATTGATTGTCTTGAGAATTGTATAGTATTGTTTCCTCTGCTGTTTGCTTCTTTTGTCAGCCTCTGTGTTGAACTCAATTAAGATTCTTCTATTCTGACGGTCATTGTTGTTCCCACTCTGTACATCTTGTATCCTGCCTTTTCCACATGAAAGAGAGCAAAAAAAAAAAGCTTTGGAGGGTTTTAATTTCAGATTGCATGCTCTAGTTCATCCTGCAGCATCTGTGCAGATGATTTTTTGCCTGCTGTATCCAGTAGCCTGGGTGAGGGGAGTGCTGGGTCCCTCCTGGGCTGGGGGTACCTCTTGGTCTCAGGCTGGAAATGGAGGTGACAGAGTCTGAGACATGCAAATACCTCACTGTGTGTTTGGCTCCCTTGCTCCCACAAGAGAAATAAGAAGCTTTTGAGAGAGCACCCCGCTCATGGCACTCTGTGTCTTGAATGCTGTCTGTGGCACAGGAGGCGATGTCTTTGGCCCATGCAGCTGATGACCCAGGCTTACAGCTGTGTGATAGCCCACAAGGTTCCACATTCAATTAAAATGCTTAAAAAATTGCCTGATATTTCTCATTTGTGCCATCAGTCAGACAAAGCACTGCAACTGCTCTGGCTGTGCTGCCCTGCAATGGTTTCAACAGGGAAAAGAGGGAGGAGAGGGTTAGGTTTTGCCCATCGCAGAAGTAGGTGGTAAAGTTCTCAGACAGCTGTGCTATTCATTAAATCTTTCAGCTTGGCAAGTGAGCTTTCAGTGCACTTACAAGCACCAAAACTTCCAGTTCACAAGGGCATGATACTCTCTCTGCCCCTACCCACACCTCCACCTCTGACTGGTTTCGGTCTTTCCTTGCACCTGGCAAAAGATCATTGAAGGTAGTGGATGTTTTTCCCCAAGCTGCAATCCCCATTCCTGAGTCCACCTCCCAAGGTGCAGAGTTAACATACCCAAGGAAAATATCTCCCACAGCAAGACCCCATAGGACCACACGTCGCTTTTTGTATTGTAGATTTTATCAAATATGGATTCAGGAGCCATCCACTTGAGAGGAAGTCGAGCCTGGAGTAAAAGGGACAAGCCTGACTATTATTTTCAAAGCCTAAAAGAATTTAATCATAGATGAATCAACTATATATTGTTATGTAAATAATTACCATTCAAACAGGAACCTGTGGGATTTCCTTACAGGCAGTCAAGATAAACCCACACGCATTCGGATGCTTTTAACAAATTGTTGGAGTAAAAGGCTGTTTTAAAATATGCGTGGCACAAAACACCAGACACTGGAAACCCATGACCAGGCCTTTTCTTTACAGGGATTTTGGGATATGTAGGAGCAGAGATCTCTTGCCAGTATCATAGAGACAGGAGAGAAAATCCTGTGTTCAAGCACAATCATTCTGTGATAGTGTCCCAGGTATTCTTGGGGAAATTTTCAGATCTCGAACTGCAGGAGTACATCAGCAACCCTTGAAGCCCCCTGAACACAGCCTGTTAGGGTCTCCTGAGCAGTACCCAAGTTACCTGAACAACATCTCTCTGCTAATATGCAATGCTGTAAATCTTGGAAGCTATTTATGGATGTGGGAGTAGCTGGCAGGTGGGTAAGACCTCCAGAAAGAGCCTGTCTGCATGAGTCCAATGCCCACACCAAATTGCCACGGCACTGGTGGGTGCAGGTGCAGTTTGCTGACCTAGCCTTCACTGCAGGCCTGGCAAGTTGCTTACTGCCTGCTCTCTGCAGCAGGAGCAAAAAACCCACCTAGTAGAAGCTAGAGGCAGGAAGTCCTGCTCAGCTGCTCAAGGCACCAATGAGCAGTGCTTAGCCCTGGTGTAGGAGCACCAGGGGGCACGCACCTTGTTTTGGAGGGACTGGTTTCCTTGAAGGAAATTTACTAAGGGGGTTATGCTGAGCCAGCTGAGAAACATGTCTGAACAGTAAAGTACTAATGGGGCAGAAGCAGTTAGCATGTCTAAGCCTTATGCCTGAGAACAGAAATGCTTTCCAGACCCACAACACATCTGGATAGCTCATCTTTGCTTTCTAGCTCTTAGGTTTGGGAAATGTGAATGTCTACAGAACATTTTGGTGGACAGCCTGAAACACGTTATAAACATTTGGGCAAATAAAAAGAATCTTGACTTACATCTCCTTTTCTTACATAATCAGGATTCTTATAAATATCTCTTGCAAGGCCAAAATCACAGATCTTCACAACATTGTTCTCAGATAAAAGGATGTTTCTGGCTGCCAGGTCACGATGAATGCACTAGAATAAAACAGTTTCACAATCAAACTGCATTTCCTTACTCCTGCCCACAAATTTCCTGTCTCCCATATCCTTAAAATTAAATTATAATATTATTTTATTTTATATTATTGTTATTATTACCATTATTATTATTATTGGGAAGTTGACTGTGGTTTACATGAAGTTACTGTAAACAGTAGCAATTCTTAAAAAAAAAAATCCTAAGTCCAGAAAGTGATAAATTTTTAAGCCCCTTGACATTTGCAGGGAAAGCGCTGAATAATTTGGAGCTCCCTATCTAATATATGTTGAAATTAAGGAAAAACCTGCCACACCCAAAAGATCTTCTCCAAATGAATGAGCTTGACCCACTGCCTTCAGTCATGATCCTGTGTTTATGGACTATGGAGACTTGGATAAACACACCATTATATTTATAACACCAAGAGGAAAACAGCTCTTCCTTTGGGAGTTCTACCAAGGAAGATGTCACTAAAACGTCGACATGATTTCCCCTCTGAAACCCATCCTTCTGCAGGAAAAAATCCTCAGCACAAAACTCACCTTTCTGGAGGAGAGGAACTCCATGCCTCTGGCCACCTGAAAGCTGTAAGAGATCAGGTCCTCCATAGTGAGAGGCAACTTGTACAGATCATCAGTGTCTGCAGAGGTAGAAAATGGGGTTTGTTACAAAGATCGCTCACAGTTATTTTCCTCCTTTCTTATAGACCTTTATTCCCATAAATTCAGTCTTCATAGAGTGGTATTTGAAGGTCAACCCACTGTCATTGGAAACAAAAATAGTGCTTGCTTTACACCCCGTGCTTTGGACACTGTTGTGTTTCCCCCAAAGATAAGGAGCAGTTAAAAGAAACAATCACACATTTTCCTGTCAGATTTAGTAACTCTGGAAATAATCTTTTTTTAAATCTTCTACCCTCTGGACATGACCCTTTCAGTGTCTCCCACGGATGTTTATTAGGGTGATAAATGAGGAAAAAAATTTCAGGGATGCACAGTATGTTGTAAAAATATCACAGCCCATGTAGGGACAGGAAGGAATTAATACCTACCATCCTCGTCCTCCTCCACATCACTCAGACTTTTATCTTCCTGGAACCCAGAGCTTGCGAAGCTCTCGCTGCTGGTGACACTGGCCAACCTTTGTTTTTTGCTTTGCACTGGCTCAGTATCCTTTTTCTCTTTCATTGGCTCTCCCTGCAGAGAGGAGTCCTTCAAACAAACAGAGGGGAAGAGTGAAGGAGGGGGTGGGAAAGGAACCAAGTCAGACTGCTGTCGCCTTTCTGCTGGGATAGTGGTCAGTGGCATGTGTGGTCACATCTCCCGCAGGCAGGGGTGTCCAGTGCCACTAGCAGCCAGGGGCTGGTGGCAGAGCTCTGCTCCACCAAGGTTGCCAACCCCAGAGGGCAGAAACATGGCGGCTTGGGAGCACCAGCAGAGGATTTTGGGGTAACCAGGGCAGTAATGTGAGGATTTGCAGGGTGTATGGATGGGCATGTGTGCTGGGCTGTGGCTCATCTCCGCTTGAAACGAAACATCTGAAAGAACCCATTTCTCTCCACTAGACTGAGAAGGAGCACAAATGGATGAGTTGGGAAAGATATGCCCACTGTGCAAGTATCCCAACCCTCTCAAACATCAGCTTTTTGTCCCAGGCTGCTTAAGGCATCTGCCACTATGTCCATGCACAGTGCTTGGTGTGGCACTGTAAGCCCTTCCAATGAGGAGCAGGGGCACTTGGTGTTTGAAATACAACTACTGTTTGAAGTGACTGTCTCCCTTCAATCCCTTTACCGAATCATCTTATGGCCAATGGTGTGATGGTTTAATGGGACACATGCAATACTGTTTGGAAAATGCTTTCTCACGGCTAACTGTAAAGCAGCCAAGCTGCCTGGCCATACTCTTGCCCATCTTACCTTTCCTCTTGTCCTATGACTGTCTCTTTTCCCTATACATGATGGTACAGATCCAAACTTCCCCTTCCTTCCTGCCTGAGCAAGCTTCCCAAGAGTGCCGGAGCACCAAGAGTGGGAAGACTACTTAACAGGGGGTATGCGAGTGACTCCACTCAGGATGAACCCTGCAGAGCCATACTCCCTGCTGAGCATCCTATCCAACAACTGCATGTAGGAGGAGGTGGCTGCTGTGTCTCATGTGGAGTCCAACATGGACAGCCTTGGGAACAGAGACCCAGCAAAAGCCTTTCAGAGGCAGATGTCTTCCCAAGTGTGCCCTCCCACAAAACCCTCCCCCAAAAAAGCCCTGAGATGCTGCTGAGCTTTTGGCACAGCTGAGCAGAGGTTTTGAGGCCTGTTGTTTTGCATCCAGGCCACTAAATCCCATTTCAGAGCCCTGAATCCTTTGGAGGATTTTGCTGGAAATGCACAAGATATAGTTGGCACATTTGTGTTTAGGTTTGTAATAAGAAATATGCCATAAGTTTTGATTCAGAGCATTGTGGGATGTGGGGACAAGACTCTAATCTCTTTTCCTCTTGATAGCCCTTCTCATCACACAATAATAAGATTACTTGTAAATCTCTGAATATTAGGGTGTCTTGGGACATGAGATTTAATTGGCACTATCTCGATTGTGCTTCCAGCAGTACTGAAATAAGTGAGCAAAACCACTTCCTTTGGCTTTGCTGACACCAGCCTCTGAAGTGACCCTAAGCTCACCAAGAATGGGTTCAGCAGCAGCAGAGCAAGATCATATGGGGACATTTTGGACAGGATTATCCTCCCCTCACTGTAGATGGCTCCAGCTGAATTACTCACAGCAGTTTCTTTGCACAATCAGGGACAGAGAAAGATGAATCCTTTCTTGGCACAACATATCTCACACCAAATATTGATATAGGTCACATGAACTTCATCCAAAAGTAATTTCTCTCCTTTGATAACAGAGACTAAGGAGACTAGCTCAGAGGCTGACATCTACATTACCAATACTTAGGCCAGGTAAGATGAACACTACTAGAAGCATCTGCCTCCTCACCTTGTTAGGGCAGAAAAAATTCCTCTTGCTCTTCAGATAGTTTGATAAATTCCCATATTTGCAGTATTCAACAATCACCATCAGAGGTCCTGGGCAAAACCAAAAAAGCATTTTGAGCAGCATAAAGCAATACAAGGTGGCATCAGTTCTGAGAAGGATGGTCTTTCATGGCTGTAACTATAACTTGAGTCCAGAATAACTGGGAACATGTCCTACTGAAATAGAAGGCTGCTTGAAGGACACTGGGACATGTTATCAAAACAATACTGTTTCTGGAAATTAGGGCAAGGCCTAATTTTTGAAAGCTGGGTCATGAATCTGGGTCCTGAGGGACCCTCTGTTTTCTATGCGGCCAGTTCAGACTGGAGTCTTGGAGCCCACACACACTTGTTGAACTAAAATAGGTGACATATCTAAAACAAACAATCACTCACACTTGGCCTTTTGATTTTCTTAGTGTAATATCATGAAGGATTTTACAACAGCTGCCTTGTGATTTGTTGTTCAGGATCAGCAGCTGATATCCCTTGTTCCCAGCCTTTCCAGATGATTTTTAACATGAGTTTGAACAGCAAAGTGATAGAGATAAAGGACAGCAAGTGGCATGGTCCTGTATTCACACTTCACATGTTAATACTAAAAGAGAGTTTAAACAGAGGAAATGTTTAATCACGTCATTAAATGACTAAAAGTCTCTTTTTATGTTCCTCTTTTTTTTTCATCAACTACATGATGAGCTTGAACATTACAAGTTAATAACTTGCCCTCTAGATGAAAAACAACATGGCCAACTGACTGTTATTGGGAGGTAATCCAAACCCATTTTCAGAGTAGAGTGGACTTTTTTACCTCCATTTTTCGTGCAAGCTCCCAACAAATTCACAATGTTGAGATGATGACCAATGTGGATTAGGATTTTCAGTTCAGTCATCAGTGCTTTGTACTCACTTGCTGTGGCCCCTTCTGTAAATACAAAATAAAAGTAAATTTAAAATGACAAAGAACTGGTCCTGCTGAGTTTTACCATTTCTCATCACTTTCCATTGAAATAACCTCCATTGCTGGATGTACTTCTTGTGTTGATATTCCTTCTCTATTCCTCCCTGCGCAGCATCCCCTCAGTTGCAATTAAACCCATACGAAAAAAAAGAGTCAGGCACTCAACTTCCTCCCAGTAGACTCTGTTATATTTAGAACTGAGAGAATTTTTTTTTTTCACATGAATGGTTTTGACGTTTCAGCCAAAAAAATGAAAGAACAAATAAAAAGGGATTTCAAGGTTATAATTAACTCTATCTAGAGTAGGTTTCATTTGACCTGACTTCAGCTATCTAAGTGTCATATACTAGTCTGAACTAATCAACATTTTAAGGAGACAGTGGCAAGAGCAAAGTATTTCCAGAGGCCATCTGTATAAGGAATGGTGATGCTTGTCTGGTTCTATTCTTTGTATAGGAAGCCTGGAGATAGACCAAGAAAGTAAATTTTAATTGGTTTTAAAGTGAGGTGACGGCATCTCACCCTTACCAGTCGTGACCAATATTAATAACAGTAATAATAATAGTAATAGTAATAAAATAAGAAATCCCTCAAATAAACCCCAAACATTCTACTTAGTGTTGAGTGAAACTTCCCTTTCCCTCTGAGCAAATTTTTTTCTCCAGAATTTAATTTTAAGAAAGCAAGAAAAAAAGCATATTGCTTTGTGTAGGTCCAAAAGGAGTTTTTCAATTTAGTGACCTACAGCAAGAAGAACTGTCCTGTGGAAAAAACCCTAGAGCTAGGTCTTAAAGGGCTTAGTTTCAACGTCTGAATGGAAACAGTTTTTCTTGGTGTCCCACACAAAACTTGTCATCCACTTATTGACCCACTATTTGCTTGTATAGGTGGTGACACTCTCCCTCCACCTCATGGGAATTTTGTGAGAATAAAGGCCATCAATGACTGCAAAGTTCCTGGATAATCTATTGAGGACACAAGGAATGAGGCAGATCTCCCCACACTTTAGAGGCCCATGGTGGAGATACCTGCAGAGGAGCTGCTTACCACTAGCTGTCTTCATTGTCAGCAGAGCTAAATAAGCACTCAGCTCCTCATATGCAGGGATCTGCCTTAGCATAGGATGAACTGTTGTTTTTCACCGCTGCTAATAAATGGCATTTGATTGACTGAGATATGAGTCTCTACTCTACACATCCACACATGAATTCCACCATGAAGACTTATTGTAGCTGCCATCTGTTTCCATCTATTCTGGGAGCACCCACTGCTGCCTTGATGGTGCTGGCTGGCACAAGAAGCCTTCTGATGTACATAAAGAAATTTTGAACCTGACAGACCACACTGCCACCACATATGTCTGCATGTTGGCAAAACAGCTCAGTTAACCCAGGCTCAGGCGATGACCCAGGTGACAGGCTGGAACCAGTGACACAGTTGGCTATTGGCCCCCTGCTGCAGAAGATCTGGACAGACAACAAAGCTTTAGTTTCCTGCCATTTTCCAGCCATTCCTGCTGCAGGGTAGTTATTTTGACACTGGCCACCAGAGTATTTCTGTGTTTCTGAAGTAAGAAAGGTTTGCAACCCTCTCACCTGCCAATTCTCTCCTTGGGAGTGATCATGGATAGCATGTACCACCCCCTGCAAAAGCATTGGCCATTTCATTGCAGACAGTCTTATTGAGGACAAAATCAAGAGCGCACATCCTATATGATGTACAGCTGCCAGACTGTAGGTTTGAAAGTACTGCATGTGCCCCTCCAAGGGCTGGAATTGACATGTACAAATCTCCTGATAAATGGTAAGTAAGCATCTGTGAAGCTAAGAGCCACTGGCTAAAATGGATGTATTCAAACTATGACTGAACAGATTCACCTGAGAGCATCAGGGATCCAAGCCTTACTGGCAAAATAGGGTATGTCTCCTGGCAGAGAACAACACCAAAAAGGTAATTAAGACAGATAAGCAATGCAGCATAAACTCTCAGGGCAGTGCAAAAAAACCCCTGCTATGATCCTTACATATATAAACATGGGAAAGCTAAATATGTATGAAGGGATGCCATCAGTACTCTGGGTTAGGGAATTCAACCACATCTGCTGCAGGCTATGACTGAATATCATTCTGCTTGCTAACTTCCCAAGAGCCCTCTTCAAATTAACGAGGGGTTTTTGTCCTATCTGCTCCAATGAGCAGAAAGGTAGCAGTGAATAGCTGGGGAATAATTTCACTTTCAGATGAGCACTGGTGTATGAACAGTGCTTGCAAATCCATTGCACAACCTGGGTGTCAGCATCCTAAGCATCATGCGATGAGCCTGCAGACAGTTCAGAGAGGACACACCTGCACAACACCACCAAGATTTAAACTGTTCAATCTGTTTAGCTTGACAAAAGGTCCTTCATGAAGAAAAATCATTATATAAGAAGGCTAGAATTAGGAGTAAAAGTCAGACAGATGCAAACGAGACATAAGGCATCTGTTTTTAACAATACAATGACTATCCATCGGAACTAATGACCAAGGAAAATATGAAAGCTTCCATCCAAGTGTCTTCACATCCATGTGGATGCTTTATCCTTCAGCTAAATATAATTTACAGCATTGTAAATCATTTACAGGGTAAGTTTAACATAATGTAACAACTTTTTACTATGAATTCAGTTTTTATTTCATAGTTCTTCCATTTCACTTGTGATGGACCTGAAACCTGATTTGTACACATTTCGGAGGTTTCAAAGAGTTACTGTGGTAAGTTCTTGCTTTTGACAGAATCATATTAAAAAAATACACGCTGTATCATTTCTTCCAATGCAGCTTTGCAGCAAGATACCTTTCAGCATTTTCACAGCCACTATTCTGCATGTTGGCGATTTCCGAATTCCAAAAGCAGATGCTTGCACCACCTTTCCAAAAGCTCCATGTCCAAGAGACTTTCCTGCAAAGAAAATAAAGTAAAAAGGAAATCATCAGCAAATGGCTTTGTAGATCATGAACTGAAAAATGTACTTTACAATGAGTCCCACAGGTATATTTAAAACATATAGGTGGTTTAGGTTTTTTGGTTTGTTGGGGTTTTCTTAAGAGAAAGCAGGCAATGTGGAAGACCAAGGCATTCAAGGAAGAAAGTGATATGATTGAAAATGTCACTAAATGAATGCAACTATTCAGTGGAGGTACACTGGCTTCTGACCGAATTTTTTCAGTCTAGCTCTGCCAGAGAAAGATTATGCTCCTCTCTTCCCTGAGCACACTGCACCATGCAGCACGCTATGGTGCTGCAAGTCATGTCCTCAACAAAACAGAGCCACTGCCTAAACTCGCACACACACTAAAATGCAGCTTGCCACAGACTTTGGTCATTTTTACAAATTAAATTCTTCCTTCTCAAACAAGGTGCCTTAAAACTATCTTCATTCCAGGGAGGCAACAGCAACTTTGCAGTGTGATATCCATCACCCCCATATGAGGCACAACCCCCCCAATGCTCTTCTTGAGAAAGTCATGTCAGTTTAAGATAATGGAGTGATGAGAACCTCCACATCTGTGCAAATAAGATCTTCAAATTTGCAAAAAGAGGTCTGGAAGATTTAGCAAGAGGAGATTTGGAGTGACAAATGTATTTGCTCATTGTGAGTATGAGGCTTGCAGGTGTCCAAGGTGTCAATTCATGCTGTATCACCATCATCATGCTGCTACTGAGCAGACCCCAAGAGAAGAACTCAGTTGTTCTTGAGATCAATGGACATCAATAAAATTCCCCAGGAGTGGAAGATGAATGTCCTCTTACTTTGTGTTCAGAACTAGGTCACACTCCAAGTTACAACTTTTCTAGAGTTCATGACATTTTCTGCCAATCTTACGATCTTCACAGCCTCCTTCATGATTTATTAGCATTTGAAGCTGGGAGTATTGACTACCTCTTTGACACTGTGCTCACATTGACAGGTCTGGCTGCCTCTACCCTTCTAAAGGGGCTGTCAAAGGGATCTTGTCAACGTCTTGCTCAGAGAGATCTTGTCAGCATATCAGCTAGCAATAAATTTTATTTCCAAGTAACTCTTTTCAGATTGAATTTGTGCTTCACCTTCAGTGGAACCCAGACACCAAAGTGGCTAACAAGAGTATAGCAGCAGGTTTTGTGATGTGGAGGAGAAGAGCAGAAAATAATAGTTAGCTTTTCATAAGAAAGCAAAGGATAACATGTGCCATATATTTATTTCTCAGATATATATATATGTGACAGGACCATCTCCGTAGGACAATTTTCTTTTCCTTTGATGGACATCTGTTTGATTAGCTCTTACTTGGACATCTACCTTATTGATGTCTAAGTGAGAGATGAATCCCATCCACATACTTGCAAACACAGAAAAAGAGCTGCTGTCAGTCTTAAATTAAATCAATACTGCCTTTTATATGTGTATCACATATCTAAACTGTAATTACTGGTATGTCTGTCAGTAGAAGCAAATAGCATATATTTTCAAAGTGATTGAAACATGAAGTGGAATATAGTAAGCCAAAAAAAAAAAAAAAAACCACCCAGAAATTTATTTCCACCCTGGATGTGCAAAAGTGTTGTTTTGATTTTTTTTTCAGCAAATAAAACGATGAATAGCTTAATCTACGTGACTGAAAAGAATCAACAGACTGAACCTTGGTTTATGAAGGGCTTCATATTTGACAGAGAAATACAGATGAATCCGTATGTGTCTAGAAATCTCCAATCACCTTTTTCAGTTATTGCCTATAGATTCTTCATTCAGCAGATGTATGAGGGAAGCATCATTAAGACTCAAGTCTCAGTTTTCTTAGTGAATTGATGTTCTTAGTCCTTAATGTTTTGACTGTTCATGGTTTCTACAAGATGAACTTGCAGTTTAAGGTCCTATAAAACCCATCATACCTTTGTTTAATCCATAGCTTTTATCTGTTTCCATTGCTGTTAACTCACTTCCCACATCAAGATAACCTACTTAGTCACCACTTGGAAAACATATCAGCTCATAAAGCTATACAAAGCTGCTAACCTTTCATAAAGGGGAATGAGCACTGGAAACAGCACTTCCTTCTCTAAATAGCAGTGTGATTTAATGGGAAACTGTAATAACGCTCGCCTTTGTTGGTCTGCTATTGTGTGTACAGTACTAAATGGTAGCGCAGAATAGGGCTGCTTTAACTTTTCAGCGTTTAGCTCAAAACTCCACTGTTTAGTATGTAGATCGTGGCTACAGTTGTTCTTGCAAAAACCCCTTATGTTGACACACAAAGTGACTACAAAATTATTAAACAGAGCAATTAAACAGAGGAATATTAAGTTGCCCAACCATCTGAGCAGTCAGCTTGTCACAGCCTTCAAGCAGCTGCGCTGGATATGTTTGGGGTAACACTCAGGTATGAAATGTTGCAGCGTTTAGATCCAGATCAATGAAGCAAAATGCTCTACTTAAGTTTTCCACACTTGGCTTGGATTTAATGGACCACTCAGAACTCATTAAAATGAACATACCCCTCAGTCAAGGAGTTTTGGATCAGGAGGTTTCCATTTCAGTACAATTTTATCAGGGTCTTTCAAGCATGTGAGTTGCTGGACTGGGGCTTCAGCAAAAAGCACTTGCAGACATGGAACTCCATGTCTGTGAGAAGGCACAGGCTCAAAGATGTGTTCACTTTTCAGGTTCTTTGCCATAGTTTGAGTCATCTGGGTTTTCCCCACATGTGGCTTCATATTTCCATTCTGTCACAGAGGACAACTCTGTATGTGAAGGAGAGTGGAAAGTGCTGTGCTCGATGCCAGCACTGTGGGCTTACAGAGCACAGGAGGGAGCAGGGCTCAGGAAGCCATCTACCATCAGCGTGTTTGACATTGCACTGGAGCCATGTGGCAAAACTCCCTCAGGGTCCTGCATCACAGCGTCAGCAGTGTGTGACCTCTCACAGATTAGGAAGGTCAAGCCCAAGAGTAAGGTGAGAAGTGCATGTAGCTCAGCTAACGCTTGTGCTGGACTGCAACGTTATCACCGACCACACCAACAGTGATTTATAGCCAAGCATTTTTCTCCCTAATGAAAAGATGACATTTTGCTCTCAGTGAGATTAATCTATACTGAATGTTAATTACATTGACTTCAGTGATGCTCATATGAAATTTCCTGTGATGCCTGTACCTCTTACAGATGAAGGGGGAGTACTGTTATATAAGCATTGTGTCACAGCCGTGGGCTGTATGTATGTGTGTTGGAGGAACGCACAGCAAAGGAGATGTGGGCTGAAAGAAGATACTTACTTGAAAAAGCTATAATAAATATGTGTCCTGGAGGATAAGTAGGTGGAAAAGAAAAACAGTTGCATCTGATGCTGGAAGGGGTTGCATTTCTAAATAAAAATATTTTTAAAAAACCATAGAAGCACTTTTTGTGTTTGTGAGACACTAATCCTCAGAGACTGCCAAGGTTACTCAAAGACTGTGCCAACTGCCATGTAAGCTGGACTCGCACTGAGCTAATCCAGCATACTGTGCAAACATGACTTCTCCAAATCTGGTTCTCATTCATTGTCAGCATTCTTTATTTGTTTACACCAGTTCTTCCACTTTTAACTGATTCTCTGGTCATCATTCCTCACCTCTGGACTCTGAACACCAGCCCTGCAAGATATGGGTTTTGCCTTGGTGTTTACATTCCATTTCTGCTTGTTTCTTTCCCAGTGGTCACATTGTCTGCACATCAAGCTCTTGGTCCATCATTGTAAGAAAACTGTCTGAAGATTGAAGACACTCCAACACAAGGTTTCAGCATTCCCAGAATTGTGTATGACAACTATAAATCAGGAGCAATATATTTCAGCTGTGTTATCCACATCTGGTCACCGTGTGTCTTCTGGCAGGCAAATTAAGTGTGATCCTAATTGTATGCTTGTGTTAATCATCCTCTGTCCCCGATACCCAGAAGACAGAGGAAATCTGTTACAGCTCCTAACTAAAATGCAAGGATTTTCTAGACCTTGCTGTAGGACAAATGTAACGCATGCCTGAAAGAACAAACAGCACTATAGCAACGAGGCTGAGCTTATCACATCAACATTTTAATGTTGACCTTTTTGCTAAAATCTGTGTGGTTTCCGGAGGGATTCCTCAACTTCAAAATATGGTCCCTACTCTCCTTCCCTCCTCATCAGCCCCATGCTAAGCTAAATAAACAAGGAACACTCCCAAATCCAGGCCTTTTGCTGGGACATCTACAGGTGAGCTAGCTGTAAGTTTAGTTTCCAAGGGCATTTATTTATTCATGGATTTGCCACATTCTTGCACTTTATGATGTACTCAAAAAATTGTTTATAAAACTGCAGCACAGAGGGAAAACAAGGAGATTGTGCTGGAAAGAGAAGGAAAGGGAGAAACAGGGAGGAGTACAGGGTGAATTATGAGGACTCATTTCTGCACAGGCTTTTTTCCAAATGAGTATATAACCAGTTACAAGGGAAGAAAATCATAGAATATCCTGAGTTGGAAGGGACCCACAGATATAATCCTTGTGGATGACCCTGGCCCTGCACAGGAAAACTCCAAGAATCACACCATGTGCATGAGTGTTGTTCAAACGCTTTTTTAACTCTGTCAGGCTTGGTGCTGTGACTACTTCTCTGGGGAGCCTGTTCCAGTGCCCAACCTAAACTTTCCCTGACACAATTTCAGGACATTCCCTTGGGTCTTGTCACTGGTCACATGAGAGAAGAGATCAGTGTCTGCCCCTCCTCTTCCCCTTGTGAGAAAGCCGTAACTGCAATGAGGTCTCCCCTCAGTCTCCTCTTCTCCAGAACAGACCAAGTGACTCCAGCCACTTCTCATATGGCTTCCCCTCTAGACCCTTCACTATTATCACAGTCAACCACCAAAGTTACAGTAAGTGCCAAGGGTCAGGCTTCCAAGCCTAGAAAGAGAAGCATTCAAGTTGGCAGTTTGTTTTGGAATCCTTTGGTTGGCCTGTTTTTGTCATGTTTTAAGTGAATCAGTTCACAAAACATAGAGTGCATCATTCTTGTCTGTATTCTCCTTTTATGGTCAGGTGGCCAACGTAGTGGATGAGGGAAAGGCTGCAAATGTTGTCCATCTGGACCTTAGTAAAGCCTTTGTCACTGTCTCCCATAGCATTCTCCTGGAGAAACTGGCTTCCCACAGCATGAATAGGTAGACTACTCACTAGGTAAAAATCTGACTGGATGGCAGGGGCTAGAGAATGGTGGGGAATAGAGATACGTCCAGCTGGTGTCCAGTCACTAGTGGGGTTCCCCAGGGATCAGTACTGGGACCAGCCCTGTTTAGCATCTTTCTCAGTGATATGGACAAGAGAATCAAGTGCACGTTCAGTGATGACAGGAAATGGCTTCAAGTTGTGCATGGGTAGGTTTAGGTTGGACATTAGGAAAAATTTCTTCACTAAAAGAGTGGTCAGGCATTGAGATAGGCTTCCCAGGGAAGTGGTGGACTTATCTCTGCAGGTATTCAAAAGATGTACAGATGTGGCACCGAGGGGCATGGTTCAGCGGTTGACTTGGCAGTGCCGGTTAATGGTTGGACTTTATCTTAAAGGTCTTTTCCAACCCAAACGATCCTGTGATTCTATTTTAATTTTTCCACCTGGAGTCAAAATACACATGTGAAAAGTCATAATGACACAGCCAGTCAGTCCTTAGTGCTGTAATTCATGCACAGAGCAGTGCCCTCAGTATGGAATAGGTCACACTGAACCTGACAGTGCTGTGTGTCTAGAACACACAGCTCCTCTTTATCTGTAGTTACAGATACATCTTACTCAACCACTGCAAACTCAACGTGAAGTATGCCGATATTACCTAGTTTAAGTCTCTCCCTTGCAATTTCCCACTTGCTGGCATCATAAGGCAGACGTTCACATTGCTCATCTAAGGGAACTTCGTCAGGATCCATTATGATTGACAGGTAATGGTTGGTCTTCATTTCAGAGGAATAAGGCTAGAAAACAAAGAATTTTGCAAAATGAAAAAGAAGATAAGGGTATCTGTCAGCATCTTCTTGTTTAGATTAAGGGCTCCAAGTTCATTCTGTTCACAGGGCTGTGTGTTTAATAGCACAATAGATGGTTTGGTTAAGCTCCCTTTGGCTGTTCTATAAATTGCAAGACTTTTTATATAGAAGAAACTCCTTCCTCTAGCTTTCCTTCCCTGAGACATACCAGGTTTTTCAATGAAATCCATGTGGATCTGTATTACCTCATGGTGTTATGACCCAGGCCCTCTGCACAGTCAAGAGAAATGTTTTCAGCAAGTGACTAAACATTGCCGATAAAAATAACTCTCCTTCATGATTGTGCAAAGCAATAAGTGACCACATGGAACAGATGGAGTTCAACTGCCCAGTGTTTATTTGTTCCATATACCCAGCAAAGATAGGTCATATGTGGTTAGAAGTTGTGCAAGACTAGTCAGGAGACTAGATATTATACACTTCAGAATCTGCTTACAAATTTTCAAATTTTTTTTACTTCTTTGGTATCATTTCTGAAAAATTTACTCAAACTATTTGAGTTTGGAGAAATTTACAGACAGCCAGACTCAAACACATAATTTAAAACATAACATTTCAAATGAATTTGCCAGTTCAGTTTCTACTGAGCAAATGGATTATCCACTTCACATGAGAAATGTAAAGAAAGATGAACTTGATCACAAAGTTTTCGGCAGTCCATCCATTTTGAAATATATTTCCTTCAAAGAGCATCTAGTTTGCCATTGTAATCTACTGGATTTTTCTTGACATGGGAGTACTTATACTTCTATAGAAAAGGTCTAGTGTTTGCCATAATTTCCTAGCTCTCAGTTGGAATTTACTAGAAACCTGCTGAACTAAACCTGAATATGTTGCTTTTCCTAAACCCATGGAATTAGCACATGGGCAAAGACACAAACATACAAATATATCCACATACTCTTTTTTTTTTTTTTAAATTTGCTTTAACTGTCTTCTGTGAGACAATTACAGATTTAACTTTCCTCCTCTACAGTTTGGAAATATGTCTCTAATACCTGCATTTCCAGGTGTTTTTTTTTCAGAAGGATATTACTAGCTGTGCATACCTTGATTACAGGCACAACTAGACTAAAATGACAATAACTAATAGCGACTGGTTTAGTTGCTTTTCACCATACCAAAGAACCATAAAGTTAGTCCCAAGAAAGATTGTACTGATGCTTGGAAAAGTAAGGAGGCATAAAAGCCTGGCTTCTAAACCATCCACTAACACTGGGCAGGACATGGATATGGTGGGATACGGGTAGAAACAGAAACCTGTGTGATGTTCCAGAACAGGCATTTCTAGACAGAGATGTATGTACCAGACTTCTACCAGTCATACTAGAAGAGCTTTTAAGTGGACCCATCCCAGAAAAAGCAATAGCAGAGTGGAGAAATTCAGATAGCTTTCTACAGTTCGTTCTTCAGATGCAGTAAATACCAACTTTTTGGCATAACTAGAGATTTGAAGCAACGTTCTCAATTATGAAGAATTTTTAAGGATATCATCTGCCCCTGTATGCATAACAGACAGGCTTTAAGAAAATGGTCTCTTTTTTTTTTTTTTCAGTTGTGGCAACAAAATTTTTATATAAAGTTTAATTTAAAGCTAACACATAGACCAACACTAGCCGGAAAGTCTCATCTGAAAAGGAGCCTTTGTATATCATCTAGTTAAAGTTCCTTCTTCTACAGCAATGATGATTATTTTTATTATTTTTATTATCTTTTAACAATCTAACAAGTTTTGGTCTCATGAAAAAAACTAAAAAAGAATAATCTGCAACCTTTTGCTACATTTAAAACTTTAATTTTTTCAAGAGTTTGCAGTCATGCTACAAATTGCTTCATCATTACTGGTGAGTATTCAGTACTAGTCCCATTTGCCTTGTAGTTACTCTTACAGCTATGAAGTTTCTTCACAGCATCAGCTGATCTCTGCTTTCCTTTCCCTGCAAGCTCCCATGCATTTCTCCTTACTAAAATTTGTGGCAGTCAGAATACAGACAGAGTGACTACTGCCCTGCTCTGGAGGTCTGGTTCTGCTTTCCTATCAGTCAACAGAAGTTCTCAGGGTAAAGCCTAAGATGCTGGCAGGCCTTAATGCAAGTTGAAATAAAATGGTCTGTCAGGCTGCAGTCGACCTTTAGCAATCATCACTCAGCCAAGTGGGATATGCTCAACTGTGTGCTGATCCCTGTCGTGCTGCACTGTGATACCTCTCAGTGTCACAGTGGTGTGGGAGTGGGGAGAGTGGGACATGCAGCCATTTCTCATCTCATGCCCTGCAGTGCATCCCATCGCCTTAACACTGCCCTTCCTTCAAACCTATCTCCTCCTGCAAGTTCCCCTGAGACTTTTCCGGACTACTGAAGGACTGTATTTTCTGCTTATCAAAGACGCTGTGATTTAACCTGCACACATCACACAACACAGACGTGGTGCTGTCAGCAAAAAGGGAGCTTTAAACCATCAGAGTCAGCCTGAGACTAGAAGGAGGGTCAGCTGCAAGGGCAGTTAACTTTATCACGCTGATACGGGATCATCTGCTCTAGAGGCTACATCATCAAAAGTGCTTCAGTAAAATATCACTTTGGAAGTGATGTAATTATACCAGACACTGTGCAAAACAGACCCCAGCACACTCTGTGAAGATCTGTCATTCCCACTCAATCAGATCTGTAAAGACATTAAGATTCCAAACCCCCACAGCTCTTAGAAGGGAATGGGGATGCCTTTGGTGGGAGTCAGGCACCCAAATTCTTGTGCACCTTAGAGCCTTGTCCCCACCCAGGCTTTACTTCCTGGCTTACTCATATGCAGCCTTGCAAGTCATGGTTCCCCAGTGCCCACAAGCAGCCTGGTGATTACACCAGGAACAAAGGTGAGCAGTATCACAGAATCAGAGAATGTTCTGAGTTCGAAGGAACCCACTAGGATCATCAAAGTCCAACTCCTGGCCTTGCACAGGACAATTCCAAGAATCATACCATGTGCCTAAGAGTGTTGCCCAAATGCTTCTTGAACTCTGGCAGGCTTGGTGCTAGGAAAGTGGTGGTGCTGCAGTAAGTGAAACAGAATTTGGTTTTGGTAGACTCAGCAATTCCAGTGGCCTGGGAAAGATTTTCTAGAATGAGCAAAGGGCTCCCAAAGGAGAGGCAGGTGCCACCAGGAGATCCCTGTCAGTTCTTACCCTCTTCAGCCTGCGAATGAAAAGGGTCAACAGGAGCCAGAACAGCGTCGCAGCCACACAGGTACAGGTCAGCGTTATCAGCTCCAGGTTTGACCTCTCTGATATGCCTGGGAAAATCAAGCAGCAAACATTTTAGAAAATGACCTGCAAAGAAAGGGCACTTTTATGTTTTTTTGCCATTAAAATAAAATACCAGGAAGGACCAGCTTCTTTTCAATGGGGTATTAATCTCTGTTTGGACTGGCTCACAGAGCCAAAAAAGGTCTCCTGTAGCCTCAGGAGAGGACAGGGCTGCACAGAGTGGATAGTTCTCTGCTGGCCCTTTCCAAGGGGCAATGCTGTGGTGTGAGAGGTGCTGCTAACATGCAGGAGAAGCTCCAGGGAGGGTTTGTGCTGATGTAGGCCCCAGTGAATCCAAGCATGATGCAGGGCAGGCTGCAGTGCTGACGCTTGGGGTTTGCTGTCTAGAACATGCTGCCTTTCCTTGGGCACTGCTCAGAGAGCTCTTCCCTGCTGATGACTGAGCCCTGCAGCCTTCACGTCCTTCCCAGCCGTGCTGGAAACCACTAGTTCTCATCAAAACCCTCATTGAGGGAAAGCTGGAGGTTTCCTTGAAGGCTCATGATATTGCCACCAGGAGTTCATGAGCTCTTCTTCCCATGGCTTGGATAGATCTCATCTGGCAACTGGGAGCTTAGCTCATACAGAGCACGGC
This sequence comes from Calyptomena viridis, assembly GCA_013390005.1. Lineage (NCBI taxonomy): Eukaryota > Metazoa > Chordata > Aves > Passeriformes > Eurylaimidae > Calyptomena > Calyptomena viridis. The sequence goes on along the minus strand of WEIV01000328.1, from coordinate 263,609 downwards.
ATAGGGGTCTTGAGCCCCATTCTCACTGGTCAGAAACCTAGGGCATATGGCCTAGCACTCCCTCCAACCCACTGGGTTCCCTCATGGACTCTGCCCTCAGGTCTCCTCCAGTCACACCAGCAACACAGAGCCAGGCTCTCTGAGGGGACATGGGACCCTTTCCTTTCACAGCAGCATCCTGCAGAACCCAGCTGGCAGCAAAGTGGGAGAGCTCTTCAAACCAGGGAACAGATTCAGCACAGAAAGGGAAAAACAAAACCAACAACGACTGAAAATGGAGCAGCAAGAAAACATGATCATTAGAAATCTGGAGAGTATTAGATCCCACTGACAGATCTTAAAAAAAAAAGGAAAATAAAACTCACTTTAGACTGCTATTTAGGGATTTGTGAAATAGTTTCAGAGCAGTCTGTTTTGCAAATCCTGTAATCATGTCAAAATCCCACAATTCCCACAATATGTTTTCCATCTGACTGGTAGCAAACACAAAAAGAACCCTCATACTCTGCCTCTTATTCTGATACACCCCGTAGAGAGGGGAAATGAGAGAACAAGGAGGAGCTATTCTGAACATGATTTCACAGTAGCTTTGTCAACTGCACTTGCAGAGTTCCAGAGCCCAGCAGCTTGGTGTTACTCCTGACACATGAAAAAGGGATGATTGATGTCTCACTGGTGGGCTTACCAGGTAATTCAGAGCCTGAATGTGCTGCCTGGTTTTAGGCAAGGCTACAGAGCTTTGTTCAGAGGCTGTATTGCTTAATTGACATGATGTCTTCCCTCCCTAAAGGAGATAATCAGATTTGTATTCATGCCCCATATCTGAGATTCCTCTAGTATGTCCATTCCGGAGCTGTGAGAATAAAGCTCCTTGAGGAAAAACAGGACTGCAACTACAAATTAAGATATAAATTTATATCTATTCTCCAACATACCAAGAGTGCTATTTTTTCACAAGTGTTTTTTTAAGTGCCTTATTTAGATAGGGAACACAGTGATGGCATAAATAATACAGCCTAATGCAGCTTGCCTATTCTCTGGCATCAGTGTTTCCTTTTACATATGGATATTCTCCTCCTGCTTCTGAGCAGCACTCATGCATATGGTGAATATAATTTCTGACATTTATTCAGCAAAACATGGAGAAGCTGAAGTTCATTTGTTGTTGCTGCTCCATATGGCAAGACACAGAAACCCCACAAGGCATGGTACTGCCAGTCCTGGGGTGGAAGACAGCAACCCTCTAATCACTACAGTATGCTGCCCAGGAGTGCTGGATACAAAGGTGCTGTCCTTGAAATGTTCAAGCAAATGTAGACAACCAGAAAGTATTTCCCCAAGCTGGGGTTGGGCTGGGTTATCAAAAGCCAGATTCCTAGTCTTGTTAAAAGCCTCGAAGCCAGAGCCCTCTGATTGTCTCTCATCTGAGTAGGAAAAGGTTTGATTTGAGGCAGAACAGGCAGAAACACTCAAAAGGGGCCTTAGGATTAGCAAGTTTGTCGAGGACTGGCTTTGTCAGCCTAATAGCCCATTTCTGGCTTCCCCTTAAATCCTGCTCCCAGACTTTTACTCACCAGCCATCTCATTAGACAAAGACTTTCCCTCATGTCTCATCTGCCTGACTCACTGCCACAAACAGCAGCTCCCTTCCTCCCCCAGGAAAGCCCTTCTGAAAGCCTCCCCAGTACTGCAGAGGGGTGACAAGGGGGCAAGTGAAGAAGTGCCACCAGCAGCAGCTTCTTTCAGGAGTGACAGGAATCACCAGAGCGGTGCAAACATGCCAGGATGACAGTCTGGATTACTGAGCTGATCCCTCCAGCTACGAGCTCAAGCCTCTGGCTGGTATGGGCTTTCTCATTTTAAACGCCTAAACGTGGAGGTGGAGCCCAGGTGTCGATCGGGGAAAAAGCAATGCCTGAGGCAACAACACTATTCTGCTGCACCCAAAGCATCCCTCACCCCTATCCCAATGAGATCTATCCTGTTTAACCCATGATCCCAAGAGTGCAGCACTGGGATGGGTGCTCAGACATGCTGAGGAATTTCCTCCCTTGGAGGTTGTCATAACCTAACCAGACAAAGCAAGCACTGACTGGATGTACTCTAGTACTGGATGTACTGGTGATAACTCTAATCTGAATTGAGGTTGAACTAGAAACTGCCAGGACTCCCTTCCACCACCCTTTGGTGGACTTCTGAGGTAATAGGAGTCTAACTGTCCCTAGATATTCACCTTTACTCTTACAGACATAAGACATAACGCAGGCTGAACTTCATTTAGCAGCTGAGGGAATTCCAGTTAAACTTCATGGAGAAGTTCCTAATGACTTCAGAGTGGCCCAAAAGGCATAACAACTTTTTGATATACAAAGTCAGAGAGGTTAGGAAGGTAGGTAGATAGGTAGATAGATAGGTAGGTAGATAGGTAGGTAGATAGACAGACAGACAGATAGATAGATAGACGGATAGACAGAAAATTTATTTTAAAAATGTTATTTAAATAGAAGTTATTTAAAAAGCAAAACACCTTTTTCACAGTGTCAGAATAGTTCAGTGAAAATAAATGTGATGCTTTCCTTTTCATCAGCAGAGTTCACATTAAATTATCAAACATCTGCTTTAAGACAGGGCACGTTGCTATATTCATTTCCTTATTATACATTCATATTTCAGTTAGCACGATCTGTAAAAGGTGCTCCCTCCTGTGTCAGTACATCCCCTTCAAAGGATGCAGCACCTCTGCAACTAGCTGTATCCCTGGCTCCTGTCAACAGCAGATGTGAGGGTCCTCAGTAGGAGAAGCAAGGCAAGGCTTTCATGGCAAATCCTCTACTCTGTAAGCAGGGTGACCCCTAAAAGAAAGCTGCTGAAGAGCCTGTGTACCCATGTGTTCAGCAGCATGTGTCCCCAAGCATTTAGGGATACAGTCCTCTCCACCTGCTGGGTGCTCTGGCAGCCATTTGCTGTTTCTGTTCTGTCCTTGCAGATTTGCTGCCTCTTCAGTTCCTCAGTCAAGAGCAAGCAGAGAGCTTGTTCTTACATGCCCACGAACGTGGCCGCTCTTCTCCTCAGACAGCCCAGTCCTGCTTCCAAACTAAACATAGGCTGGGATTATTTAAAGACACTCCTTTGATTCCACCATCCATTCATCCATCTTATATACAAAAATAACATACTGTTTTATCTGTGAGTATAAGAATGTTTTTTCAGAGGAAATAAAGAGAGCAGACAGTTTCCTTCCTGATTCATTCACAAACTACTCTTCTAATCTGGTAAACATGGCCATCGAACTGAGGCACTGCTCTACCCTCTTTGATCTGCAGCCCCATGTTAGAAGCGCCACCAGGACAGAGGGAAGGCTTTGGTGCTCACAGAGGCCTGTGTTTCTCAGAAAGACAAGGAAGTAGCAAAGCCTAGAGAGAGCCCCACATTCAAGCCATGATCTTGTCCCTCAAGGTGCAGGAATGAGGTGAGAGGCTGCCATTCCCTGGGAAAGGAACAGACACTCCAGATCAGTGTAGTAATGAGTGAAAAAACCTCCAGTGCATTCCTTTCATGTAGTAGGAAAAGGATGGAAAGGCATTTTTCTCGATCATACTAGACAAGACGAAGTGTCTTTCTTTTTAACATCCAGTCTCAAAGCCTGAAATTTTAACACACGTAAACAGAGAAGAAGCCTTCTTGGCTGCTCTCTTTTCTCTCCTCTGGACTAGGAGATATGACATCCTAGAAGGCATCTTACAGAATGCTTGTGATTGTAATAAATAGCCAAGGTAAAATTATGTTAAAAATCAATACAGTAATGAATGACGTTGTCCAGGACTATCAATTAGTAGGATGCATTGGACAACAAGCACTTAAGGCTCAAGCTATTCTTTTAGCTATTACTGCAGCTGTAAAAAAATCTTAGTATTATCAAGGCACCTCCAGGGAGGTGATTCTGCCTTTCTACTCCACTCTTGTGAGACCCCTTCTGCAATGCTGCACCCAGCACTGGGGCCTCAAACATAAGAATGATGTGGACCTGTTGGAGTGAGTCCAGAGGAGGCTACTAAAACGATCATAGACCTAAAGCACCTCTCCTATGAAGACAGGCTGAGAGAGCTGGGATTGTTCATCCTGGAGAGGAGAAGGTTCTAGGGAGACTTTATAGCAGCCTTCCAATACTTAAAGTGGGTCTACAAGAGAGCCAGAGAGGAACTTTCTCCAGAGGCATGGAGTAATAGTACAAGAAAGAACGGTTTCACACTGAAAGAGGGTAGGTTTAGATTAGGTATTAGGAATAAATTGTTCACTGTGAGGGTGGTAAGGCACTGGCACAGGTTGCCCAGAGAAGTTGTGGATGCCCTATCCTTGGCAGTGTTCAAGGCCAGGTTGGATGGTGCTTTGAGCAAGCCGGTCTAGTGTAAGATGTCTCTGCCAGGTTGGAATTAGAGGTTATTTGAGGTTCCTTCCAATTCAAACCATTCCGATTCTATAATTATTCATAAGGAGATAGGCATTTTTAACTCCTGTTTCACCTTTAAGGCCAGTTCACATGTAGATATACTTAGCCCCGACTTTTTAAAGCAAAAACATCATTATATCATCACCATTAACTCGGACTGCTAACATACTCATGGCAAAAAATCAATACTGATTTACTAGCTGTAATTGTCTCATGCTGTAGGATAGTATCCTAATACTCATACATTTAGCAATTGTATGAGAACACCTACAAAGAAGTAATTCCTGCCTAAGAGCTCTGTGGTAGTCAAATTGTCTTCTGTAAAGAGAAACTACATACATTTAGGACTATTTACTTAACACTTGAGGTCATTGAAATAGATTATGTCAAATTAAATTCACTGACTTATATGGAGAATGTCAACCTCCTTCTCTTATTTCATCATTTATAAGCCAAAAGGATATTCAATAGAACTGAAATATCACTAAATAAACTTTATTTTTATGTAGTGTAAAATTAATTGATAGAAGTCACTGCCACAGGCATGAGTTGAGATTGTCAGAAGGCAGAACAATGCTGGACATTCAAATGAATAGCAAACTAACTCAGGGAATGGTTATAGAAATAACTAGATCATATCTACTTCTTTGTAGTAGTACTTTTGCATGTGTAGTGGTCACTAGGCTAAAATCTTCTAGTCTGATTTGGCAGTTCACTTTACATTGAAAATAAACAAATCAAAATAACCCAGGCCTCTAATTTCCATGGAATTAACCTGAAATGGGACAATGTGTGGGTAGAAGAGTGTTTCTTACTCTGTTTTTGTTTGTTTTGCTGATACTAAATTTATATTTATCTTCTACCCTGACCTGATCTTTGTTAGGTTGAAGCAATTCTTCTTTTTAGGTCAGTGTAAACATACTCTGAGTTAGCATTTCCTGCTAGGCTTCCTTTCCAACCTGGTACACTTCCCTTGCTAGGACTTCCTTTAAATTGCTGCCTTCAGAGATCACCAGATGAGTCCCAGGTCATACCCCTGCTCTTCCAGCCTGAGTAAGAACATCACCCTGGAAAGTTTGCTCTTCCCATTTAATCGCATGCTTTACCTTTTACTGTGACATATGCCGCACTCTCCACGGACCCTTTTAAGTTGGTGGCTATACACTGGTAAAGTCCTTCATCCTCCTCTTTTACTCTTTCAATAAACAGCATTCGACTTCCAGGCCCTAAAATTATTCCTGTGAAATGAAATATTTTGCAATGAGAGGGAGCCAAGATATAAACAAAAACTGCCCCTTGTGTAATAATATCTGCTTCAAGTTCTTCTCGAAAGAAATCTGAGCCACAGACTGGATAGCACAATATTTTGTGCAGGAAGGCCAAATACACTTGGATGTTTTGCAAATCTTTTGGAAATCAGTGTTTATAAAGCACTCGGATGAGTGAAAAAGCTCAGCCTAAGGGATTGGTCTTACAAGCACTTGATACGCTCTGAGTTGATTAGCACTGTGCTTAGGCTTTCATTCAGGTGAGCATTTCAGCATGTCTCCAGCCTTTGGAAAACGTAGTAGTCTGATTACTGCACGTACAGGCTCAAGATTAGAGCACTTCCAAAAGCCATCCAGACTGCCTTCCTTCGCAAAAGGATCCCAGACAGTGCAGAGACGTCCCATGAGGTGTACCCTCAAATATATGAATTACCTGAAGTTTTCCACATCTTATTTATTCCAGCTATTTGACATGTTATTTAAGCCAGCGTGGGCAATACTCCAAGAAATGAGGAAGAGGCAAGGAGCACATTTGACCTCAGGACTGCTGCTAAGGAACCCTATAGCCAGGAAATGTGCACTCAAGTACACACTTGCGTTTGGCTCCATCAGAAATAGTCACATCAAAATGTATTCCCACCATCTATTTCAGGCACCTAATGAAAGTGCTCTGACCTACCCTCTGGAGACATCTTCCTGGCTCCTAATTGTATGTGTTGCATTATACCCAAGTTAGACGTATAACACTCATTTTAGAAGGTAATGTGATTAATGCACATTACAACTATGTGGTCACTGTAAAACTTCATGGAATCTGGCTCTAGATTTAGTGCCTGAGCTGCAAGTCTGCACAGGCTTATAACTCACTTGGAGAAATCCTCAGACTTTTTTCTAGTTTTTTTTTTATTCTTGCTGTTGTAATTTCTAATAATGCAGGACAGAACCATAACCACAAACTTTCTAAAATGTTGTTATAGAAGACTACACTTGTATCTCAAGTTCCTAAGGACCAAACCTCCTTTGACATTCTTGCTGAGCCTATAAGACTAATTCACTGTGTGCTTCTGATCCAAATGTGTATGAATTTCCATGAGAAAGGTTTTGCCTTTTCCTCCATCATTCATCTCCCCCTGTAATCTCCAAGGAACACTTCCATGACTTTGGTGCCAACTGGACATTTCGCATTAGCTGATCTTTGAAGCCACATTCCAGTAAACATCTCTCAAAATATTCCCATGCTAGAACATGCCACCTGGGAAGCTGTTTTTTTCTATTGCATGAGACCTGGATTCCTCTGCTGCCAGTAGACAAATTTCAGTTTTGGACATTCCAGATATGGATTTAACATGATGGATAGCTTGTGACTCAAGAACAGACTTTGAATCCCTGACCACAGACTTCCCTAGTACTGCTTTACACAACATGAGAGCTTGGCTTTCTCTTGCCTAGCTATCTTCTGGCCAAGACACCTGATCCTCAGGCTACCTCTACAGTAAATGAGGGAAATATGTTTCTCTGGAGATGACTCTTACAAGATGAAAATTTTTTCCACTGACTCCATAGAGACCTTTCATGTCTAGTCCTCCAGCCTGGCTCAGGTTTTAGATTGAGACAGAACAATCTAGAGCACCTCTGTTGCCCTGCCTGGAATACCTGGGCAATACTCCTTCCTTACATCTGGGTGCCAATACCGATGACACTGCAAATGACTACCTAAGGCAGATGGGTAAATAAAAAGCCTGTAAGAAGTAGGTGAGTATACAGAGCTCTCACCTGGTTCTTGCTGTATTTCCTCATGGTTTTTAAACCAGGATATCTGGGGCTCGGGGATACCACGAACCTGGCACTCCAACATGGCAGAGTTACTGGCGTTCACTGTCTGATCCATAAGCTGCCGCAGCAGGGCTGGTGCCTCTTGAGCTACAAGACAAAACAACACCTCTGTTTTACATTCTTGTAACTAAGGGAATTTAATTATCTTCCCTCTGCTCATTTTACTGATGTTAGAGACTGCTATGGCTGTTCTACCAGGTTCATTGTTTGCTCATTTTGTTTACTGTTCCACTTTGCTCAAGAGCATTTGATGTATACAGAGAACTTCCACTACTCAGCAATAGCAGCTTATGATGACAAATGGAGACCCAGTGGCCACATTGTTCAAAAGATTTTCTCAGTTCCAAGACCAACCACATTTGTTTTTATCAAAAGCAATGAGTTCCTATGAAAGTTCAGTTTTTCCTCATCAAAAGACACAAACTGTGAACCAAAGATTCTAACAATTATCTGGACATCCTTCTAGCAGAGTATCTCAGTGTTGCTAACAGCACCATGTAGCTCTGTACACCATAATACCCATGAATGTGACTTTTATCATTTACTTACTTCAAAGAGTACAGTTACAAATCATATTCAGTAAACTCACATAATCAAAAAACAGAAACCATGAGCACAAAAGCATTGTCTCAGAGTCTTCATAAATTCTTCCACTTTTGCATTTCACATATTTGGCTGAACGTAACAAGGCCTGGCCAAACCACACTACAGTGTTTCAAAAACACACTATAAACATCATGTTAAAGTCATCCCTGAAAAAAGCAAAACAACCCTGTCATCATTTCAACACTTTGCCACTCCTTTCTTCATCTCATACAGAGCCAAAGGCAGTTCTGACAAAAGTCAAGTTATTTGTGACTTTTACGCACATTACATGGCAACACCTCCCATTCACATCTGCAACTCTCACTTTGTCTTCGGTATTTTAGTCCATTTAAAGCAGTGACGGAGAATTCAAGGAGCTCCTGAGCAGTGCCACAGATACAGATGCTCTGCAAATTCCCTCAAATTCCACAATTTTTTGCAACCTACACCTTCAAGGACACTGACAGGATCAGCAGTTGCTAACATGGTAAAACACATATTCCAAATATGAAACAAAACAAAGCTGAAACCAACTCTGTGAATATTTTCTTTTAAACTGCAGCAGATACCAATACACCATGTTCAATATCAGCTGAATTTCTGATATTCTGTATTTGGAAGATTATTCTCTATCTTTACAGAAAAACTAACCATCAGACATTTCCATCTTCATAATTATTCTGTTACCAGCCATAAATAAAAATTCTCCAGAAATATTAAGCATCTATGTACCACCAGTTTATGCAGTGTGCATGAGACCCATAGGACTAGAAACAATTTTAAAGTAAGCTATCTTTGCTATGCTCTTACCCCTTGAAACTAATTCCAGCATAGTCATGGCCATACAATGACCAGTTTGGGCTTTTCTGAGCTGCAAGCCAGTAATCTCCACATGCAATGTTGGTTATTGTTTACAGCATAGTAGACAGTTCGTTCTCTCTTCCCAAAGAGTATTGGTCATGAGAGAGGCTGTAAGGCAAATTCTTCATCACATACCTACACAAGGACAAAGTCAACTATATTTGACTTGCAGCCAAGAAGACTATGCTCTTTTCATTGATACCTCGCCTTGATTTTTGCACAGTTCTCATTTTTCACAACACTGTGAACAGGTACAGTCTGATGCATGTCCACGTACACATGCTGAGAAGAACTCCACATTTATCAGCAGTCCCTGATAGACACCCCAGCCCAGACAGCTAAAATGAAAGTGGACAAGATGACACAACAAAGGCAAATCACACGTTCTGTGAGTTGTGATTAATTTTAATGTGTTTATAGCCATACACTAAAGATGGGGTTTCATATTAAGAAAAGCTTTTTTTCTTAAAACTTAAGTTATCATTCACATATTTTCAGTAATTTCTTTCCTGCAATCAGCTGATTTTTCAAGAACTTTGTCAACCTAAGGGTTATTCTTTTTTGCAAACCACCTCTTTTCTCTCATTCATTTTTTGCAGTGAAGCCAAGGGGGCTAGTTTACAATGTCCCAGTCTGCTCACTCCAAAGCCAAGGGGCTACCTTGGCCACCAGCATGCACAGTGCAGAGCTCAGGGCCCAGGGCAGCCCCCCAGACTTGATCCCAGCCTTCAGGATTGCCCGCAAATGCTGCCTTGCTGGCCCAAACCCTGCTCTCAGTTACTCCTAGGAACTTCATTGGAGGCAGAGTTTGGCCCAAGGGTATGACAGGTGGGTCACAAGGAGGAGAAGGGGGCATCATCTGACCTGAGGTGGCAGGGAGGGAAAATTTGCATTTCCAAAAACAAACAAGGGGAAAAAATTACAATTTGTTAATTTGGGGGTTTACATTTGCATTCCATCCATTTTTGAGCTTTGTTATGTTGTTTGTTCAATTACTTTATTAATCAGTACAAAAATATAAATACAAGTTTTATTTTTAACACTTCAAAAAAAGAAGAAGAAATATAATTCACACCTTTCTCCCTAAATAAAATATTACACAACAAAAGTCAGAGAAACTCCTCAAACCCATGATATTCTCCAGTCATCTGAGGACATCAGTAGTTTTTATCTAAAAACTAAGAACTGCTTTCCTCAAGTATCTTCAGCGAGCTTTCTCTGTGTTTCCCAACAGGGACAGCCATATTGGGATGACATCCTTGCACACTGTGGCTCTCTGAGTGCTGACTGAGACTAGGCTAATGGGACGTCCATTCAGCAGAGATATACTTCATTGCAATTCACAATTTGACAGAACAATGTGATGATTATCACATGTGGTTTGGTTTTTTTTTACCCAAACTGATACTGCCCAGCAACTGGCTGCTACACGTCATTGTGCTCTGCCTCCCAAGGCCATGGAAAATTCATAATCTCCTGTCATCACCACCCACCTTGCCATCAAATGTCTTCCCACAAAATACCCTACAAAAATGGGGGATTCTGTATGGTAATTCTTCTGAAGACTTGCAAATGCTAAAGAGTGTGCTTGCCCCATTTTTAAGCAGTCACCAATAACTTCACTTGCTTTTTAGGCATGTTTTAGGAAAAAAAAAGAATCCCTTTGCGAGAACACATTGTTTCTGGAAGCCACCACATCAATAATGAACAAAAGAGGTACTGTATACAAGCAGGCTATAGGTGACATTTCAAGATATAAATGATTATTCTTTTCTTTACTCTGACAACTTCCAGGTTATCAATTGTTTCCTAAGCATTTTAGGCTCCATGAAACTGGCATTATGGGGAAATGCTATTGTCTACCCTTTCACACTTGACAAAAGCAATTCCCACGTGAAAGGCAAGTTTAGCCGTGGGACACAGTCTCCATACCTAAAGGAGGAAATAGTCGGGTGAGTTCCCAAGCACAAGAAACTGTCATGTTGTCACCCTCTATTTTAAAAGCACAGCCAGTTTGTTCCTTTGCTATTTTGGTCACTATGGCCTGTTTTGTTACGGCTTATGTAAATGCTATACAAATGATCAATCATAAATGTAACCAAAAATAATAAAAGCTATGAATTGTAAAAAAATAAAGTTATCAGATCTATTAAAAATAGTAACTTCTTCCTTATACAGAATTTATAATACACAGAAACATCCCATAGTAAAATCATGACAAAGGGGAAAAAAAGGGGAAACACTCATAAGGAATTCTTAAGTTGCCCTTAATTTTCCTTCAGCAGTTTGGCTGGCTTTTAATTTGGCTTTATCCAAATTGTCATTTGCATATCAAAAGCAATGAATATTTTTAATGGCTTCAATTTTGAGTTTGTATTTTTAAAAAATGTATTAACTCACTGTGCCAGTTGAAACCTTGTCAGTCATGTTAGTGTAACATTCCTCATTTAATAAAATAATTGCAACATTACAAATTCCTGAATCTTCAGGCCAGAAGCAACACTCAAAATTTTACCAGTAGTTTTTTACATTAGTGCAGAACTGACTTTAAAAATTGACCAACACAGCAACTGGAAGTCTACCTGGATTTATTTGGAGAAACATGATTCATGTCTGTCAGTTTAAAAATCATCACTATTATAAATGATATGATAGGTCTGTGCATTAAATCAACATTTTCATTTCTTCCCTGCATACTTCTTTTAGAAGACACCTTTTAAGATTAATGTACTTTAGTGTAGAAAATAATTTCAAATAAATAAGCATTAGAACTTGCTCAGCAGGTAATATTTATAAGTCCACCAAGATCAGATTAAAATAAAAAATATATAGTCCAGTCAATCTCAAACTGAATCGTGCTCGTTCTGCACATTCAAGTTAGCTTATTAAATGTCCATTGTTGACTGAAAACAGCAGTTTTTAAAGTTAATCAGTTTATTCAGCTTTGACACTTTTGATGAGGCCAATATCAAAGCAGAAGAAAAGATTGATCCAAAGTTTTCCTTATTGCTCAGTAGGAGACAGCAAGAGAAAAAATAACGACATGTAAAATGTAGCACGAGGCATCTTCCAAACCTCAGCTTCCATGTGCCTTGTCAAAGCAGAAAACACCCGTCTCAACTCAACCGGAAGCTCACGCATTAGGATTTTGTTTGCTATTCCTCCTATATCCAACCCTGGGGGGGGAATGAGCACCACCTCAGGGCTTGAAAGGTAGCAACAGTAATAAGAAATCAAGATGATATGAGACACCTCTTACTGTTTAATGAGTCCTTTAATGTTTTACATTGCTTTGTGTTGTACAATCATTCCTTGTGCTTTTATATTTGAGGATCCGAGAGTAAACAGCCTTTTTGTTGCAGTGCTCACCTCTGATTGTAACGTCTTTCTTTTGAAGCACTTCTTTCCCCGTGTATATGTTCCTTGCTCGGCAGGCATAGGTGCCTGAGTGTGCCAGGGAAACATTTTTGATGGTCAGAGTGAGGGTGATGGAGTACTCCTTGTTATGAGACCTTTTTGCTTTTGTTTGATTGTTGACTATCCTTGGTAAAATCCAAGCAATGTCTTTGTACAGGAATTTGTTGGCCGAACAGGACAATACCAAATTCTCTCCTTCAATGGGCATTTTTTCCAAACTCATATGGAATCCACTCGGTACATCTGTCAAAAATCAAGAACACTTTTTAGTTTATATGAAGTGAATGAGCCAAAATTAACACAGCATCTATTTTCCCCTTTATCAGGAAGTCTCTGAAATAATCAATGTCGCTGTCTTCCTGCTCAAGTCTGTAATCTTTCCTATCATATGCTAGGCTCCAGCTATTCTTATAATTTATCTTGGAGCTATGAGACACTTGGGCTCAGACATCAGTTCATGTAAACTGAAGTTGCTCTTGGAAGTACTCAGTTTGAATAAAAGTTATGCCAAGTTAAGACAGATTGGGGCACGGTACCAAAAGCAGAATTATTTAAAGACAGCACAGTGGGACTCTGAAAAATGAGGAAAATTCAGATCACAGCTCCAACTTATGAACTGCATAAGAGAAAAGGAATCTCAAGAGGGCAGTATGAAGATATTGCATTTCGTCAAGCTTGGTTATATTGTTTTCTTGTTATTCATAAGTATTCAGATAAAGTATGTCTATTTCTTAAAAATGCTACAAGTCCTGAGAAATTATTGAAACTGTGATCACATTTCCCTTTGAACCGAGGTATTTACTCTCCCTGCATTTAAAGTGTGCCAGCCATCCAAGAGGAAAGCAGAAACCATACGCTCTGTCCTGAGTGGTCAGCTGCATGTGGGCAGCACTAGGATGAAAATCACTTTGTTTAGGTGGCTTGGCATTAAACATTGGTGAAAAATACTTCCACCTGAGAGAAATCAGAGATCACTGTACTGTTTGCTTAGTTAATGGTTAATTTACATTTTAACTTAGTTAAAATGTAAATATGGCTTAAGTTTTCACTTCATAGCGGATAGTTCAGGTAGGAGTATTTTAGCCAACAATGTAAAAAGTCATACTTGAAAAAGTAAGCCGTTTCCTCCACCTGGTGAGTTGAGTGGTACAGGGCTGTGGTGGTGTCAGCTGCCTCCCAGCTGCCTCCACCAGGGGCTCATCCCTCCAGCAAGGCAGTTACACCACTGACTTCAGTGAAAGTAAAGCAAGTTCCTGACAGAAAGCACTTCCAAGTTTTACTCCTGGAATGCAACCTGTCTTGGCTTATTTGTAGGCAGCATTCTGATAAAGTAATTTCCTTCTTCTCAGTCAAGTGACATCGACTTTGGCCATTTTCAATTGTTCTTTCACTACTAATTGCTACAGCACTTGGCCATAAACTTGACTTGAAATCCTAAGAGTCGCTTCTTCTTTCATAAGGGAGAATTATGCCTTCTTTTCTTGTTTCTTAGAGCATGAACAGCTCAATGCCGACTTTTATTCATTTCCATTCTTACCAATGTCACTTCGGTTTAATGTCACTTCAGGAGGAATGTATAAAAAGTAGAACTCAAGTGAATAATATCCTACATATTCTTTCATTAACCTCTTTAATTGATTCAACGATCCACCAGAAAGCTTTTCCCTAAATTCCCACATCACAAACTGAGCTGCCTTGTCTCTCACAGGGATCACGAACACGACCTGCTCACTGCTGCCTTTCAGAATTATGCCTACTCATAGCATCAGTTGCTCCGCCTAATGTCCTCTTTTCCACAGTTAGCCCTGAGTGCTAAACACAGGGTAAATGAGCTCCTTCTAGCCTTGGATTAAAATTTCTCCTGACTGTAGATGCCTTTCAGGGAGAGGCCTTATTTCTGCTGGCTGAACTCATCATGCCCCTGCAGTGGGAGCAAAGTGTGTGCCTGTCATCAGCTGTAGTTCAGGTATGTAGTCTGAAGATCAATCTGATGGAGGCAATGACACTAAAATATTAGATTGGGTATTAAAGCCTGTTGGTTGACTTGTTCCACTTACATTTCATTGGGATTCCCTTTCTTCTCTCTCCAGAAAACAAAGCTATAAGAAAAACTACAAATTTTATGAACTCATCTAGGAATTACTATCATCAGGATCTTTTTTGATATGTAAGAGTGCATGGTGCCAGATTCCAATCTCAATGAAGAATATGTTGACTGGAAGTGCTACTAAGATGAAACATTTTCATACATGGAGTACATTACAGCCTTAGCTGCCGAAATGTAGACATCTACTTCAATACTGTTGTTTTGTATATGGGTAAAGGTTTACAGCCCATGAAGTGACATAGACTCCTCCAGAGGGCCACGCAAACCATCACTTTAAGATAGGTCAAATTCCAGAGATCCTGGTCTCTCACAATTAATTATGAAGAGATCCTAAATGACCAGCTTAGGGTTAGATAGACCTAACTTTGAGGCTCAGGTTAGATGAAGCGAATCCAATACTTGATTTTGTTAAAAAGCATTCAATTCAGACACACATAAAAGTGATCAAGGGGCCAATGTTTTGAATATGGGTAAGTATTTGGAAGAAAGAAATTATTGCATCCTACTCACAATACACCTCAAATTGTTCTGATGTTTGTTGGGAAAATCAGGGTATTGGTTAGAAATGCAGGTAATTTTTGCTTTTGAAGATGCCAGTACTCAGTAAAAGCTAAGAAGAGCCAAGCAAACCTCCTAGGATGAAACTAAAGGTCCCTGGGGCCTGAGGCAAATTAAATATTTTTAATCTAAAAGGATAGCATGCCAACAGAATAATATAGTTACAACTGCTTTCATGTTGTCAGGTCTTCCTCAGTGTGTCTTCTGTGAAGAAAGTCTATTTTCTGAACAAATCCAAGGACCAAAGCAAAATGCACAGGATTCCAAGAGAATAATTTGTTTAAAAGCTACAAGCCCCCTAATATATGACACCTCTCACCAATTGTTACAGGCTCAGGCTTGCTAAATAACGTGGCTGGGAATAATGGAAAAGGGTTTTATTTACTTTAGTGATTTGAAGCTTCCTGTGGAAATAGCTCCCAGGTTTCCTGATGGAAGATTTTGTTTATCTTTGCCAAGCACCATCAGGAATCTCAAAATAAAATGCGCTTAGTGACATTGGGAAACTCGGGAGATAAGGCAGAGCTGTTCCTGTTTCACCCTCCGTAATTGCAAACACACCCATGGGCCTGCTGTGTGCCAGCAACACAGCCCAAAATATAGGGAAAGGGGCAAGCTGGAGGAAAAGGGGCTACCACAATTAAATTTGGCATAGAGGTGTTGCTACAGAAACTGTTTGTATATAAGTAGAACTCTCAGAAATCACTTTTGCATGTTGCTTTCATATAAAGTTCATGGCTACTCTTGAGTCTTGAACAAAGATTTGCTTTTAGAATTAAGTCAGCGACAATACCCCAAAAATGCCCTTCAATTGACAGAAGTCATAGCAAAGCTACTCCAAAGTCCATGGACTTCATGTCACATGCTCTCAGGCACAGTGTATAAAATTATATCACTCTCAAACCTCTCAGAGAAAGATAGGCAAGTTGCACTTCAACCCAGAAATAATGAGATTTACAGTAACTTAAGAAAGGGCTTGTTCTTCCCAGGTTCTCTCTGCTAGCACTTATTTCCTCATGTTTACCGTTCCTTGAAGGAGCGGAACATGTCAACTCCAAACTAAGGCTGCTGGGACAGGTTCTGTCTTCTCATTGCCTTCCTAGTGCTTTCTGCCTGCAGAAAAGAGACTTCTCACCATCACAGCCTCTTCACTGGAGTACATGCATTTTCTCATCCCCAGGACAAGGCCTGAAGGAGACTGCCTCCAAGGAAAGGGATTCTTCCTGTTAAGAACAGTCTTTGTCTCCATCTGCTCTTTGGAATAATTTCTGGCTTGTCTTCTTTACAGAGGACAGTAGATTCCTTTCCTACAAGAGATCACCCTAGCCTGCTTAGACATTTCTCTTGCTTTTAGACACTTCTGTTGGTTCAGGCTGACTTCATATGGCGCCAGCAGACTCAACAACATCAGATAAATTAGTGCTAAGCTGTCACACAAGACCTGAAGTATTGGTTTTGGACTCATCAGAAGGAAATACTTTGCAGTGTCCTGTTCACATCCATCAGCATTTAAGGCTCTCAGTTTTTACTCCTTCAGTGTGTTTTTCAGCAAATTCTGGACATGTTTGTTTCTTGATGTGAGACACAGGCTGTACCCAGCCACAGCAGTCTTGTCTCAGCATGATGGGGGGGGAATTATGGTAAGCCTAACTGGATTTCTGTGAGGACAAAACAGTGGTATTGTTTATACTGCCTTCAATCAATGGAAGTGAGTGTCAGCAGATGATCAGGACTTTCCATGACACACAACTGAAGTGCTCAGCTCCAGGAACTCAAAGAACAAATTCATTTCAACTTCACCACCATATAAAAAATGTTTGCCACCAGCCAAGATAATAAGAATTTCCAAGCTATAAAAAAGCTGCCACTCCTCTTTCTGAACACCAGCCAATATAAGATCTTCAAAGGAAAGTCATAATATTCTGCATTTTCTGATGCAAGCTTTGGTATCAAGGAGAGGGATTTCCTTCTTTCTTTGGTTAAGATCTAAGAACGTGAGATCCAAGTAGGGAAGCGAACTCCTTCATGACACTGCTCTAAAATACCTGAAACCATCATCAAAACTTTGAAAGATAGAGCAAATTGGGCCTATCAGAATACAGTATCATTTGGTTTCAGGACACCCATGTGGCACTTTGAAAACTGAGGAAAAAGAGTTAGAGAAGGCTGAATTCAGCATATTTGCACATTAGAAGAAGAACAGTCTCAGTGAATGACTCTCAGTGACTGCTCAAAGTTACATATGAAGTACCCACGCAAAGATGAGAATACAGCACGATTGGCACATAAATTTATGGAGACCTATGTGTTGTTTAGCTTTCTGTCCAAACAGACACAATGTGAGGATAGGGATGACAGCAAAACTGTGATGTTATGACGAGCGCTCGTAGTAGGTGACTGTCTGTTTAGGGGCACTAAGGCACCCATCTGCTGGCCTGACAGGGAATAGTGCTGCCTTCTGGGAGGTAAGGTCTGAGATGTTGCTGAGAGGGTGCCACAGCTTGTCAAGAGCAGACTACTACTCATTGCTACTCTTTCATGTGGGCATGAGTGATACCACAAGCTAGAATCTGGGCAGATTCAAGGAAACACTACAAAGTCTTAGGAGGTGCCAGCAAAAAGTATTGGTACCCAAGCTATCTTTGCTTCCATTTTATGGATTAAAAGTGAGAGTGCTCTCCTGGAAGATCAAAACCAGTTCATCTAGATCAACAGATCCACCCAGCTGGGGAGCAGCTCTGCAGAAAGGGACCTGCAGTGCACAACAAGCTCAACATGAGCAAACAGGGTGTTGCTGTGTCAAAGTCAATAGGCTGCTGGTTGCATCAATAAGGGCAACACTAGTAGAGTTATAGAAGTCATTATACTCTACTCTGCACTTGTCAGGCCACACCTAGAATACTGCATTCAGTTTTGGTCCCCTTTATACAAAAAAGATGTGGACAGTGGAGAGGGTCCAGTGCCACAAAGATGATCAAATTACTAGGAAGTCTGTCACATGAGGAGAGGCTGAGAGAACCAGGTTTGTTCAACCTTGAGAAAAAAAGGTTTAGGGGAGACCCCATCACCGTCTTCCAGTATTTACAGGATGGCTACAAAGAAGCTGGAGACTCCCTTTTTACAAGGAGACACATGAAAAAGATGAAGTATGAGTCACTTTTGTGGAGATTCTAATTGGACACAAGGAGAAATTTTTCACAACAGGGACAATCTGTCACTGGAATAATCTCCTCAGAGAAATTGTGTGATTCTCCAGTGTTGGACACTTTTAAGATTCATCTGGAGAGGGTGCTGGGCTTTTGCCAATTAAGGTTGGACCAGATGAAGCTTGAGTTCCCTTCCAACATCATATTCTATGATTCTATTACAGCTAGTCAGAATATTTTAAAAAATGCAAATTTTGGTCCATGAAATTAGGAGGGGAGGCATTTTTTGAAGTAGCTTTTTCTTTTTTTATAACCAAATCTACTGAGTGTATGTGTACTGTCTTTTGATATCTCTCAGAACAGAAATAGAATGAGTTTCACTAAAATCACTCATCAGAATGATAAGCAAGAGGATGACAAGACAAAAAAACCCAGAAAAAAGGAAATAAAAATGAAAAGGGATACATTAAAATTATTTTTTCCTTTCAGCTTCAGGATTATGATTTGGGGATTAAAGTATCTAAATATTTTAACCTTTTTGCCTTTTCTCATATTCAAATGAATTAAGTTTCTTTAGTGATCTGTTCTGAAAATTGCCAACAGCCTAAGTGCTCTATGAACTACTACTTTATAAACAAAATAAAAAAAACATCTTTCATCAGAAAACAATTTTTTTGTAATGGCATGTGCAGACTTTATGTTGCTAAATCATGTAGTTTATTTTGCTAAATCATTGGGGTTTTTTCCAACAATTCATGAAGTAAAACATTTAATAATTTGTTTGTGAACCTGAAAACATATAAGCACATTTCATAATGGAAAAATAACTGAAAGCATACTCATAAGCGCAGCTAACATGATGAGAATTCTCAGTGCCACGGCCCAAATGACATCTAAGGTTGTTTTTCTTAGAAGAAGAAACAAAACTCTATAGTCTGCACCCTGATGATTTTCTACCTACAAATTGTCATAGTCCCTGAGATGTGTCAGGGGTATTCCAAACATCCCTCCTTTAGTACTGTGCTCCCTGAAGACACTGGCACTGTTCTAGACACTAGTTGTGAGATATCCTGGTGAGCAACAGGATGAGGCTGTAGACACTGTCAATGTCACACATGAAACTGGCTCACTGTATGAGAGTACAGTAAAATTTCATGTAAGAAGTGACTGCAGAGATTAGATGGACCAAAATGGGGAATTACAACTTCACATATTTGTAAGCAATTTGTGTCACGCTGGACACTTGATGAAAGAATGAGTCATTCACCAGCTTGTTGTCTTTCTTAGAAATACAGACTAGCTGCTTTAAAACCTACCAGCATCACTCAAAATTATGGTATGAATTTACAAGTCCATACATTACAACAGTTCTCAAACTGGGGTAGAGAACCGTGGTTGTGCCACGACATCCTAACAGTTACAATCCTAGGACCAGGAAACATCTTTGACTATAGAGGGGACTAGATCTTACCTGTTACAATAAAGCTGATATTCCTTTCAGATTTTCCCACTTTATTGGATGCTATACAGCTGTAGATTCCAGAAGATTTGGCTTCAGCTACAACGAGAGTACTAGCAGTCTGCAAAAGAAAGAAGAGATCTAGTTCTCATTGGCTCAGGAACTCAGTTAAAGCTTTCTTTCTTTTTTCCTAAGTCACCACTGGCAATTCCATGATCCACACTTTCCATTCATTCAGTGATGGGCACTTCTGGGGCTATTTAAATATAGTTTTGGAAAGAGTAGAAGAATAACAGGAAACAAGCTCCTTGGGTGACTCTTATATTATCATCAGAGCCATCATAACCAAAAATCTTTGAATGTGTCTTTCGGATTGATTTCTCTCTCGATGGTGATGTAATGGTAAGCTTCAGAACATGAAGCATGACACAATGTGTTTCACCCAAGGAGATAAGCAGCCTGTAGTTGAGCCAGACTGCAAAGGGAATAGGTGAGCCATGTCTCAGGCACTAGGATAACACTGGGGAAAAAAAATAAAAGAAGTAGCTCCATTTGGCACTAATCTCTTTTGATTTCTCTTTCATTTTCCCACATATGTGTCAGGTGAGAGACAGGGCCAAAACAGATGTTTACCCATCCTCTTTTGTACTATTTCCTCTTCTTGGACTTAATACTTCTGTTATTAAATAATAATATGTCAGTTTTATTTATATTGCATTCTCTCACCATCTTAAGAAGTCCAGTACACTAAATATTTTCTCAGAGTTATATGACTTGCAAGATAAGACCTTGAAAGGCAGGGGCCAATAACATCTAATGTGCTTTTAGAAAAATAAAAACCATTGTAATAATAAGAGTTATACCTTCAAGGCGATGGAAATAAATGGTCTAACAGCTTGGGCACTAAATGAAAGGGGAAAGTTATGCAGAAACAACTGAGGTGCCATTCTGTTATGAAGCTGAGATATGCGACAAAATCATGGAGCTCATTAGATTAACATGCTTCCAGTTACAACTTGATAGGTTAATTTTATGTCTTTCTGTTTCCATTTTACTTCTTCTGTAAAATGTGCTTTGGCTGGAGTTACAGGCAGAGCTGGGACAGTGACAAAAGGAAATTGTGTGGTCCCAGAAACCCATTGTTTGGAATTATTTGGCTTTTCTAAAAACCTCAAAATCAGTTTTGTGCAATTCATATATTCTTTTAAGTCTGTCTGATTGTTGGAGTTCAGAGACAAGCACAAGAGGGTGAGTCAGTAATAAATAAGGACCAGTTACCTACACTTCTACATAAACACTGACTGAACATTTGCACTGCTGCTGTCACAGCAGTTTTCCAAACTCTGCTGCTGTCACAGCTATATCCAAACTCCTGGTGAACCCCTAAGTAATACAGATCTTCCGACTTCCCAAAATCATTCTTCAGTAAAAAGAGTCTATTCCTTTTTCTACTACTCGAGCAAATACAGTGGAGTCAAGTAATTTGATTGTGGCTTATTTGTTTTAGAAGACTGCAGTATGGTAAATTCACTACAAGTGATGCTAACAGCACCTCTACCCTGTTAAGCTGTCTCAATGGTCAACTACCTGTCTGCTAACAAACCACATAACATTTCTAGCTAGAATTTTTCTAAACTATCTTTCTGGATCTCCTATGAATATTAGTAATACCAGATAGATAATTATGGCGCTTAGAAAAAAGTCACTCTGTTTAGTTACTTTCGGTAGGCTGACCTCTACAAATTTCCAATTATAAAGCATGGGTCTGGCCCTGCCTATATTTTATTATTCTCTTTGAATTTCTTCCCATTTTTAAACATAATTTTGTAAAGTGTGGACATAGGGCCCAGCACCAGGATTCCTGCAGCTGTTTTATCAACACTAACTCAGAACAGAAGGAAGTCTCTCAATATCTACCACAGAAGGCTAACATGAGTGGTTAAAAACTATTTCTGCTATCTCAGACTTTCCATGAAAAAAAAGCCTTTTTCCTGCTAGTTGGTATTACCTCATAGCAACTTTGCCCACGTAGCAACTGTGACCTAAAATACATAGTGAAGGAGGAAGGAAAATGAAGCTTTTGCGCTCTGACTCCAGGACACCTGTCTTTATCCTACTATACACAGAAGCAGAGCATTTCTGAGTCTGAAAAATATATGCCAACTATTCTTCCCACAATTACTCCGATCGTTTGAAAAGTTTTTGGTAGCATCAGATTGTATTTTGTCCTTGTATCATAAGGTATTACTTTTCAATGGAAAATTGCGCATCCTATCTTGAGCTTAACTGCTGCAGCCCACTGTGATGTGATTATCACTTTTGTTACACTGAGGATGGTGCATACATGCACACTAAAGGAGTACGACTGCAGTTACCTACAGATGATGCTTCTTGTGTATTAAATTGCCTGAGAGAACATCCATTGGCACCGAAATCCAGTGGTTTAAACCATTAGCTTTTCCCTCAATATTGTTTTGACCAACTTGCACTGTCCCAAATACTCCTCTAGCATGGGCCAAGGATCACTTCCAACAGGCAACTTCCATGAAACCATTGTCTTTTTTGGAAGGCAAGGGAAATAAATGTAATGAACGTAGGAGGCCTTAGTGCCAGAGAGCAGTCATTGATATATTTACTTGACTAAGGCAAAAAAAGCCACAGTGTCTAGGAAAAAGCAAGACTGGCTTTGCAACAGAACAGAGTACTTTAGGGACAACACGCCTCTGTGCGAATCTTTTAGCTTATAAATTAGTCATAGATAAGATAACATCTCTTTAAATAGTTTGTGAGCCCTCCAGTGGTGCACTCTGTGTTTTGCACTATGGATGCCAGCCAAAACCCACCACAGAAGCAGTGTGTACAAAACTAAGTCTGGCACGTTGTTGGTTATTAAACAACTATGGCTGTTTGAGATCTGTTTGTGCAGCATGGTTCCTCTGTATAGCTACTGCTGCAAAAGAAACAAAAGTTCTTGCAACCTTCTATTATCTGGCTTCACAACAGAGAGTTTCAGGCCCCGGATTTTGCAACCACATTATATAAAGAAAACCTGATTCTAGTTGCCATGATTACATAGAAGAGGCAAATCCCTCCTGGCATGCCTGGTATCTTGAGTATCATCTGTCCACAAACCCCATTTACCACCAAAGTTTTGATCCCTTATTCTTTCTTTCTACACTCATCACCTCAGCTGAAGCACTATGCTATAGGCTCGTCTCAAAAGCAGGGGCTAGGGAAGTAAATCCCATACTGCTGCAGTTTCAGCTAGCAAATAAGAGGCATAAAGCAGAAATCCTAAGAGATGGAAGACTAATTTACAGATCTGTTTGTTGTGGAAACTGATGAGGAAAAGACTGAAGGGCAAAGAGAGTGCAAAGCAACTGGCATGGTCATTGTGCTTGGATCAAGGGTGGGCTGGTCTTCCCCTGGAGGGTTTGCTTGAATTTAGCTGAGATAAAAGATTCCCACCATGCCAGCTGATGGCAGAGAAGCAAAAGAGTTTTCAGAAAATGGTTGGCAACCTGATTCTTGTGTGACTCCTAGAAGGCCTCTGCAGACACTGGCACAAACATGCTCTATTCAGAGATTGCTGTCTGACTTCTTGAAACAGCCCATATATTTAAAAACCAAAATACTGCCCTTTCAACATCAAATAACTTACTGCAAGTATATTAATTATCGCTGACTCCTTACTAGTTATGCTTTTAAGAACATATATCAGCTAAAAAAAAATAAGAAAGTAAATAAAAATCTGCTCTCGTCACCCCTTTGGATTTATCTTTGGCTAAAGGAATATTATTTAGGAAGACCCATATCTAAATATTGGTAGCACACTGTTGGATTGGTCTGTTTGTGCCAAAGACATATGAACTGTATGCCTCACATGCTGGCAAGGAGCATCAGTGCGAAACATCTGGACAACACGTTTTACCTTCAGGACCACCAGGGAAGAAAGACCAAAATATCTTCAACAGCACAACATGACTAAATGCAAGAGAGCACCCTCTTCCCCACTGTAAGCTACTGCTGTATAGCAAGCAGAGCTGCAGTTTCCCCTCTGCATCCTGTGCTGTTCCCCTGGGACAGTCCATGAGGCTGAACACAGCCAACTGACTGGCAAGGAATCACATCACAAACAGCTATACCAGGGCACTCCCTGACCTTCTCCCCAGGGCCACGGGCAGAGCAAGGCAGTACTCCCTCCTGCATCAAGGGAGGGGTTCAATTTCAGGAGCCAGAGGGAGCTGCAGCTCAGCAGCGGCAGGTGCCAAATTCTGCTGGTTTTAATCTCGCCAAGGGCTTGGCTCTGCTGGCACCTCCCAACAATCCGCTTGAAAGTGGTGACAGCAATTCTAGTAGCACTTAAGAAGGCTCCAGGAGAAGTTACAATGTACTGAAGAGAGGCAAGCAACACTCCTGCTGCTATCTTTAGCCTAGTTTCTGAGGAAGATCACACTGTGCATATGTCCATCTGTCTGCCAGCCTGTCCATCTGTCTGCCAATATCCTCTCCTCCCCCGCATGCTCAGTAATTTTTGAATCCATTGTCCAATTTCAACTAAAATTGACTGACAACTCAAAGCTCGTAAGTTCTCATGCATTTCATGAAAACCAGCTGTTGGGTAGAGAAGATCAAAATATTGCTGTAGTGAGCTAAACAGCTTTCTCTTCTGCTTTGGGTTCCAGATGGACAATCTACACAGATGTACTGGCTGGACAGCTGGCATTTGTCAGGTCTGAGAACAGATACAACACATGCTTCCTCATCTCATCAGTAATGTGGGAATGTAGAAGGGAGGTAGAGGTTTAGGTCTTGGCATAGAAGATGCAGGAGACATGAACCTATTCTACTTTGCATGTTCACATCTTACCAGTGATGCCCAGGAAGGACTGACTTTTTTGACTATCCAGCACTCCACCCTTACGTTGGAGGGTTACAGTTTTAATACTACCCCCAGTCAGGTTGACCCCACTGTTGCTAGCCAAACCAGAGATGGACAAGGTTTCATCTTACACAGTCATGTTACAGGGACATTACATTCCATTTTCCATGAAGTCAAGTAGCTTTGTCACTCACAAAGGATGGGACCACTAAAACCCTGTATCAGCAAAGTATTTATGCAGTGTAAAACAAAGCCATACACACATTTATTTATTTATTTATTTATTTATTTATTTACACACACACACATATGCACGATAAACCACAATTTCATGCATTACTACCCTTTATACACAGTTCCTGGAGACACATCCTGTGAAACAGACACAGCTTTCATGGTACCTGCTACTGTCAGTGGGACTCCAATACTTGCTAACAGCAGAGGGCTGAGGCAGTCAGGGACATTCTGTTCCATTTCAGGTTCTCAAGAATCTAGTTCTATACACTATTTCTCAAAACCAAGGGGGTTTTTTCCTCACTCCCTCCAACTTTTCCCTGTACTCAACTGCCTTCTTAGCTACTTGTCTCCTTCACTTGGATTTATCATCCTTTCTTCTTGGCCCACACTTTTTACTCTCTCTCATCTGAACTCACCTTCTTAGTGCTCTTCTGCATATTCCCCATGCCCAGGATCCTTGTCTACTTCTCCTACAGCACCCTGTCTCTTGTATTCCTGTACAAGTAGTACTGGTTCCTTTCAAAGCTGTTGATAAATCAGTGTGTGCCTGTACACACAGGAGAGAAACGTGCTTGTATGTATGCACTGGTACCAATGAATACACCAGCTCTTTGTACCTTATTATTGCAGGTCATTCACAGATTGACATTTGAGTGAACACTGACCATGCAAAGAATAGCAATCAGTATTAGCCCTCAGTTATACACAGCAGTTAGCTCTAGCTGGCAACACTGAGAAGTGATGGGTTTTATTAGCTGAATGGCAGGAGAGTGTCTGTGACCTGTTCACACGATAAGCCTAAGAATAGAGTAGCTTTGTAGGAAGTCACTGAAATGTCCAACAAACCGAGAATGAAAACTTTGGGTGGGGGAATCAAATAACTTCAAGAGTTGTCTTATGATTAAGTATTATGGCTCATGTTACGAAGTTCTTCCATTATACCACTTGAGTTTCTCAATGTCCATTTAGAGGAGCTTCAGCGGAAATGTTACTAAAACACTGTTGTCACAGTTTCTCTCTCACCAGAAGAATAATGTAGCACAGGCTTCCTGCACCACTTTAACCACACGGACACAGGGTTTGAGGTTTTCCTAAATTTAAAATAGACTTGTGGCTACCTTGATAACCACAGACAAACAAATAACTGCCCACAGCAAAGAGCCAAACTGCAGGCACTCAGATGCTGCACACACAGAAAATGCGTGGAACTGGCACAAAGTCTTTAAAAAGGTGAAAACAGCTTCCTTGATTGCTAAAGAAACCTTTTGATCATGCCTTTTTCATCTCTTCTCTTGGTTACAATAATCTCATCCTGTGACCACCCTCATTTCTCCTTTCATACTAACCCGAATGTGCAACCTTTTTGAGTTTCTTCATCCATTTCCTACCACTTTGTCTCCTACATCTTTGTTGTTTCCATTGAGCTTTGAGGTTGTTTCTACTACACTTGCTGTGTGGGGATGTGGAAGTGGGGTAGACACTCTGTTTAAATAGCAGGGCACCACTGACGTGGAAGTGCCTCAGAGAGCCGTTCACAGCTGCTTGCAGTAGCAAAACTGCTCACAGTAGCAGTCCATCAGAGCCAGACACTTGTGATGACATGCTGCATTCAGTGACCTCAGTGCTATTAACACTCTTACAGTATCACAGCAGATGAGCAAGCATTCTGTCTGAACTGTGTCTCCCCGAGTTTGCTCTGGGACACTAAGACTGACTCTTGGGCTGCAAAGAGTGAAAAACCATAGACTCTCAAGGACTTAAAAAAAATCCTGTATACTCTAGAGCAGCTGTGTGTGCACAAATCATGCAACTCTCAGCTTGGCCAGGAACCTGGGCTTAGAGAGCATTTTCTACATACAATAGCAATCCAGGTGCGCTTGAAAAGCCACGGAAGAGCAGAAGAAATACAGAAACTCTAGAAAAGCTCTGAATATCTGAGTAAAGAGATTGTTTCACTAACCTCCCCCCTCCCATAGCGACCAGGAGGAATGAAGCAAAACAAGGTAGGCCTTTCTTAGTTGAACTAAACAGCAAGAAGACAAGGGATACAAGGAGAACCAATAAGATTCACTGCAAAACTTTCCAAGCAGAGACCATTCCTTGGTTCATTTCTGGGTACATTTTTCAAAAAGGGCTTCTTGCCAAAGACTTCAAACAAAACTTGCAGTTCTGCTGCAAGGACCCATTATTAGCATCTTCCTCCTGGGAGGAATTTATTTGCTGTTGACTGGAAGTTGCTTTGACATTTCAGTCACTCCTCTTACACTGTCTCCAAAAGGCATGGCATGCTCCTTCTGCACCCTGTGAGCAGGCAGGACTCTACCCATAGCACAGCTATATGCCTTCTGGAAAATAACTGGTTCTTATCATCTTGTTCATCACTCCCCCTCTGGAATAGACTGTGTCTTCCTGTGCCTGAAATGATTTCCCTTTCCTCCTTCAAATCCCTCCCTATGTCTCATTTTTCATGTACTTTCCTACGATAGTCTACCCTAGGAAGCTGTTTGCTTCCATCTTTGCCTTGATCTTTAAGCACGTAGAGCTGGACAGCTAAAATAGAGCAAATGCCTCACTGTGATCCAGCCTGTTCCCATGCACTGGAAAGGTGCCATGAACACCTGTGGTATTTTCTAAATAATATAACAGCAGGAGAAAATGCAGTCCCAGATCTGATTCTTGGCTGCATGTAAACCTCTATTTATTCTGCGGTGTGTGAAAGGGCCCTAAGATGAGAATAATTACAGTTTATACACATTTTCATATGCAAAAGATTGAAAGCATGCAAAGAAAAGAGACCTATAACCCCAGTGCCCTTAGAATTACAAAAAGCATTTTGGTGTCCTTAAAAATAACAGGTCTAGAGTAAGATAGGCTTTAAAATTTATAATCTCTTCAGACATTATTGCCACAAAACCAACTAGCCTGTGAAAACAGATGCTGTAACAGTGGCATGGCATGGTGCATCTTCATCTGAACTGCTTTATAGCATAGGCTACCCAACCACACCAAATCAGTCTCAAGTCTAACCCAGGAAAGTACAGTTTATCTAGGGCATCCTTGATTTGAAGGCTTTAACTGATGGACAACCCTCCTTAGTCCCTGGCAAGTTAATTTGATTTGCTTTCTCTCTCATATTAGACACCAAGAGACTACAGGCCCACAAGTCCTTCAGAATTGTCTACATCTTCCCATGGCTTGTAAAGGGATGCTTGACTTAATACTAGACACTCAACATTTAGATGGTTAATATTGCTGGGATGAATCCCACCTTGCTGTCTGTGACTGAGATCTCTCTTAAACTTTGCTTCTGTAGTCTGGATTAATTTGACTCTTTAAATATTTTATCCCAGAAAAGACTTGGTCATCTAACCATCTAGAACCACATCTGTGAATAAACTCTCTCATGAGAGTAAATAGTTTCATTCTCATAGGAAAAACAACATGAAATTGTGCAATTGCACAAAATAAATCAAGATGGCCTGGAACCCTGTCCCTGTGCTCCTGAGGTGCCCCAAGATACTACAGACCATGTCTAAGAGAGCAGTTATAGTGAATCCCACTGATACACTCTCTTGACATGTCACTCATCTTAATATGACTTCCCGCAGAAGTAAATACATCTCTGCATCTTGGCAGATCAACACCAAATATGAAGTTATCGGCATGTATGCAGGTCTTCAAACCTAAACAACATAAAAATAGTGGCTTCTTCATTGTTACCTCGATAGCATCTTACAGTGTCTTTTCAACACATGCTGTCACACAGAAAGATTATCTGTTCCTAAGAATCATACCTTATTTTTGCCCTCTATTACAGCCGTTCGCTCAGTGATGCTCTGGATTCTGTTTCCTATGTTGCTGCCAGCTTTCAGGATGAAAGATCCTTCAGTATAAAAGCAAAAGCCATGCCTGAAGACAACAAAAATTGAAATTTTATTGATGTGGTGATAGAAATTCAACACATAAGACAAAACAATTGTTCTGAAAACAGTGATCAGTCGGGGAAACTGAGTGCTGTGATGACCAGACAAGTATAGTTGTTCTTCATTAAATCTTGAGGTTTGGAGCCTGATAATTGGCTCCACTTCCACAGCCACTCCTTCATTATTAGCTCTCTGGAGTCAGTGTTCACATTTAACCCACTGAGGACCAGGAGGTCAGAATTTACAGTCAGAGGCCAAATATAGGGTTGTGCAAGACCAACATCCCATTTCCAATGCTCCTGTTTTCAGACATTGCCATGGTTCAATATTGTCCAAAAATGTGAGTTCATACTATTTTTAGCCTTTAACATAAGACAACATATATTTGTTTCAAGATCCATTCCATAATGTATTGGATGCTGTTTTACTATGTGCAGGTTCTTTTTGTTATAATAAGAAATGAAGCTGGTTTTAATTTTTTGAATATTTTCTTAGTTCTTTTTTTTTGTGCAACCAATTGGCTTGTAATCAGAACATTCAGGTGTGGTCATGCTAGAGCTAGCTCGTTTCTCAAAGCCTAATTTGGTACACATGGAAATAAACACAATGGAATGCTTCTTAAATGTTATCTGACCCTATTTTTCTCTGAGAATATTTAGTTTAGCTTTTCATTCAAAATTTAGTTGTTTGTTCAATTCCAGCTTCATTGGCAGATATTAACCCTTCAGCTGGGTGAACCTCTTCCAAATATGCTATGTTCCTTTGATCTTCCATGGACTTGAAAGATAATGACTGAAGCATCTGTAATCAAATAGTTCTGACATGTATAACAGTCGTTTGGAGAAATGTACTTGAAAGCCCAGTGACTGGATAACAGAATGTGATGCAATCCTGACCAAAAAATGAGATTCATTTCAGTGCAGTTTGCTTAAACTTTGTATTGTTTAGAATATCAGTAGTACAGTAACTTTACTGCTAGTTTTCAATTGTGCAGCTTTCAGTCAAACTGGTCAGTGTCTTAGAAGATATTACGGGTTAAAGAAATTTAGACATAGAATCTAACTTGGGCTGTAATAAATGATTGTCTGCCCAAATTTCATAATGTGCATTGAGAGGATCCGTGCGTTGAAAAGGCAAAAAAAACCAGGAGAAGGCCACAGAGATTCATGCATGGAGAGGGCAGGGAGCAATAGCATGGCAGGAAAGCCCTATCTGCACTACCATTTCTTTCAGACTGGTTTAAAATCCAACTACTAATACATGATTGTTGAGGGTGGATGAAAGACAGCTGCATTAATAAAGGCACTTGATGCATTCGGATGGGAAAAAAATGGTTAAAAATTATTCAGAAAGGCAGACATCATTTCCTTTGCACATGTAAGGTTTAAGAAATCTGGTTCTGCAGCAAGACTAAAACACAGAAGACACGATAATTTTGGTAAGCTGTAGGAGATTTCTGTGCTGTAGGAGATAACAGAACTCATTTCATGATGCCAATACTGTAGGCACACAAACAGGCAGTATCAAAAGCAATTCCTTGTGACTGGATGCAATATGAATAGGAAAACAGACACACTAAAATCTCACTTCACCCATACTAAAAAGTACCTCCTAATTTTTTTTTCTTTCCCCACAGAACACATTTATGTTTCTCTGTTACAATGCTGAAATTTTGTACTCTTCACCATAAGTGTCCTTGCTGAGACACCTGTATTTTGGTAAAGGATGGAAAGAAGATATGCATATTTAGAAGCTGCTTGTGCAACTCTGAAAAGCATTTCCAATCTCCTTTCTTCCAGCTCTGTAATCTCAAGACTTAGGTCCTATTTTTATACCCTTCCTCATAATTCCTTAAAAATACTGTATAATATTGGGTTGCAATGTTTTAGGGATGAGGACAGCGTTATGTCTTTGTTGATGCTTAGCACAAGGAGGTGCCGATTACTCATTAATACCATAATATGAACCACCATCATAACTACGATAACATAACAATAACAAGAAAAACACATGTAAAATGCTAAATTATTAGCCCTGGAGGCACATCTGTGAACTCTGCTGACTCCACATACCATTCTACATCCAAACTGCTGATTACAATGTTAATGCAATTATAGTAGAAATTCTAATACACTTCATGGTTTGCCCATGGTTTTAATCCAAAAAGGAATCACAATCGAGCTAAGAATACTATATCCAACAGCTCCCAGTACGCAGCTGGAGATGTGAATACTGTCGTATACACTACTTTGGCTCCACAGATCACTGTATCAGCAAGTGTTTACAGATCAGTTGCAGCATCGCTGCCAGGCGAAGTCTAGGACAAGACTCAGACTCATCTC
Organism: Calyptomena viridis; assembly: GCA_013390005.1. NCBI lineage: Eukaryota > Metazoa > Chordata > Aves > Passeriformes > Eurylaimidae > Calyptomena > Calyptomena viridis. Next base: position 232,544 of record WEIV01000328.1, on the reverse strand, counting down.
TTTGGATGCAGAACCTGATGCTTTCTCTCATCAGCTGCCAGATGCCTTCACTTTAACCTCAAATACACGAACACAAGATACATCCACTCCTCTGAGCTGGCTGCTCAGGTTAGTACACCAAGGCATCCTTCCTCTTGCTGCTGCCAGGGGTGCCATGTGAAAGACACTGCCTAAGCCAGCAGCATAAAGTAGAGATAGGTAAGGAACAGATAGGAGTAATTAAGAGTCCTGCCTCTTAACCTGACATCTTCTAACAATGGACATTTTGTAACAAAGAGAAAAGGCTCTGCTGAACTTAGATGTAGTCATCAAACCAAATGTTTGTGTTAAGTACAGATGCTTGGAGGGAAAGAGAGAAAAATGAAAACACAAAAATCTATGCTAGCTGGAACCTAAATAGACAATCATCTTCCAGTTAACTCAATTGATATTCCATTGTGTGTGTCCTCAGATAACATCAGCTACATATTTTTCTGCTTTTTAAAGAAATTACAAATTACTTCAAACTACCCACTCAGTAAAATAACAAAGGTATCCCATTTTTAGAAAGAACTGTCTGTGTTTGCAGGGAAATCCCACTAGAATTTTAGCTATTTGAATCTTACTCCAGCTATATCTCCAGAGTGCATGAATTCCTGAAATGTTTTGTTGTGGGATGAGCCTCAATGCTTTGCATCTTCAGGAAATCTTACAGCAGGGTTACTGACAGCTTAATTAACAAGCACACAGTGTGCACACAGATCGATAAGCAAGCTGATATCCACCATCACATTTCTAAGCATTTCTTTCACCTTTTTTCCTGTAGACCCTTTCGCGTTCCTACTTTGTGGGTCTGACTTTGCACATGTAGAGATCTCACAAAACAAATGCTAACGGTGGGGTGTACAAACATATGTTTATAAGTGTTATGCAACCTCAGGCTCTGCTGTCATAGTTGTGCACTGGTAGGAGCAGAGCAACCAGGTTTTTCACACTCTAAGTAGTTTTTCCATGTGCCTGCATGCGTGCTGGCATGCACATTTGCTGGTGTCCGCCCGCACACACCCCCACCCGCACAGGCACGCTCCTGAGAAAAAGGCTAGTCCTTTGTAAAAACAGGAGCTGCTAATTTGCCGTCGGGTTTCCACAGAATTCCAGCACAGGGGGAAAGAGGGGTGAGACAGGCTCTCCCTGTGGTGCAAAGAGAGTTCTGCCGTCAGAACCACTCATCACCCAGAGCTTCAGGAATTTACACGACTTTGGAAAGGGTGGGGGTGGTTTGTGCAACAGAAGTTAAGTCCAACTTTATAAAAGGTCTATCATGTGCAGAGCTGGCACTTGTAGGGTCCCTGGAGAAGTGGCCTGGGGGAGGGGAGCCAGCCTGCTTCTCAAGAATACATCAAGCCCTTGAGGAAGCAGAGTGTGCCATGTTTGAAGATGCAAAGATAATCACAGTGCTGGGAACCGTCTTGTGTAGCGGAGGAAGCCAAACAACAAGAGGAAAGCAGCATATGCTCCTGATTTCGCACAGGAAGCTAGCAGCACCTCCTGCCAAAGTGAGATAAGAAAACTCCCATGGCTTATTCTGGACAAGGCTGTGGTGATCAACCTTCGCTTCACACTGTCCTCGCTCTGCTCTGTGGCCCGCTCCCTTTCCTAATGAGTTTCAGAGCCCTCACCTCTATTAGCATACAGCATGCCAAGCACAATAGTGTGGTGTATTTATAACTATCAACGGGGAAAAGTTTCCAGGGTAAGAGTGTACTTCATGTCATCTTGATGTATTTCACTGAAATCACACTACAAGCCAGCTCCAAGCTAAAGTTCTGCCGATGAAACTACTGGTCTCGGAAGAAAAGCTATTCTGTTGTCTCCCCAGTGATTTATAGCAGAGCATAGGAGCTGAGTAAGCTATTTCTCCAATTTTTCACAGGACTGGTTTGACCCTGAGTATGACAGTCAATTCTAAATGAAAGCCCCAGACCCAGCCTTCCCAGAACATCCTCCCCATCCCAAAGACAGTAGTCCAGTTTGCAGTTCAAGCAGTCCAATGACAAATACCAGTGGAAGACCCCCAATCTACAATCAGTTGGAAAAATACTCATCTGTCTCCTTGTCTTCCCAGCTCCTCTCTCCCAATTCCTCCTGTGTGATGCCAGAGGCCATTGCAATCGTTACCTCCTGTAACATCCATTCAACTTTCTAAGCGTTCCTCTGGGCAAAGCCGATGTCAGTCTCAATCACTCTCTCATTCACTGAGATAGAATTTGTCAATTGGTAGTATTTGTCAATTGGTAATATTTGTCAATTGCACCAGTATTAGGAGGGAGAGGAAGCCATCCTGTCAGTAACAGAGCCCATTTTTTACAGTGATTAATGGCAGTCACAATACTTTTCTCAGCATCTTTTTTTAAGGGCAGCAATCTATTCCTAGCAGCATGGGGCAATGTTACTACAAATTCATTACAACAAGTTACTACAAGTTGAGCTGACTCACATCTTTCAAGAGGCAATGGTGACAACACCAACATTAAGACAGGAACTCTGGTAATTCCTGGAATTGTAAAGAATACATAGGAACTGTTTTTCACTTAGAAGTTGTTAGAAAAAACTGAATGACATGGGCCTCGCCAGCTCTGCACCTCAGCATCTAGCTCCATGCAATTGGCAGCACAGGGCTGGTGTAGCCACGTGTCCTCAGGAATATTGAGTTAATTTGAAGCAGGAAATAGAGAGGAAAAATAGTAGCAGGGATCATGTACAGTTTGTGAAACATGCTTTATGGGGGGGTGAAGGGGGAAGGGGAGAACATCTGCTGGCCCCTCGCCAGCTTTGTCTGTGCATGTGAGACTATGATTCTAAGAAGCAATGGTCCAAGTGTTCCTGCTCTAGGTCAAAACTAATCAGTTAGAGGTTGAAATACTGGCCCAACTGCATTCAGTGGCAAAGCTGCAGCTGGGATTTCAACTCAAATACCTTCCCCAATATGAGGATTAGTGGGGCTGGGAGAAAATCTGCAAATGGTAGGAACTGGATATATTTTGCATTATATATTGTTTATTTATATTTATTTAGGAGCTTAGAAAGGAATGCCAAACAAGAAATCCTAGTGCAAGTGGTGCAGGTTCCTCTCTTGCATGCCTCCTTCTCTCTGCTCCCATTGTCATTGGTCTCTACTGCTTCCTATCATAGGGTCAACACTTGCCCACCAAGAGCAGATGGGATATCACCAGCTCATCTCACTTCAGACACACTCATGACTCTGAGTGTGCAGCAACTCTCCATTGCCACTCCTCAACTTCTGTCTCCAATGCAGATGCAACTCGTGACCAAGGGCACCATGCTGAGAAATTATTCACTGACAAGCTGGGGGGTGGCTGGAGAATTTCAAAGTACCCTCCATGCACCAGGCTGGGATGGAGCCCTGGTGTACTGCTCATTTGTCAGAGGGAGGACTGAGTTGTTTTCTGTTTTGTAGGATGATTTGTTTCCCTGTTGAGGGGAATATTTGGAAAGTAAACATATTTTCTAGGGAATATCCCTGGTGTCCCAAATGCCTCACATCCTCACATCCCCATGTCAGTATATGACATATACTGCATATTTCCATGGCTCTATCACAAAAGAAAATATTTGATAGCTGCACACTGCCTTTCTTGCTATTACTGACATGCAACCAGATAAATGGATAGTGTTTCCTTTTCATACTCATCCTTTCCAAACACTACGTCTTGCCTTGAACTATTTCAGTATGCAACCATTGAAAGATGATGGATTTGAACTATCTCAAAAGAAGCTGTAAGATCAGCAGCAGTGTCACCCACCCCAACTTTCAACCCTTCATCAGCCCATGTTTACATTTCCACAGGACAAAAATCACTTCTATCTGCACATCTGAGCACTCTGCAACACCAGCTATTCACAACAAAAAATGAAGATGATTGAGGCTGAGGGTCATTAAAATAAACATTTTGCTTCTAACTTTGCCAATACTTGAGACTCCTGGCTGTTACGGAACATAACAGCATTTGAAAGAAATTTTTCAGGTGTCTGTACATGATGAGGTTACCTGAAGTTTTCTCACCTTGTGTTATCAGATAATTATATTTTGCTTCTTGACCCTCAATTTTCTGATTCACACTGCTTAGCATTCTTCATGGAAACAAAAAAGCATCATATTTCAGCCAAACCTATCTTTCTTCCTTCCTTGTTATCCAACTCCCTTCCCTCCTTTACTAGACTATTACCACTCCCATCTTCCATGCAGTCACTGTGACTCAGCCTCCACTTTCTCTGTCCCAAAGCAACAATCCAGTCCTCCTCAGAGGAGCTGGATGTTGGCTGGAACTATAGAATTATCACTCAAAACATGAGGTTTCCACAAGTACCCAGAATTTCTTTCAGGGGAAAAAAAGTCTGTAGTAATGCAAGGAAAAGGGCCTTGTGATTTGGTTCAACAGTGCTAAAGAGTGCTAAAGAGAAAGTCCACGAAACCTCTACACACAATGTCCATTCTTGCACTCTATTTTTTTAATTTCAAATTTATATTCCCTATATATACAGTCCAAGACATCATTCAGAACCCTCTAGCATAAGTTCTTTTTCATGCACAACTCACTTCTAACAGCTCACCCAACTTAAAGACATAACCTTACATCTATAACCTTCCAAGATCCATGTATCTGCAACACCTTCCATCTCACAATGTCAAAATTCCCTTCCTTTCCTTTCTTGTCCTGACTGGATTCTCTCAGTCAGCAGAAAGGAGTAACTCTTTACCAACCTATTTACATAGTCCCTAATATTCCCTTGTCTTACTGACAAGCTGGAGATCTCACATCCTTTCCATTTTGCAGTGATTAGTGAAGGAGCCAGAGTAGCTATTGCTGCACTGAGGTTGTGTCTTTCAAGATGATTTGTATTCAGCTTCACTCCAAGCAGGGGTCTGAGAGCAACTCTGGGCTGATTGGAGTGAGGGACTGGAAGTGCAGGCAAAAAACAAGGAAGGGATGAGAAAGAATGGAGGGAAACATTTTTAAGAAGAGAGGGGAGTTGATTAGAGGGAAAACAGGAAGAGAATATACTGACAGACATGGATGTAAGACCAAGGATCCATCTAACCCATATCCTGTCCCAACAATGACCATATGCAGATGGTTGGGGATGAGTAAGACCAGGACTCACTTCAGATACTTCCTCCTAATACTCCCCCAGTCACCAATTATTATCAGCTCAGGAACTTCCCGCAATGGAGGCTGTTTCTGTACTTCAGTGGATTTCTCATCCAAGACTTTGTGCAACGTTTTAAATCCCAAAAATCCTCTGGCAAGGAGTTTCACAGATACGCTATCCACTGCATGCAGAGCTATATCCTCTTTGTGTTTCAAATTGTGCCCTTCTTGTCTTCATTTAATGGCCCCTACGTCTTGAACTGGAAAAGACATACACAACTGATCCTCAGACATGTGTGTTCTTCACAAGTTTGTAGATCTCTACCTTGTAGCCCCCAAGTCATCTCTTTTTTGGTCTACAGAGACTTGGCCTGCTTCCTCACTTCTCCCTCACACATTCCTCCCATTCCCTAAAATTCCTTTGACCCTTTTAGATGCCAGTCCTGGTGTGCCTCCCAGTTTGGTGCATCCTTTGAAATAAAAGGATCAGAAATGCTCAGAGTATAGAAGATGTTGGTAATTTATGCATTTGTGGAGTTATCTTGGTGTTCTATATTTTGGTCTCTATTTCTTTCCTGGTAATTCCGAACACTTGATTTGCTTTTTGAGTTGCTCATGACGGTGAACACTTTCACAAACACATCTATCACAACACTCAGATCATTCTTGGTGGTAGTAAAGGCTAACAGCCTTTTTACATGTATTTTACATATGAAAGCAACATTGTTTTTTTCCTATTTATATCATGCACATTTACCTTAAGTGAATTTCGCTTGCCACTTTATCACTTGTATCAGATTCATACAGTTCTGCATTTCTTTGCAACGAATCCCTCATTCTTACAAATCTGAATAACTTGGTATCATCAGCAAATTCTGTCACCTCCTTACCACCTTTTACGGGCTATTTCTGAACATGTTGACAAGTAGAGACCCCAGCATCAGCTCCTGAGAAACTTCACTGGTCGCCTCCCTATGCTGCAAGAACTGGTTGTTCCCTCTTAACCTCTGTTTTCTATTTTTTAACTGAATATTTTTTTCTGAGCACAATCTTACCTCACACGCCATATTTGTTCAAAGCCTTCTGCAAAGGCTTTTTGAAAGGCATACACATAAAAGGAAAAAGGATGCTAACTCAAGTTTGTATATTTTTGTAAAAGGTGTACTTGATCCAGTAATAGTACTCCATTCATAATCACTCCTAAGCACACACAGAGTTTGACCTGGTGCCTTCCTTTGGCCCTGAGCCCCTGCTAGTGCAGGAGCAGACTTCTGGCTACGGACTGGGACACCCCACTGGTTTGGACACTGCCAGCGTGCGGGGCCTTGCTCACGTCGTGCAGTCCCCTCATACAGCCTGTCACACACTTTATTTTCTATGGGCTGGGCCACAGTGAGTAAGAGATAAAGCAGTAATGTCCTCACCATCTGTGTGACCCTTACGAGTTTTTCCTTAAGACTGGGTGTCAGACTGCACATAGCTAAGCTAAGAGACCACCCTGTGAAGGCAACAAGGGGGAAAAAAAAGAAACTGGTGAAAAATAAAAAGAAAAAAAAAAGGAAGAGCAAGTGAAAAAACACAGGCAAGTGAGAATAAAAGTGTGATACTAAGCACAGCATCTCTGACCATCTGGATCTTGCTGTAGTTCTTATGTTTTAAGCTTTATCAATGACAAACTTAAAACTGTAGTATTTTTTGGTTTTAAATTTTTTTGAAAAAATTTGATTTAAAGTGATTTGAAAACGAGCAATATTGAAATTTGAAATCTGAAGGTTCTGGTTCAACTAAGACCCATAAGGAAGTAATTTCTAGCTTGCAGATTAAATTCATCAGTGTGTTACCCTGAGGACAGACTAGGGCAAACTGTACTCAGTGTAAAGCATGTATTTGTCAAGTTTACATAATCATATGTACATGCCAGGTCTGATTCATATGGTATTCTGCAAGCAAAATATTAAAAAATATTTTAAAATTCCATAATACTGACGGAAGACAAGGATATAGTCCTACTAGTTGTTTTCAGAGGAATGATTGTGTTCACAAACAAGCATTGACTTTTGGCTTCCAATGGAAGTGCAGAATGAGATAGTTCAGCATATTGCTTGTCCAGGCTGAAGCAGATCAGCTGCTATTTCACTCCTATCTACTTTTGATTTCGAATTCCCTGCAAGTCCATGCTGCTACAAGGTACCTTCATGACAGGTACATTCATGTACATTTATACATATTTTTTGAATAATATGTATAAAAACACTGGGGTTTATTTTTATTTACACTAATCTATTTCCCCAACCACAGCAAAAATGAGGGAATGGCTAGTGTTATTTTCTTGTGTACTTTTAAGTACCTTTACATTACCAGATTGCTGTAAGAAGATTTCTTGTAGTACAGGGTGGAAAGCACAAAGGCCACCAGCCAGATCCTCAGCCAGTGTTAATTTAGAGCTGAGATCCAGTCACATGTCAAATGAAACAAAGACATTTTAGAACTACCTGTTTATTAATGGCATCTGACCTACTTTCATCAGCTCTAAGGACTCATACTTTCCCTTCCTGAAAATAGAAGGTGGCACAAGGAACAAAACCAGTCGCTGTGGACAAACTAATGGGCATCAATGTTTGCAGACATCCAACAATTAAATTTGGGTGGTTCAGTACATTTCTAATTAAGTACAATTAACATTTGTTCTTTACTTGTTCATTTTACATACCTCATTGATGTTCCAAATCTGGTTTCCCCTGATCATCTATCCAAGCACATCCTAATGATTCTGCCTTTCAATCCCTGATTAATATACTGACATAAACAATGCAGAAACGCAATTAGACTGCTATGCACACATGGACTGCCTCCTCTTTCACTGAAGCCGGTGGGAGTCTGGCCATGCAATGTCATTATGGCAGTTTCAGTCTTTCTGTATGTCTGCAGAAGTCTCAAGGAAAACTTCTATTTTTTTCCCAGAGATGCTCCTCTTCCTCCCTCTGTACTGCTGGAGAGCTATTTCTATAGAAATTCTAAAGACAACTATTTCTATAGAAAATCATTCATGTGATCCTGCCTTTACATGCAGACAAGTCTGCAAGGGAAGTGATATTCCTTTCTTATCACTCTGTGTTAAATCAGCAGTGATTTCAACAAGGACCCCCACATATCAGTGCTACAAATGTTGTAGTTTCCTGGACTTAGCTCTTTGGCACCACTAACAGCTCCAGCCCTGGTCCCTGCTGCCTGCTTCTGTCCTCAACTTCATGTGTTCAGCTTTTCATCTTCAATCCCACCATTAGGTGGTATTACCACCAAGAAGAGTTCATATCCTAACACTATAGTTAGGAGAGAAGAGAATCACGTACCAGTTTTTCCAATGACTTTGTTTTTGTAGGCAACTCCACAATACCATTATATTTCTCTTTCCCTCATGCACACACAGAGAGAAAAAAAACAAAACAAAACAAAGGCAAAAAAACCCACAAATTGATGTGATGGCAGGGTTGTAAAATAACAATCTGACATTCAATTCGAGGCTAAAAAAACTGATAACTCAAGGAGAAAGGGAAGCAGCAAGGTAATGGGAGACTAAGAAGACCCATGGTAAAATTCTATTTTTGCATCTGTTTGCAGTTTCTGAGGGGCAAATCAGTCAAAACTTGGGCAGAGCTCAAAGATCTCTCTTGAACTGCCCACACAGAAATGTCCAGAAAGAGAAGCTGGCCCCAAAAAACACTGCACAACTGCTGAGTATACCAGTGCTTCCAGTGAGCAACAGAGTATCCCACATGCCTTTCCTGGCAATCTCTGCCAGGCCAGCTTAAAATAATCGCAAATCGGCTGAAGATTCAGGTCAAGAACCATTAACATCAAGCACGTTCCTGGCATGCAGACACTTGTTCTGCAGCCTCAGATCTGATCTGTTTTAGGTGGATCCCAGCCTGCCCAGCTCTGGAGACCCTCAGCAAGCCCTGCAGGTGTCTGCACTCACACGCCTCTGCTGATAACCCAACCTGAGACAAAACCAGGCCAGAAAAAAACACCTCCAGACTGGTCAAGGAGGTCAGTGAACATCAGAAGAGAATCTTTCCACCTATCTATGTAGTTAACTAGCTAGCTAACAAAAGGTTGTTTAATGGCAATAGAGTTAGTTTAAACAAAGTAATTGTAACAGAAAATTAAGAACAGGAAATTTTAATGATGTCCGTCTTTCCACATTTCAAAAATTCACATTTGTTGAGCAATTTTAAAACTTTCTTTTTATTTTTAATTTGCTATGAGGAAACTATGGAAATTATTTTATTTGGCCAGTCTCCTGTTACTGGTCAGAGTGAAGTAGAGAGAAGAGTTATGCAAATTGATTGTATCAATCACAAAGCATTAAACTATATCTGCTTTTAAAAGCAATGGAATTCACTGAGGTATTCTAAGATTTTTGAAACAGAAATATTGTCTCAAAAGTAAATTGAAAGAAGCAGCCACATAACCTAATGGTTGCTATTAAGGAAGCCACAGGCAACAGTCCTTTAGATATAAACCATACTACTTATGCACTATGCATCATTCTGCAGCTTGCAGCAACATTACTCAAGTGACATGAAGTTAAACACGTATGCAAATCTTGGAGCAAACAGATCTGTTCATTGCAAGGGCTTTCCAGCAACAGCATCTTTTTACTCAGAGTGGCTGCTCTGTCCTGTGACACAGGACTCAGGAATTCAATGAGAATCCCTACAGCCATGCACTGTGAATGATAACCTGTGGAGGTTTATTGACTTAAGGTACAAAGCACATCTGTGTACAGAAATAAGCAATACTTGAGCACAAATGGAATAACATTTTAGTACTGGAAACATAACACTGGGCAGGTAAATAAAATAAAAATGCTGCAATGGCAGAACAAGATACATTTTTTAACTGCTGTACAAGGTACAGGCACCTTAAATCTGTTGCTTAGGCAAACCTCCCCTCATACAAAGAGGAATGTATAATGAAACACGTGGGATTAAAGGGTTTTCCAGTTCTTCAGGGAGAACACCTGAACTGGCACAGACATCAGACTGAGCAAGATGTGCTACTGCTGAGGTACTCCACTCTGCTGCCTTCCTGAAGCAGGAGACAAAATGTAATTACTCGGGTATTTCTGCCTTTATGTGACAGTTAATTGTCACCATATTACTCAGATGGAGTCATTCCACTCCTTTTAGGAAAAGCATTTAAACCAGTGTTCTCCAAACTAGTTCTTCAATGAGTATTTAAAGGAGAAGGTAGGGGAGAGGGTTAAAGAGAATCCTCACAGAAAAAATTACGAAGCAATTTGGAAGCAAGTCTGGAAACAATCTTGTAACAGAGCCAATAGCTGATTCAAATTGTTACATTTCTCCCTTGATCACCTGCTGAAACACACTGCTAATTAGCATTTAATGGAGTCTACAGTTTGGCACATTATTGAACACCTGCTTGCGGTTATTACTTTTTCTTTCTGATAGCAGGCTGTCCTGTGCTGTAGCACAGACCCACACTTGTTAACAGAAGGAAATATCTGACAATGCATGAGTGCTACCCCAGCTCCCAAGGAAGAACCAAGTGCTGTTTCCTCAGCACTGCACTGGGATTTTAATCCAGAGTATGCACAGTTAAAAGAAACTAAAAGACTGAAAATTTTCATATATGCCTTTGTCAGAGTTTCTCTAGTTAAAAGATGTGATTTCTTTTCTTTTACACCTGTTCACAAAAATAAATTAGTACTCAGAACTTCGTGACTTGCCCTTCAAAGGTAACGTACCAGATAAAGGAAATGCAGCCCTCACCTGTCCTCAAAGTGGAGAATTTCAGGTTATACCTATTCCAGCAAAAGGAGAGATTGCTAGTGCCATCTCTTGGTCAGAAGGGCACAGAAAGACACCCATTAACATAATCCCAAAGAAAGACATAGTGGGAAAAATAACATGTGCTTCTAGAAAATGCTGACCACTCTCTCACTGACCTCAAAGCAAGCACCCTTATTTTGAGATGTTTGTCATATTTAATTGAATGACATGTCTTGTACCCCTGCAGTTAAATGTATGTTTAAATATTTGGCTGAATTGGCACTAACTTCCAATTCTATGAAAGCATTAAAGAAGTGAAATCCTATGGGAAGTGATTATTCTTCAAATGAAACTGAGAAAATGTTGGCTCTTAAACTTTTGTTAGATTTTTAAGTATCTTCATCATACTATGATCCAAATACCTTGCATGTTTGAACCCTCCAACAGCAGCTTAATGCTAATGACATTGTGGAGGTTGAGTGTTAATCTTTGTGTCAGATTTCATGATGCAGGAAGAGCAACAACAACTCACAAAGTCATAGTCATAATAAATGGAGTTCCAAACAGAGCTTAAATACAAAAGAGGATTAGTTAGGCACCAGATCAGCATCAAGTAAGCTTGTATGGAGCCATTTATATTTTACCCTGTTTAAATATCATATGGAGAATCCTGGGCACATTTGACTCACTGAACTGAATCTATGCCTCGAAGTACCATAGGACAGATTTGACCTTCATAATGGAAAAAGTCTTTCAAGATGATTTCTGTTAATTTCAAAAGAAGCCACACATGGGAATCACTGTGCATGGAGGACAGCATGGAGGAAAACTCCTTCATGTGAAAGCGTGTGAACTTTGCAAGACATTGTCTACAAGGCTTCTCTCATGAAAATGGAAAAGCAATTATTGCCTCTGGACCAACATTGCATGCATGAATAGTAGTGAACTGTAAATAAAGCCAAATAGCAATACAAAATAACAACTCTGCCCTCCATGTTCAAATAATGGTGGAGAAAAAATTCCACCATGACTAAGCGTTTACTAAAAATACATTGATTAAAGGTATACAAACTTTACTAACTAAGCAATGTTTACAGCAAGCTTTATTCTTGTAAAAAAAGCTAAATATTTAAGTATAATAGTAAGGGAAGACATGCTAAATAACATCAAAGAAACCATCCTACCTTGTTTTAGAATGGTTTTGTTTACAGGGATACCACATCCATGTAATTTTAGGCTGAGGAATACCATACACAGTGCATGTCAGCACTTGTTTGCTGCTCAGTAAATACAGATTGGGATCAGGGAATGATGACACAGCATTTTCGTATATCTGAGGTTTCACTGTAAAGAGTAAAAATTGAAAACCAATTAAAACCAGCTAATTTCCAAAGTATTGCATGATGATAAAAATACTACATTCCTGCAATGTGAGTAACAAGAAAAATCCCCGGAACAAAAAAACTCAGCAGTATTAAGTCAAATCAGATGAGCGGTTAGTAACACATTCAAGTCATCAGGAACAAGCATGTGCCTGTGGAAGACAGAAACCTTTCTAATGAAAACCAGTGTCCACTTTCTGATTGAAAGATGGGTCTGTCATTCCGCATCTGAGGCTTGGATTTGGGCCCATGAAAGTCAGTAAGAAAACCCACAAAGACCTGATCTGTGCAAGATCAGTAACAATCCAGCCCAATGAAAATTCAGCATTTACGTGTTCAGGAGAAGCATGGGAACATGTTGCAAACTTACCATTTACTCTAAGAGTGACTGTAAGATTCTTCGACAAATTCCACTGTCGTATGCTCAATATTATAGTATAATTTCCAGCATCCTCCTCAGCGACATCCTTGATGATTAATGAAAAGTCTTTAACTATGTACCGGGCACATTTTTCAGCAGCAGGTAGCCCATCTTTTAACCTGTTTAACAGAATTCCAGAAATCAAAATTTTAAAAACTATTTTTGCTTACACCACCTGTCTACTTCATTTCACAACACTTCTCAATCTTTGGGAAAGGACTGAATTTACCATCTGAGATTCTGTCTACCAGAGGCTTTAGGTTCCCCTTCAGAAAGGACTGCTTTACCATTTGTAAAGCACTTGTGTGAATATTGTTCTGTATATTAACATTGGTAAGGATCTGACAGTGCTCTGTGGTGTTTGAGAGTTGCTGAAAATTGCAACTCTGTCTCTGAAGATCCCAGTTGTCCATGGCTGTGTCAACATTTAGTCTAGAAGACAACAATTTTGACTAGGAGTCAGTCACAGAAATAAAGGTTGCATCATCCTGCACTGACCATTTCTCTATGACCTCAGAATACATCCTGGGACAAAGGATTACAGTAGCCCAAGCACAGCTGTGATTTTAGGAAGGGTAAGTAGATTAGATAAGCACTTAAGAATCAGATATCCTGCTATCAAGTGAATGTTTTTAAAGATAACAGAAAAATCAACATAGAAAGTACTAACTGTTGCTCACACATGGATTCCCAAAGCACAGCATTTTTCTTCAAAGTCTAAAGTACTGTGTAAGGCACATTTTAATAAGTTGCAAGAAGATTAACATGATGTTAGTAGAAGGCTGCCACAAAGATTCACTATGATGATGAAATGGATCAAATGATTTGCAGGTTTTAGTAAGTATTTACAGAAAACTCTTACTATTATTGGAGGGGCACTAAAAATGCGGTCTAAGGACTATGGATTTCAGCACTTCACTGTATTTGTATTTATAGAACCACAGAATAGTTACAGCTGAAAGAGCATTTGAAGATCATTTAGTCTAATCCCCTGTACAAAGCAAGGTCAGAGGGTTGCCCAAGACCATTTTCAGTATGGTTTTGGATATCTCCAAAGATGGAGACTCGACGGCCACTCTGGACTACTTGTTACAATGTTTGACCAACCTTATAGTGATAAATAAATACAAAATTTAAAAATTCTTGTTTAAATGTTTGGAGATTTTTTTATTTTGGACATTTTGGATCTATATGTATAGACAATAAGGCCAACCATTAGAGAAACAGAATATGCCATATAAATGGCTAGAATCAGCATCATATTCACCCTGTAATTTTCCAAGAGGAGCCATAAATGTAAGGGTTTTGTAAAACTAAACAACACATTTGGAGCAAAAGTGATTCCTGGCCGTGAGTAACATGAACTCTCACTGTTCATGTATGTATGGTTTGTTTTTTTAATTAGACTTGTCATAGACCCTTTGTTAAAGTGCAGTGAATTGAGCCACAGCTACTGGTGTTTAAAATTATTTAAACAAAAAAACTCCTTGAGATCATGAATAGATAACATTGTTTTATATAAAAGTGGCTTGGATTATACAAAAGACTGTTCAAGAGATTTCTTAGCACAGTATATGCGAGACAAAGTGAATGCTCCAGCCACTAAAGTATATCTACAACTTGCAGATCACCGCATAATGCCAACTTCCATTTTCTTTTTTTCTAGTAGTGTATGTCTGTATGACTCAAGTCAATCAGTTATTTTAATGAAAACGTTCTTTTCTTTCTCTTACTGTCTGAAAAGCAAGTTTGGGTCTCATCCCTAGGTCTGAGCAAAGCTGAATGTGACACTTCAGTCTAGGCTGCTAGAGATATTTAGCTGTAGAGTGTCCACTGATTTCAAGAGGAGACATAATCAGCATATTTGAGGATCTCAACTTTAAACTTTTCAGATCTCATTTTTTGCACTTGCAAAATGGAGATAATGTTCTCATAAATTGTTAGAACCCTGGTCAACTATGAACCTTCCAGTAAAACTCCCCAGTATTGTCTCCAGTTTGTTGTCATTTCAAGGGGTCTTATTAATCTAAAAAGAGGCCCAGGGTGCATATGTAGAAGGAATTGTTGTCCTACCATATAACCTCTGGAGAGGGAAATGCTTTCACTTTCATTGACAAACGATAGGATTTTCTTCCAGCTACAGCCTCCAGCACAGTTTTTCTTCGACGTTTCAAATTAATGAACATTTTATCTTAAACGAAATAAAAAAGTGCACTGTATTAGTGATTTTCATTCCTTCAAAAAGAGTTGTTCTATGAAAAAGAACAAGAATCCAAATGTTTCAATGTCCCCACATGGCAACAGCAAGAACAGAGCCTAATCTCCTAGAGATCTGTAAAATAGAAAAGAATACCACAAATATACACTGTAAAATAGAAAAGAATACCACAAATACCCAAGAAACTGAGATACAGTTCTCAGGGCATAAATCTGCTTGAATACACTCTAGCCTAATTCATATTGTGCTTCAGCCAGAAAAAAAGGCATAAGAGATAAAGTTGTTCATGATATGTGGGAAGCTGAACTAGATTATCAGATGACTTTTCCACTCCTACAAGTGTAATCAATGAATGTTCCAAAAGAAAATATTCTGCCAGAGAGAATTTAAGGGACCTTCAGAGAAACAGCAAAGAAAAAGGCAGAATCTTTCTGTATCATTGGTGAACAGGTGTTTCATCAAACAAATCTTTGTCGCTTCACTGGAACAATCTGAGCCCACTGGAATCTTTTCCAGTTGTTCTGCCCCATATCTCCAACTCTCTGGCAAGTTGATGGCTTTTACCAGAGGCAATAGAACACAAAATTCATGCAATGCATTGGAAAATATCTCTTCTTCCCCTGCCAACTTGTGCAAAATAAAACATTCAAAATACGAAAAATTGTTTGAGTGTCCTTTCAGTAGTACCTATTGTGCAATATTTACTCACATTATGAACTGCATAAGGATGGTGGATATCTATTAAACAAGTGCAATATACATTCACACTTGCCATGTACATTGAAAATAATATGTAGAAGTCAAATAAGTAGTTCAATTATACAAGTCACATTATAAAGATACAACCCTGATTCTGCAAACCTCTATTCACACAGGCTCTTTCTAATATGGGTATCCCATAGATGGGGCTGCTTAGGTAAATAAGAGTTTACAGGCTGACTTCAACAGTTCCAGCTTCTCTGACTTTAATTTTAATCTGAAACTCAGTTTCTGACAGCTTCAGTTTATCTGTTTAAGAATATAGTAAGTGGGTATCATGATTCATCCTATGCTTTCAGTGACTTATTCCAGAGCTTAAATAGAGAAGATGGACTGAAAAATACTCTAATACCAACACAGGGTGCTTAGTCCAGACGAGACAGAAAAGATACACCACTGAAAACATGCAATAAATCAATATTGTGATGACGAGTCATCTATTGTAGACGACATCCACCATCCACTTTGTCTTTAATACCAGTGGTGCTCCAAAGATCCTGGATAGTCCTAATTGTAACAGCATGCCACAAAGAAGGTAGCTTCTCATAGAGTCCCAATACACAAAAGTTCTTATTCACATACATTTGAGATGACATCAGAAATTGCCAGACTTCACAGAAGGCCCAGGCAGATCCTAAGGAACTCACTTAAGTTTCCTGCTGTAAAACCATATTAATGATTTGCAGTATCTTGTGCTTGTTTCATTTTTTGAATGGTCTACCAGCTACCTGCTCCAGGTAGAATTAGGGTATCTATTTCTTCTTCACTTTTCATAGAAAGCAATGCTTAAGTACCATAGAAAAGGAAGTGCGATTCTTCTATTTAAATTCAGCTTATACTTTTTTCCCCCCAAAAAACTACAGTATCCGTGATTGCATCTGCTAGAATTGACTGAAGGCAGCACTATCACAGTATTTAGCAGACAAAAGGGATCAAATGAAACATTAACATGTCTACTGGCAACAATACAAAACAGCACCATGGTCTCCCTCCTGAAGACCCTTCCTCCCTGGTTTCCCTTTTTCTGCCCACAATGAATATGCTATAAATTCAATTCCACTTTCTGTCAAGATGTAAAGTTTTCATATGACTGACCTTGGTACAGGAGCATTCAGTGTTCTACAAATCTGCAACACTTCTTACCATAAACAATGACTGTTGTGTTAACAGCCTTGATCGATGGCCCGCTCTTCACGTGGCAGGTGTACTGCCCTTTATCAATATCACGCACTTTGTCAACAACGAGGATGCTGTAAAAAATATTGGCCTCTGTATTCTTCTGGTCAATTCGCTGCGTTACAAAACCTCTTTTCCTTGTCTGTGAAAGCAAACAAATGAACAAGAAAAAGCTTAATCAGGACAATTTTCATTATTATTTTTATTTTACTGTACTGCCACCATAGCTTAATAAAAAACCTCCATATGCCTCTGTACACCACAGACACGCAAAAGATGTTTAACATTTCCAGAGGGTCAACAACAAAACATGTAAGTAACATTACATGGCAATTCATCCTTGTTTCACCAAAGTTGTAATAGCATCCAACCAATACTTTCCAGAGGAAGACCACCCCTTCTGTACAGCCTGCCATACCAAAATGCTCAGCTCCCCATTGCATTGCCCAGCATTGCTCCTAAAAATCCCTGAAGCCACAATATGAAGACTAGCACATGGTTTGGTGCCTGGATCCAGAGCCATAGGCAGCAGACACACAGAAGAAGAGCACATTAACACAAAAATGGGAAAATTCTGGAAACGCTACGGACGGAAAAGGGACTAGATCTGGCAAGGGAATAGCAGGGTGGAACTGAAGATAATGCAAGTCTGAGGAGTTATTTCCTGCAACTCCCCCTCAGCCTTTGGCCTCAAAGTTTATTTAACCCAGGACATTGTTGGTGTCTTATAAACACCAAACACCCTTCAGTTACCATAAAAATAAAAACAAAGCAGAATTTTACAAGTGTGGTGCCCAGCTAGGGCTTGGTAAGGCAGCAATGAGCAATATAATATATTTGAAGCACTTCTTGTTGCTCAGTTGTTTATTTCTGAGGTGAAAAAAATGACAGGGAAAATGGCTACAGTATGCAATAAATAATTGCATTAATCTTTCCTATAGAATGTAATCATAATTTCGGCTTGTGATTAGACACAATGAGTGACATAATAAATGATCTTCACTTGAATCACCAGCATAAATCAAACTGACATGAAAGGAATGGGAGTTGTAAACCTTGAGCTAATGTCAAATTTCTTATCAGCTTTACACGGACTCCCTGGCAGTTATTCTGTAAGTGACAAATATTTATGAGGATGCTCCCAATGTGGGGGGTGGAGAAGCACATTCAAGATCATTCCTGTAATTGTCAAAACAAGAGGATTGCTCATGTGACATTTAACAAATGAGAATTTGGCTAGCTAAATCAAAATATCTTTTCTAAACATGCTCAAGTTGGGTGCCTGACTGTCTGCCAGTCTTTGAAATGAATGTGTTGAGAAAGACAGTCTCACTGGAAACTTTCTTGTCACAAGAGAGAGCCCCTGCCTGGAACTGGGTGATAGATTTCTATAATTTCACCAGGTTGAAAAGAAGCTCCCAGACATGAAACAATCCTAGTATTCATGATTATGCAATATAACCAGAGTACATTGTGTAAACATGTTTACTTATTCAATTAAGCACCAGAAAGAAAAAAAAGAAACCTTAAGAGACAAGTCGGCAAGGGTCAAAATGATGGAATGCAAACCATGGCAAGCATTCCGTAGCAGAATTCCTTCCGGGATGCTAAATGCAGCATGATCTGTGGAAAACTTCTGGTTTCCTTATTTCAATCACAGTACTCACCTCTCCAGGATAAGTCCATGTCATCTGCACTCTGGTGTTCCAGGCTGCAGTGACAGTGCAGTTAATTGCTAGGCTGTCTCCCTTCAGCATCTTGACAAGACGTGGGGTGCTTAACTGAACGTCAAAAATCGTGTTGGCTGCATGTGACAAAGAGAGAGAAAAATTAGTAATGTCAGCAGGGAAGAGTACTTTCTGAAAGATGGAGAGCAGAGAATGCTACATACTTTCTCGGTGCGTTAGGTACTTGGTGCTATACACGTGTCCACCGATGGTTGTCTCACAGCTCAGGAGTCCTATGAATTTGTAGGTTGCCTTAGGTATTCTGAAGCCTTTCATGCTGTCCCAGATTATTGTCTTGCCATCAGGAATTAGGGTTTCTCGTGGAATCTGGAAGTGTCAAACATGCATCATAAAAACAACTCATCCTCATGCCTACTCTCTAATCGAAGTAGCCTAATAAAAAGGAATGGGGAAAAAAGCACCCTAAAAAAAAAAAGCCAGTCAAAGTATAAAGGATGACAATTAATGATGCAGGTTTTTCAAGTCACATTTTCATCACAAAATAGAGGAAAAATCTGGGTGAAGAATATGAATGTTGTATTTGTTTCCAAGATTTCATTATTTATAACAGGATGTAATTTATGAGACAATAGATTGACACTATCAATAACTTCAGTGCTTGGACTGCCACTCTGTTGGCTCCTGCTTGGCAGCTAAAGTACTCGTCTCTGTGAACCTTTGCAATTAAGTATCCTGGTTTCACCACAGAGACACACACATTTTTCAACAGAGGTGACAAATGGACTTAATTTGCTGTC
Source organism: Calyptomena viridis (assembly GCA_013390005.1). Taxonomy (NCBI): domain Eukaryota; kingdom Metazoa; phylum Chordata; class Aves; order Passeriformes; family Eurylaimidae; genus Calyptomena; species Calyptomena viridis. Next base: position 213,158 of record WEIV01000328.1, on the reverse strand, counting down.
ATTTTGTGGCTTTAACAAGTTCCTGTCAGGATACAATTTGAGGCACCTCACATTTATGTTGTCTAAAAGACTTAAAAATAAAAAATAGAGTATTGCCATGGGGGATCAAGCATTCGCTTTGTCAGCAGTACAATTCATACTTTACCATCCTTTGTGCTTTGAGCCTCATTTTAATAAGGTATCAAGAAAACCATGAAAAGGCAAAGCATGGCATAAGCATTGATACTCAGACAAAACCTCCCGTTTTCAGATAATGCTTTTTAATTTTACCTTATTGATGGAATAAATGCCACCATTTGGATAACACAGAGATCAGCCATGACTACACAGCCTGGATGTGACTGTACTTTGATAACACCTGCTTTTATGGTAAAAATAATACATTTTTAAAGAGGGCACAGAGCGGTTTAAATGAATTAGGGGTTTGTGCAAAGATCCCTGGATTAACTAAACACCTTGCAGCCCATCTCTTCTCACTGTGCACCAGTCTAACTATGACCCTTCATCTCTTTCTTCCCCTTTATTTGAACAGAGGACTTATGTGCTGTCCAGCCCTTTCCTTCCTACAGCCAAAGCCAGCATGGGTGGCTATCAGAGGCTGGGGGAAGCATGGCTGCCCAGCTCCTTCCTGTGTAGCACAGCTCCTCTCCAAAACGTGGCACCCTCTATGCCGCCTGCTCAGCCCGAGCAGATGGCTACCCTTGAGATCACATTCACTCATCTCATGACATTTCCTCCAAAAGGAGTAAATGCACAATGAATCAAATGAACAGTAAATACAGAGCACAAAATACCATAGTAGAATACCTTATCTTTACAACAGCTGTCAAGATGCTATAATAACCATGCAAATCACAGGGGAAGTGTGTGTTACACACACACACAAGTAAAGCCCATTACATTGCAGCCTGCTGGCTACCATTCAACAATATCTTGGCTTTTAAGAGCTGTGTTGCCATTCCTGTTCTAAAAAACCCAAATATTCAAGCTTTGGTTTAACTAGTTCATAGTTATGTTTTCAAGGGCTTCAACTGGATTTATTCGCCTGCTGCTTTGGTGGAAACCAAACTGTTTCTGAGCATATTGCTCTATAGGTTTTCATGTACACCATGAAGAAAGAGTCAAACCAGAGGATCAGGGGGTCAGAGCCTTCCCAGACTTATATTTCCCAGCAAATGCATTCACTTCACATTAATTAGTTAATCAACGGATTACTGAACTTGTATTAGCCTTACTCCAGGAACAGAAAAGTAACCAAAACACATAGCAGTATCCTGTTTTGCAAAACTTAATTTTGTGAGTTGCCTGGATATCCAACAGACTAACCTCCTGTGGAGGCAAACCTTTGCCTGTACAGTTTGCTCACCTGACACCCCTTAAAACCAGCTAGAGCTACATCTTCTCGTATAAGTTTTTTGAAGCTTTGGGACTAAGAAGTTACATGCAGTCACCCATGAAAGCACAACAGGACACTGCTAAGTTACTGTTTTCCTTACAGTAAAGGAAAATCTTAGAAAACTAAGATCTATGACTAGTAAAAGACCATTGTGATGTAGCTGGTCTCTGACTAAATCTAAAGGGAAAAAAAAAAAGATACTACAACAAGTCCATTTCAGAGGATGAAAATACCAAGACTTTCTTAGATGAGAACATGGATGGTGGCCAGGTGCTCACCCTCAGAGCCCTTCACACTCTACCTTCTCTCCCTACTTGCTTCAGTTTCTTACATAGTTCTCCTCCACACTGTTCTCTGCCCACCCCACTGGTTCAGATGATCTGTTTCCCATCTTCAGAGAACCACAGTTGCTTTGCTCTGTCCTAAACCATCTTTCAGGCCACCAACTAGAGACAGGGCATCATCTCCATGCTGATCATTGCATGGATGACGAAGGATAGAGGCTCTGAGAATCACACAATAATTTAGTTTGGAAGGGACCTCTAGAGATCATCTGGTCCCACGCCTATCCAGAGCAGGGCCCGTGTAGCTCAGGGCCTTGTGAAAAATCTTGGCTATTTGGCCATCATAGAGAGAAGTGGAAAACCTATGAAGAAACACAGTGCTGGAACAGTAAGATTTCTACTGAAGCAGCAGAGGATAAATTCAGCTACAAGAATAGCTTACAGACAGCTACTAGCAGTGAGTCAGAGGCATTCAAAGAATCAGTTTGTTGCGACAACTGCAGCAAACATAAAATTTATTGTCTACATACTTATCTGCATGAACCACATCACTGCAGCACTCAGTGCAGTCTTGGCCTTTTGACTTCTTTGTACTATGTTTCAAACTAAACTTCAGTTTCTTTTGGTATAGGCTGTGCCTCGTGCTTTGCTCAGCACCAACCACTAAATCTTTTTGGTACCCAGTAGCATTAACACAGTACTACCATAAGGATTTGGGTACAAACATATGGTCAAGAATGAATAGTCAGTGTGGCTCCCCACATCTCCAAAGGCAGATTGTATCGGAAGGAGCCAGATGAAAGTTTAGCAAAAACGTACATTAGAGTTTTGAATGCTTGTCTTTTCTTTCATGTTTCCCCTCTCAATAATTTGGGAAAGAAGAGGTGGCATTGTTAAGAAGTCAGACCGTGTGACTCGCAACATTCCTGAGGTTTTCTCCTCTTTTTATTCCTTATGCTGAAGCTTATTTAACTTTCTTCCAACGAATGTCATTGTTGACTTTATGACAGAGAATCCAAAAAGAGAGTAAACAGACAGATCAAACCACTCTACCAAAAGGGGATACTTTCTCCATTTAGCAAGATAAGAGCAAGTGAAGAGATAAGAGAAGTGCACACCTTACTTGAAATAAGGTTTATCTTATTTTAGGGATCCTGAATGAGGCTGCCAGAATCATATTGACAGGAATGATGATTTGAGAGGCTCTGGATATCTGTATTAAGCATTAGATCAAAGCTATCATTTGATTTCATAGTTGAGGAAGAGAAACAGCCATCAGTTGTTGCAGATAAAGGTTATAACAGGACCTGAACGCTGAACCCGAAATAGGAAATAAAAGCTCCATCCCCATTTCCCAATCTGTTTTATTCGCTTCTTGATATTTTAAGATTGCCCTCCTATGTTGTATGTGATTGCCTTGCTGTAAAACACAATTTTTATTTTGTTCAATTTTTATTTATGTTCAGGCTGGAAGTGAGAACAATACAGTATCCCAAAAGGGTTGACTAACGTAAAGATGCATTTTGAGTAAAAAAATAATTTGTAGTGCTGAAGATGGATAATAAACCTTTCCCACATTGGTCCACTAAAACTAAGAAGTGGCACTGCACAGGAACAAAAGGCTAGAGGCAGTGCTCATGCACCTGTAGTGAGTCCTTAGAGAAGAGAAAGATTACGAAAAAAATATTTCATAATTTCACTTCCTGGCAATATAGAATGAAGAACCTAATGACTCTAATGGTGGGATTATCTTTCCAGCTCCAGAGGACTGCATTGCATGGGAAGAATTCAGAGATGCTGCTTGCCACTGTAGCAAGAAAATTTGTGTGGTCAAAGCTCAACTGGAGTTGAAGCCTGCCAGAAATGTGGGGGACAATAAAAAGAGTTTTTTCAAACATATTAATGGTAATAGGCAGTACAGAAATATCGTCAGCACATTACAGGATGAGGATGATCACTTCACAAACAGGGACAGAGACAAGGCAGAGGTGTTTAATGCTTTCTTTGTCTCTGTCTTCAACATGTATGATGGACCAATGGGTTCTCAATGCCCTGAGCTGGAGGACCATGAGTGTGAGAACGACAAACTCCCAGTCAACCCTGAAATTGTGTGGGATCTGCTGTTCCAGATGGATCCCTACAAATCTATGGGGCCTGACAGGATTCCTCCAAGAATCCTCAAGGAGCACCTGATGTCATCGAAAAATGCTCTCTCGATGATTTTTGATCAGTCTTGGGAATCTGGAGAGGTCCCATCTGACTGGAAGCTGGCAAACGTTGTCCCAGTTTTCAAGAAGGGCAAGAAGGAGGACCCTGGAAACTACAGGCCTGTCATTCTTACTTCACTGCCTGGTAAAGTTATGAAGAAGATTATCCTGCGAAGTATTGAAAAACACCTGAGAGACAACACAGTCAGTGGTCACAGCCAGCACAGCTTCATGAGAGGAAAGCGTTACTTATCAAACCAGATTTCCTTTTACGACAAGGCAATGCACCTAGTTGATCAATGGAAAGCCAGTTGATGATATGTTTTTGGATTTCAGTAAAGCTTTTGATACTGTCTCTCATATGATCCTTCTGGACAAAACGTCCAGCACACAGATGGATAAACACATCATGTGGTGGGTGAGCAATTGGCTCATGAGTCGAGCACAGAGGATAACAATGAATGGGGTGACATCAGACTGGTGAGCTGTCACTAGTGCGGTTCCACAGCGCTCCACTTTAGGCCCAGTACTCTTCAACAGTTTCATAAATTACTTGGACACAGGACTGGAAGGGGTACTAAGCAAGTTTGCAGATGACACAACACCGGGAGGAACTGTTGACTTCCCTAAAGGCAGGGAGGCCTTGCAGAGAGACCTCAACAAATTAGAGGCCCAGGCAACCACCAACCATATGAAGTTCAACAAGGGGAAGTGCCAGATTCTGTACCTGGGATGGGGCAACCCTGGATGTGTGTATGGACTGGGGAAGGAAAGGCTGGAAAGCAGTGCCACGGAAAGGGACCTTGGAGTCCTGGACAAAGGCAAGTTGAATACGAGTCAGCAGTGCCCTGGTAGCCAGGTCCTGGTCCTGAGGGGCATCAAGCAAAGCATCGCCAGCCAGTTGAGGGCGGGGATTGTCCTGCTCTGCACTGATATGGCCTCACTTTGGATATTGTGTGCAGTTTTGGGTACCACAATGTAAGAAAGATATTAAGCTCTTAAAAATTGTCCAAAGGAGGGCAACAAAGATGGTGAAGGGCCTTGAGGGGAAGCTGTTTGAGGAGCAGCTGAGATCACTTGGTCAGTTCAGCCTGTAGAAGAGGAGACTGAGGGGAGACCTCGTTGCAGTTACAACTTCCTCATGAGGGGAAGAGGAGGGGCAGGCACTGCTCTCTTCTCTGTGATGACCAGTGACAGGACTCGAGGGAATGGCCTGAAGTTGTATCAGGGGAAGTTTAGGTTGGACATTAGAAAAAGGTTCTTCACCCAACGGATGGTTGGGCACTGGAACAGGCTCCCCAGGGAAGTGGTCACAGCACCAAACCTGATAGAGTTCAAGAAGCATTTGGATGGTACTCTCAGGCACATGGTGTGACTCTTGGTGATGGTCCTGTGCAGAACTAAGGATTGGATTCGATGATCCTTGTGGGTTCCTTTGAACTCAGCATATTCTGTGATTCTGTGATTATGGAGACACCGACTTCTTCCCTTATCACTGATGGAAAACACAAAACAATTTTTGCCATTTCTCCAGAAGTAGTATGCCTGCAGCTGTGAAATGCATTTAACACATCTCTTAATTGTTATGTGAGCAAAACCTTGTTGGAATCTTCATATAAGGGTATCGCAGATGATAAATAAAGTAAGATATGATGTAATGCATTGTAGCTTACAGGCTTCAGGAAATTCTGGGATTAATTAGGGAACACATTTATTTTTCCTGGAATGCAAAACATGTAAGCAACCAATCTTTTCTTTCAAGACTCAGCTCCACCTCCTCTTTCTCCTTCCAAGAGTATTACATCTGTTTTTGATGGTGTAAAGACGTATGCTTTACACTACAATCCCAAGCTAAAGGCAAGTTGATATGAAAAAAACAGAGTAGCTATGTCTCAATCTTCTCTGAATAAGGAGAAATATTTTTTTATATGGTTTAATAGGAGAAACACCTGACAGGAATTTTCTCAGTTAGAAATTTAATATGCTGAGATTTCAGACACAAAGCTACAGTGCCCAAATAAGTTCCCACTTTATAACATTCCCTTTATGGAAAGCTAAGCCTCATTTACTTTTGATTCAATAAGCACACAATCTTCTGCATCTTATTGGAGGAAAGTTCTCTGTATATGTGTACATACACACACATAGGGTAACATCCTGGATCAGATAACTTTCTTTTCTTTACATTTTGCTTCCTTTCAAGGGATTTAACAGGTGAAAAACAAGAAGCAAACTCAGTTTCTATATTAGCAAAGTAGCACTGAATAGAACTGGTAAACCTCTAGGTCAAGACAAAACACAGGATCAAATCTGTGTTTGGTGTAAAACTCTGCATCAAGAGGAGTCAAAAGAGTTATATTGAATTAGATAAGCATTTTACAGTGGTGTTGTTTGGCAATTCCATGTTATGCTAGAGACAAATTTATTTTCCTTTTAACAGTGATCAATTTTCATGCCACTAAATATAGAACTCCCTTTATTTAGAAACAAAACATCATTGGCACCTCCACCTAATTTTTAAGTAAAAAAACCTGGAACTTTAAAAAACCACCCCATTCTCTGTCTTGATACCGGGTACGTTACTATACGGACATAGTTCAGTTAGCCATCCATGCAACTTTCTGGGTACCTAGGAAATAAATGTTTTTCCCAAACCATGAATTTTTTTTTTCCTAAACTGGTCCCATCACACCAAATTCTGTAGTTTCCCTGAAAAGTTTCCCCATAAAGAGAAGACATCTCTTATCTGTTAAGTGTACTCTTATGGAAAAGGAAGCAGCAAAGGCGCTAGTGGGAATGGGGTAGGGCAAAGGCTTGCAGAGATTCTTGTACAGCCCAGGAAGACTCCAAGGACTGCACTTACCAGCTGTTCCAGAGAACAGAAGAGGAAAAGGGAGGAAGGGCAGGGGAAGAGGTGGGAGGAAATCTCCTAACAAGAAATACCCTCCTGGGCTTAAGGAACCTTTGTTAGTGAGGATTTAATAAAGTTATGTAAAGTTATGTAAAGTTATGTAAAGTTTAAGTTTCTTCAGAAAATTCCCACTCAGTGTAGGAGATTTGATGAAGGCTTTCTGTGAAATACACGACAAAGCCTTCAGGGTTGAAATATTTCTGAACAAACTGATACCCAGAAATGCTGCATAAGAAATACTAAATTGTTAAAATATTTCAAAAGCATTACAATGGATGTAAACAAACAAACAAACAAAAAGCATCATCTACAGTCAGACTTTCAGAGTATGATTGGATAGAGGTACCTTTTTTAAAGTAACAGCAATGTTTGGTGCTGTGACTCTGCATGGGATAGTCATTTCTCTTCCCACAGTCATGTGTATTATTTTAGGTATATCACTGTGCATCTCTACAAATGGATTGACTGTATCTGCAAGAGAAGGAAAGAAAAAGTGTTACTATATGAGATCTTAAGTCAGTGGATGAAGTCATAACAGTGCATCAGTCTTGAAAGAACAGACTAGACCTGTCCATAACACAAGCTAAACAAAAACAAACAAACAAACAAACAAAAGCTGAAATCCATCTTCTGTTTACTTCTGTCCAAACATGTTCAGCAAACTGTTATTAAATATTTGAAAATATATTTATTGTTCAATATCAATAGAAATACTTCGAGATCTTCTTTAAATTCAGGACAGTTGAAGCCCATTTTTCCCATTTACAGCAACATCTCTAGTGCTATATGCTTATTTCATGGGATTTCTATTTTATTATCACCAGGAAAAGTAACTATATGGGAAGCGAGTGGAAATTCGCTTGTCGGGAAACGTCTACAAAGCACATATTCCTGCTGCCAGCAAGGAAATTGATAGGAAAAAGTCACATTGACTGCACCAGATGAAAATCTACTGTGATTATCCAGCCATATTTTCAATCCTGAGAATACAGACTAGCAAGAGTTAATTCTTCTCCTCCTTCCCACTATCACAATACCTATGTGTCTCTTTTTTAAGTGACAAGGTAAATGAAAATGCCAGGAAAACATTAATTCCTCTCGACTCAGTAACTGAAGCTTGGCAGAGTAATTTACCATCCCTTGAACAATCTCTTTAACAAAGGGTATTGTCATAAATAGCTTGCGCTGGGAACAGGGAACATTTCTGCTGCTATTGTTTGGACCATTTAACAAAGAGGGGCTCAAGCCACAGTCTTGGGTCCAAATCTTCTTTGCAGGTGTTCAGATCTGAAGGTTCAGTTTGACTCACATCACAGACAGATTACCTCCAAATTCACATAAGGTTTGGTTTTTAACTCCTAAAAATGTGGAACATTCAGATCTTAATTCCATGCATACCTACAGCTCCTACATTTTTTCAGGCAAATCCCATTATTTTCACTCAGTCAAAAATCTTACAAATAATAATGGAAATCTTTCTTGGATAAGTAATTAATAAAGCTAGCAAGAACCAATCCTTTATAAATCCTCAATTGTAACACTTTATTCAAGTGTTCTGGCCCCAGACTTCTGCATGTTGACCCATGTTCACTCAAGTACTTCTTCGAATATGCTACTTTTTCTTCTCTTTCGAAAGTATGATATGCACTTCTCAGTGTCATCAAACTGTTCCGCCCTTATGATCCTCTTTTCTTTTTATATGCAATAATATTTTTGTTTGAGACATCAAACAGGAAGAGAAACAAATTCTACTCTAATTTATACTGGTGAGAATCCTAAGGCAGAGTACCTCAAATGTACCCCAGGATATAGAAAAAAGTTTGATTAAGGAGGTTTAATAAAGCTGTTACACAAACTTTCTGAAATGAAAGCCACACAGTATTATTTAATAATAAGTAGTAAATGTCCACTGAGATAGTGAAAGGAACTTACAAATAATAGAGGATGCATATGTAATAAAAAATGCCCTAAGAACTTGTTAGGCTGACATTTCCTCTGCAGTATGATTCAAGGAAAGACCAAGAATGAACCTGTTTGTAGCATGGGGAAAAGAACCTTTTTTGTTTCAGGGGCTGCAACCACAGAAGAGGTCACCTCTCCCTTAATGTCACCAGACAAACCGATTTACTCCCCAAAGACTCATTTGTCTTTGTCACAAAATTAAGAGCTCCTGCTGAAAACCAGCAAGCTTTGCAAAGTAGTTTCCTGTATCATAATCTCCAGATCATTATAAGTGTGAGGAAGAGCTGTTCTGGGGACTACCGGTGTTGTCTGCAGACAGAGTGTCCCCACTGACTGATGCCAATATCAAAGCAGTGGGGGTTGTGCAGCTCAGACCTCACAGGATTCCTGCCCATCTGAAGGCAGGGACAGGAAACAAGCATAGAACACCACGTTTGGCTTTTCTTTCTTCTTCAATGGAAATGCACATTCACGCCTGGATAAGTCAAAAAAGTGCTCTATAAAAGTCAGCTAAGCGCCCTGGTTACTCCTGGTAGGCTTTAAGGCTCAGTCACAGCCTGTCTCGGTACACTCCCTGCAGCGGTACGCCAAGGCGTCTCCGTGCCCCCGCTATTCGCGTGCAGAGCTCCCACTGACATCACCGGGGACTTCCGCCATGGGCTGGAGGGCAATCGATGGCCCCAAGTGCTCCAAATGTCTTCCTGCTTTTGATTAAAAGAAATACGCATCTTGTTTCCTAGCACAGTTTTGTTTTCATAATGAGCGTGGAGGCTTTTCCTGATTCCCTTTGATTTTATTCTCCTTCCAACTTAAAGGCCGTAAGGGGATACTCTCAGTGCCTCAAGATCAGAATCTGGTGCGGGTGCTACCAGCTTGGATCGGGCAAAGCTGAACACACAGCAGTACCAGGGCAGGTTATGCCACTTTTGCATGACATGCCAAAAATATGGAATCCTTCTGTCCCTCAAGCAATAGCTCTCCTTGCTTCTTTATTCTTATTTCCTTCCCATCAAACCCCCACCTATTGCCACTACCTCCTGCTACATTTCCTTTCAATTTCTTCCTAGGTGAAAGGAAATGCCATCCTTGCTTGAACAGCTGGCTGGCAGCACATCTGGAATGACCTAATCTTCCATCAGCAGTCCTTCGGGCCACCTTCACTCACTTTTATGTTCGGCTCTAGACATGAAAGGAACATCACAGACTAATCTATCTTGAAGACCGCATCCAAGTTACACATTCGGCTTCACTGGGAATGGAAGATCTAAGAGGTTTGAACTTGGTTTTGAATTATTGATTGGTTTTGTTGATTTTTTGAGGTTTTTTTTCCAGAGCTGCCTGCAAGGGTACCAAAATGAAAGTTGGACAGCCAGAATATTTGCATATGTTAAGAGTTACCTTAAAAGCCAGTTTAATGTATTCTTAAATTCTGCCTGGAATGAATGACTGTGTGCTGGGTTGACTGTTTTCCTTACAATATCTCTCAGTTACAATCAACATGAAACCACAAAGAGCATTCATGAAATCATCAAATCCATGAAGGTCATTTGCTATATTGTTAAAGAACATAAATAGCAGCTTTTACTAAGCTGGTTGGCAGCCAGATAAAAACTTGATAAGAGACTTAACACAAGCAATATTATGTCTGGTATCAGTAACCTGTCTAGTCTATTTATGGGGTTTGCACAAATAACTAAATTAGCCAACACTGACACACTGACATGCCAAATTCAGAGAAGTGGAGAGGCTCTTTATTTCCACAAGCTTCAGCTACTGTTCTTGGGTTTGTTTTGTTTTTAATAATCTGAGCTATGTAAGTCAGAGGACTCAAACATAACATTTGCAAGAAGAAAAGCCTCTGCAGGAAAATCTAAGCTCCCTGAAATCTCTGAAAGCTTGTCCTCTGAAGTTCTTCCAAAACACCTACTTACACTTGGCTCATCATTAAGATTCTTTTCAAGCTAAAAGAGGTAAAATATTTTCATCATATTCACATAACATGCACGGGAAAAGGACCTAAGTCTTTAGCAAAGAACAGACATGCAGACTCCATTGAAGTTAATGGGCCAATTGCCAAATTCCCTTTCCATTGTAGGGATTCACCCTAATTAATTTTATTTATTCCAGATAAATTATTTGGGCTGTTCAGAATTAGTTCCAGAAGAACTTTGCACTGTAAGAGTGGTTCCAGCTTCATTTACACATATAAAATACAGACATTTCTCACTGAACCAGGAGACAAACTGTTAGTGTTGTTCCTGGGGAGAATGGGGTAATTTTGCAATGGGACTCATCTGATCCGTTTTATACATCTGCTTTACCATGAGATGGATCATGCCCTAGGAAATGTACTTATTCAATCTGCTCACATGTAAATGCCTAGGTTCCTTAACAAAAAAAAAATTCCCATATTTTATATCTTATTCTGGAAGGAAGGTTGTTCCACTCTTGCCTCTTCTTAGCCTGTAAAATAGTACTCTCCAAATACAAAGCATGTCTAAACCTTGAAGGAAGACTTGAGATATAAAGTATCCCCTTCCTTTTTTCTTCTTTTTTACCTTGACTTTTGTGATTATTAATTGATATATAGAGTACATTCGCAAATCCCACATTGCTAGTATAATTGCACAACAATTTTTAGGCAATATTGGTTTGTTTTCCTTTAGGACTAATTATACTACGCTATCATGAATGTCAGTCCATAACACAAATAAAACACAGTTCAATATCTTAAGGAAAAATAGCCACATTAGCCAGGAATCCACGCTAGAGCAGTTACTATGTTCAGCAAGCAATCTCTAGAAAGGCTAACAGATATCAGGAATGCTCTTTCAGATGTATCCCTCAACTATGATGGCTCATCCTGGAAATACATTTGTTTCAGTAGGAGCTATGAGCCTTGGTGAGGTAGGTGGACCTTAGAGGGGTTAGTGCACAGCCTTTGATGCTGCCCAGGTGTTCACACATGCTCCGCTCAACACACTGCCCTACGATATGAAATCCATGTACACGCAATGACAAAAGCGTGGCAATTATAGGTGATTGACGTCAGCAAGTCCTAGAGGTCTCTGTTTTGTAACGGGAACCTCCTTAGAAGCTAAAAATGTGTCTGCATACTTGATACAGCTGCAACATAGTTTAATTCCAACTAGTTTCCTCTTCATAACAGAAGCACTATCATATTATTGCCTCTGACAGTGTAAGCCAAAACCATACTGCTCATATGTCAAAACTGTGCCAAAAGCAAAGACAAAAAAAAAAGCACAGGAGAGGAAGAGTTTCCCAGGCCTCGGCAGGTTCTTTTATCAGTACATCATTTGTGAATAAGAAGAAAAAGGAAAAAGTAGAAAAATCTCTATTTCCATTAGCTTTTAGAGTGTTTTGTCTTACTGCTTTTTTTGCCTGTTAAATTATTTTGACTTTGATGCTTCTGGTCTTAAGAGACCCTTTTGGAGAACTCTTTGGATGTCCTCCATGTTCTGCAACAATAGTATCTTTAGGCCTACAGGAGTCAATCCACTCAAGTTAAATCTCAAATGCATGTCAGTTCTGGGGCTGGATCCAGCTATTTGTCAGCAAGTGGACCTCCCAAGGAGATGCCATACACTCGGAACTTGCAGAGTACAAATTTATAGAGTTTGAAAATTAGTTCAAAACCCCAGATGTTTTGAGATTTCAAAGGCTTACATTTTGAGCAATTCCTTAATGCTAGAGCCCTTCATTTTGGACTGCCAAGCCTGAGACACATGTCAAGCCAAACACATACAACTCATGGACTTGTTTGACATTCTAAGCATTGGTGAGTGCAGTACTCTCAGGACCTGTACCTTTAATTTCCCAGCTCTGATTTGTCTCACCTGACTTAAAATTGTCTCAAAGCAAGACATCTATTCTAAGCTTGTTCTCCAGATTTCTTGAAAATTCAGTGATGAGAAATACATACCAGAAGGTCCTTTTGTTCTCTGTTAAGTGTAGAAAGAGAATAGACAACAGAGTCAGCCTAGAGGTCTGATTTTAAAACGTCTCATTTTGAAAGGAAATGTAAGTGGCTAGAAGACATACGCAGCAGGATCACGAGGACAGACATGAGACAGAACATTGACTAAGAGATGGGCTAATGCACCAAAGTCAAATACAACTTCACTTAGAGAAGAATTAAGGCATTATTCTTGTATATTACAAACTGAAAACTGTCTTCATCACAGAAAATATCAACACTTCAACATGAATCATAATTTGTTTAAAGTCTTGCAAAAATCTAACTTTAATATATCAGTGTAATTGAACTTACAGACTTTTCCTCTGTCATACCATGGGAACAATTGTTCAAAGACAAATTACGAGAGTAGAGAATAAGAAAATGACACTTTTTTTAAAGAAAGTGATCTCGCTCCAGTGACTGAAAAGTATCTTGGAGATATTGGGACAAAGCAGACAGAAAGAAAAGCCTTTAGTACTGTCCCCAGGGATATCTATATAGGTTTCAAAACAGCCTACTGCTAATTTGGTATTTCTCAAATGTTTTTATTCTATCATAATCTCTTTTCAAGCAAAAATTCCCCATGCCTTACTGCCATGTATGCAGTGAGTGTTAATTGCAAGTCTTTTTTGCTACTAGGCTGCAGTTGCCTTACAAAACAAAGGTCTGAGCAGGTTTGGGTCCAAGACAGTGGAGAAATTAGCAAAGAGGCTTTTGCTTCATTTTCCCATGGCTCATGGGGAAAGTCAGGCTATGGCTTTTCTTGAAGCAAAGTTGAAGGCTCTTAAGAGAATTAATTTCCCTTGCTTAATGTCTCAATTCCTGAGCTGCTTGGGGTCAAGAGCTGCCAAGACATTCTGTGCACCCACAGAATTTTCCCTCCCTGCACCTCAGTAGAGACCTTTTCATCTGAAAGAAGGATTGTGCCAGGACTAGCTCCTGGAAGAAAAGTCACTATCCTGCCCCTTTTTGATTCCCAAAAGCAGGACTTCAGAAATGCTCTAAGTCATCTTGGATCATGTGGGACTTGCAGTCTCCTTCTTATCAACTTGCATCTTGTTTTTGTCTATGGAAGCTCATTTTCTGCTGTAGCATACACTCATTACTGAACCAAAACACTTACTGGGTTTATTGTGGTTTGGTCTTTGGGCTATTTTTTCTTTTTTGTTTCTTTTTTTTTTTTTCCTTAAATCCAGTTCATATTCAGTATCACTCTAATTACGGAAATGAATAACATTTTAAAAACAATAAGTGATGACTTCCTGTACAAACAATATCAACTTTCCTGATTCAGATTCTGTGTTTGTAAATAGCAACTATTTGTTCTCATCTACAGCATGCTAAGACATGGGAAACAGGCACCTCAGTGATCCACATGGAGCTAATATGGGAAATGAACTGACACAACGTCCTGCCACAGGAAATAATACAAAACTAGGAGGGACCCAAATTTTACAAATGTTTATTTCCTAAACACCCACAAATTGATGCAAAATGAAACTAAACTCAGGAAAGGTAGTCTTCACAGAGGATTTTGTTACCCCCATTTCAACTCCCCTTAAGCCAGATAATTGAATTCCATGCAGGTTCACAGAAAAAAAAATACTTACAGTAAGAGACAGATAGAAAAGAGACAGAGATAATAGGATAGAAAAAGTATTTTCTTTCCATATGCTAACATTACACTTATCAGAAAGGATGAGTTTGGGTACTCAGTATCTTGTTTCTTTCCAACTTCTTCAACAATTCTTCTTGAACTTGTAAATTTTTGGAGCACTACAATACCTTTATCCATCTTAGGGCAGAATGACACTTTCAACAGGCATTGAAGCCTTCCTCATTATCCATAGTTTGCCCTAGATTTCATTTGTGTTTCCTAGGACACAATCAACACTCAAATGTTAAGAAATTGGTTTTCAATCAAAAGGATTGTCAAATTCAGAAAATTAACATGCCAAAGAGGTCTAAGCTTGATAGAGGTTTGTTTCTTAATCATTTTACTATTTTTTTTGCAAGTAAGGTAGAAGGAGAAATATAATCTAACTCTCTCTTCAACAGTGGCAACAACATTTATGACTGAACCGACAAAACCAAGACACTCAGGAGTCTTTGTTAACTGATTACAGGGGCAGGTGTGGGCATACATGGTGGGGGGCTGTCCTAAAACTATTTCTGCGATGATACTTTTTTTTTCCATTACCACGTGAATTCTGCACATAACTTCATTCACAATCACCTAAACAAGGATCTCTTTCAGATGCAGGCAAGCCACATACAACTTGAGTACGAGTGAAGAGTTAGAAAGACGGGTTATGTCTTCCACTTGTAAAAATTCAGGATCCAGAAAAATTAACACTTCAAACAGGTAAGAGTCCAAGAGAAAGTAAAGGCATCTCTTATATCATAAAATGGGTTTAGCAGAGAGGTCATTCTCATGTGGTGAATGGAGAGGATTGTGGGTAGATCTCAGATGGAGATGACATCTCAGGTAGAAGGTTCAGGAAGGTCCAATGATGAGAAACTTGCAAAAGTCATACAAGAAAATTGTAAGTTTTCCTAGGCTGCAAGAAATGTTGGTCACTATATGAATATCCTACTTTGTCTATGCTTCTGTTATTGGATTAACAGGGAATTTTATGAAAACAGCTGGGTGAGAAAAACACTCCACAGTATATTTCAGATGAAGGAAAGCAGGACAAACAGCATGAAAGAGTCAATATTCTCAATAAAGCAACATGTAATAAGGGAGGGAAGCGATCTTATTTTCAATCACTGTAGAGAGAGGTCCACTTCATTCTGCTTTTTTACAGCACCAGTACCACTCTTCATGTCACAAAATGAAAACAAAGGCTAATTCAATCTGATGTGAACCCATTAGATGCAGCAGACCCATGATTTGGAAAACTTCCAGTTGCACCCTCTCTGTAATATGGTCTTTCAAAATATGTGAATCCTGATATCTTACAGTAATCTATTAATTTTATTCTGTAAAAATCAAGAAAAACTAAATTATTAATTAAATCCTTGAAGTGTTCCTAATGTCTTCTTTTATTATTGTGTGTATTGAATTCAACTATTCTGAGAAGTGTCTGATTGATACCCTGGAAGAAAACAGGATCAGAAAGTAATGTCTTTTACAGCCTAAATGACCTAGTTCCAGCACTTCCCATACATTATGTGATACTTGTTTGCTGAACAAATTGTGTGTTTAATTTGGTTCCATTTATTCTAGATTTTTACAATCTGTGTAACATTTTTGAATATGACTTAACGTGCAAATAGTAATTTTATGCTGCAGGAGATAATTTAGTGATCCTGATTGACAGCTTTAGCATCCTTCAGATGCCTAGAAATCATGTCACACTTAATAATGTAAGATATGATTTCTCTGATATCCATTTCATATATTCACTTTTAGTCCACTTCCATGGACTCCTATTTATTGGTTGGATTTGGTCTTTTTCTTTCTTTCTTTTTTTTCCTAACAGATAAAACATTAACATTTCTATTCACAAGCTCTGAGAAAGCAGATTTTATACATTAATTGGTAAATTATCATGACATTTTGCAAGGCCGAAAAACTCTTTATTTATCTGCAGCTGAACTACCTTGTTTATCCATTTTGCTGTATTGAAGTGCAAGTACCAAGAAGTGTTAAAAAAACTTAATCTTACCGTTAATAAATACATAGACTGTAGATTCCTTCTTCTTTTTCGCTGGACTTGTTGGGTATTTGCAGCTATAGTTTCCAGTGTCACTTGCTTGAGTTCTGCTCAAGGTCAGACTGCTGCAGGACTGCTTCCCATTCCTTCCACAAGCATATTTAATTACCTTAAGCCTTTTGCTATCCTTGCTTAGAGTTTCAGGCAAAGACCATGAATGAACCATTTCCCCCCTGCAAATACAGATAAGGAAGCAGAAACAATTATGTTGGGCTGCAATTATATAGCCCCGTTCCCAAGCTTTCTTTTTTATTATATCAGGCTATTTCTGGGGTTCTCTTTTATCTTGTTTTCCAAAAACAACAACAGAAACAACAAAGAACTATTAAACAATTGCCATTGAAGTTCACTCCCCACCTTTCCAACAACATTAAGTTTTCATTTTTTTTCTAATTTCAGTTACCAAAAAAAAAGTGTCAGGTGTATGAACTCCCTGCCAAATTATTAGAATCCAACTCAGTTGGTTACCTGCAGGTGAGATTTAAAGTCTGTCCTACTTGAACAACGTGCTGTGTGCCATTTATACTCAGCTCAGGAACTTTTAATTTTGATTCTGAACTAGATCCTAGAAAAACAAAGAAAAAAACAAAGCATTAAAAATGACAAATCATTCTGGTTCCCAGTCTACTCACACTTACAATGTTATACTGGAAAGGAAAAGAAAATAAAAGAAAAGAAAATGGTATGCCCCTCTCACCACACATACTCTCTTACTCTGAGCAAAGTCCTGTTGTCTTGATTCAGAACTCACATAATCTTCCAGCAGCATTTGTCAGGAAAGAAAATAGAAATGAAAGTTATCAATAAATGACTTTGCTCTCAAATTTTTCAAGGAGCATATTTTTCTGAAAGCTCAAGACCTTGTGGCTACATACAAGGAAGCATTCTCTCAAGCACCCCTGGCTGTTTTTCCTTAGGAAACACCACCATGGCAGTCCTCTCGATGGAAAAGGCAAGAGTCAGACAATTCCATGGGAAGAGTCACGTACTGACTTTTTTAAGATACTGAAATCCCACTCAAACAACTTGCTGCAAAGCTGGAACTGATGTGGAAGGAGCGAAAGGGGATTAAGGATCTTGCCTTCCTGACTAAAGTTCACAGCACTGTTACCTATGGTCCTCTGCCAGCTGCAGGCTTCCTACCAGTGAAGTGGTGTCAAAAGGTAACTGGACAGCTTTACGACAAATTTTGACAACAAGATCAAGGCACCCTCCAGGCCAGATTTGCTCCTTATTTGAGAAAGCAAGCATGATGTCATGGCCAGACCATTCTGATATGGGTGAAACCCTGGCTGTCAGTGTTATACAAGGTGGCCTATGACATTTGGAAAAGGCTACATGAAGGCAATTTTTAGGAAGACTATGAAAAAGCCCACTGTTAGAAGACCAGAGGAACTGGTCTTCAGACCTTCCTTCTGATGAAGTTATCACCAAGTCAGAAGGTGCTGGCTGGAAAGATATTGTTTTTTATCTTTATCCAATAATAGGCTACGGTTACAAAAGCTTTTGTGGCAAGCCGACAGAAGTTCATGCCTTAGAGAAGAAACAGTCCTTGATCCATCTCATTGCCCTCCCACTGGAACAGCAAAATGTTCCAGAAGCTAAAAATGTAAAAATATTTTGAAATACTTGAAGTTTAAAAAGAATTTTAGTCTAATCTGGATTCAAGTGCAATTTGTGAAGAATTCAGTGTTGTGAGAGAGGAGCAGTGACTATCCCAGAACACTTTACTCCAAGAGAAAGTATTATTTTATCAACATACAAGAGCAGCAGCATCACGTAAACAAGGGTAATGCAGATCTTTCCGGCAGAACTCAGTCAAAGTAGAGTCTGAGCTTAGCGAATTTAAGTCCTTCCAAGAGGTCCCTGACACAGCCAAATATGAACAGCTGTATTCACTACATGTAGTAGAAACAGGGAATCTTATTTGACAGTTATGGATTACCCATCAGAAACACCTCTCTCTTTCGTTGACTAGAGAAGCTACTTTTGGAAAGCAGTTCTGGCTGAGACTGTTGACTAAATTTTGGCTGTATAAATTCTCCAAAGTCAATTGCTGCTCCAAATTCCAGCAGCAGACATAGCCTCAGATTAGAGGCTGAATATCAAAACTTTGTTCTGAGATGTTGACTTGAATTCCTTCAACCTGAGAATGGCCTAGAAGCCCAGACTCCACATTTGGAGAGAGATACTAAAAGCACAAACATTTTGTACAAAAGTAAAGAGGCACTGCCATCACCTGCCAGTTGTGAGGGTTTTGGTTTTCAGTGCAGTCAGCTGTGCTCCATTTATCAGTGAGTATTTCCTATTGATTCCCTAAAGCACTGGTGGAGACAAGAGGTCTAAATCACCTCCTGGGACTATCAAGCACAGTCCATGAAAACAAGTAAGTGGATGATTAAGTCTGCAAAACTATTTGCTAGAGGTGTTCAGCAACCTGTTTCTCTTCCTTAGCAATTTAGGAAATGTACACTGTAGGGGTCAACTGACTTTTAACTAACCTTTGGTGTCTAAGTTAATTACATTTATCTGCATTTTCTTTTTAGCCCTGTATATCTTAAGCTGTGGCTCCAGTAATTTACCTATATATACTACCATCCATGCCTGTTTAAAACAAAATTTAAACAGTACACTTGAACATAGACATAAATTAAATTATAGCTCACTTGAACAAGCTTCAAGCAAGGGCATAACAAATTTTCAGAATAAAGAGGTCCTCCAGACTGCACCACAAATAACACCAGAAATTTGAATGGTGAGACAGTCCAAACACCTAGACTTCCCCCAAGATTTATCTAAACAATTGGATTTCTAACTAGAAATTAATATATTCTGCCAGCTGTTAAGAGAATAAAAAGGATGTAGCAAATTTTTGAAGAAGCAATTTGTTATGTGATACATTTTTCTCACCTATTATTTATGGAACTCAATTCCAAAGTGCTGGTCCTCCCAAAGTGCACATTGTGCTTTTATGGGATAGTCTCCCACAAATGCTTACAGACCAAGAGTCCACTCATTTGAAATAATGGCTCTGAAGCTAATCACTGAGAAATTGAGGTAAGATGTTATAGAAGCTTAGGCAGCTTCTGAAAGAGCAACACAGGCACTCTGGTTGAGAGGGTTTCTCAAAGTCCTCCAACTAAAAAATCTGATTGTTTTGTGAAACCACCACCCTCATTGCATTCCTCATCATCCCAGAATTAGAGGCTCAGACGCTCTCCCAAGAAGGCAGCATTTATATCCAGATCTAAGAATCTTGTTCATTACTTCAGGGGCAAATTTGGCCCCGAGCTTTCCTGAACTGCTCCTTATTTCAGGCTCTCAAAAAACTGAAAGCTTGAAACAGTGTTTACAAACAGTTCAATATGCATGAAGAAAACACCAGTAATGGTCTGCCAGAGGAAACCATTGGAGACAAAGCCCAGCTGTCAGAGCTGCAACACTCAAACTAGTTGCTAGAGAGCAACATGTAGGTTGCTTCCAGCATAAAACTTGTGGGAAAGTGGAAAAATCCACGTGAGTGACTGGTGTTGACAGCAAGCAGGAGAGCAAGTCTGCAGTGCCTGGTCATGCCTGCAGCGTTGAGTTTTGGCTTTTCTCAGCACTGGCACCGGCACTGTGCCCAGGAGCAAAGCCAGCCACACAGCACCATGCCCACATCTGACCCACGCTGAGAGCAGAAGACCAGTGCTGAAATATGGGCTGCTGTTGTTTTCGAAGTCTGCCAAAGGTGACCGGCAAGAAACCATTATAAATGTTACAAGTTTTTCTCTTCATAATTCTACAGTGATATAAGCAAAAACATGAAAATCTTAAGATCTTCCTTAAACTAAATATACTAGACAAGGCAGCCTGGAAGCCTGTATGTCAAAAAATCTGCCTCAGAGTTACTAAAATCAAAGAAAAGTAAAACCAAACCAAAAACACCTACTTTTTCGCCACATCTTTTAGGCAAAAAAGTAACCCAAATATACTGGACACATACTCAAGCTTTTGCCCTTTTACACATATTACTTATATCTAAAAGACAGTGCAGTGTTTGTAAATACTGTGGGTAGGATCTTCAGTAGTGCTTAATATTTATCTAATGGTGCTCTCATTGATACAAGCCTACATTTCATCATTGACTTCAAGTACATTTTAGACACTTAACACCAGTAGTTAACCATATTAACATTCAAGACTTAATGACAGTGTATTTGGCATGACATACCAGGTTCGTTATATATTCATTTATTTAGTTTTTCACTGACAAGAAGCTGGAGTCTTATTTCAAGCCAATATTGTTGCTTTTACAAGTGTGCGAGACAACGCTTTTACCAGCAGGATGCTAAGTCTTAAAGAAAAATAGCTTTATTTGACATCCTATCTATTCATGGGTCATTAGCTTCCTTACAATTTTTAATGCTTCAAAACTGATGCAGAGTACAAATCCAATAGAGTTTGACGTGTTTACCAGAAAAGAAAAAGGAAGGAGAATAGCAGGGAAATTCCTACTGTCAATATTTAGAAGTGGATTATGCCTTCTATGTACCTTCTGTGGGCATTTTACTTGACACTGTCTTTTCTGAAGGGTCATGGCTCAACAGGACACATTCACTTATCATTGTGCCTGTCACTAAGCGACCATCAGCAGCCTACCCTCACACTGACCTACATTGGGGGGTGCAGCTTCTTTTCATGTGACAACAAGAGAACTAATTAATCCTGATAACTGAGGAATCTCCTCTCATGGGGAAAGACATGATTTTTTTGGACATATTTTATCTGTTTCGGAAGGCTTATTAGATACATGTTGAAGTCAGTCAACAGGGTTGCTTAATTAATGAGCAAACATTAATTTAAGTTGCAAAAGTTAGCCATTCTAAGTAAAGTAAAATAAGGGAAGTAAAGTAAAAGGAAGTAAGGGAATTTTTTTTTTACTAAAGCAATCTGTAATTTGCAAGGCAAAAAAAGAATAAGCTTTTTTCAATTATCTTCTGCCCTGCAAAAAAGCTGATCATCTTCTGAATTAAGTAAATAAAAAATTTAAATATCTGTTAACAAAATACACTGATCACAAGTCATGAAAAAAATTATAAAATAACATCCATATATTTTTCCAATATGATGTGTGTGTCCAGTTCTACAGACAAATGAGTAACCATGCATGCATGATCAACCTTCCACTGATTTCTGTTAAATCTTGATTTCTCTTACAAAGGATAGACCTTCTGAACTCAAAACTGGGACCACATTTTGGATTATTATTCCCATTCAGATTTTTCCAGCTTCTACTTTTAAATTTTCTTCCGTACACTGTGAATTTCTGCTACCTTTGACTAAAGGAAGTAAACCCAAAAGCTAGTTTTAAGCCTTAGTTAAAAAAAAAATATTAGGAGTTATTACAATTTTACTTGAAGTTAACAGGTTTGATGTCTTTCTAGTATCTTTTTACATAACTTGAGGCTGTGACTGCCTTCCACCCACTCCAGTTATCCTCAACATGTTGACTAATCTTTTTTTCACCTGTACAATGAGAGGATAAGGAGAGTGATCAGTTTATCTTTGCAGCTTCAGTGTATACAAAGAATCTTCTGGGTTTAAAGTGCTATCTGTGGGCAATAAAGTTATCCATCATGAAGTAATTTTTTCAGTCATTGCTAGATTTGCAGGATTTTGTTTTAAGGCTTGTTAAACATAACCTATCCTTTTGCTGTTTTTTTCATCAAATATAATTTCCTCTTGATTCAAACATATCCAGCAAAAATGAATTTTGAAAATGAATAAAAAATGTTGTAGAGGACATCCTGCACTGTTAAGACAGTGCACATGATTTCTTAACAGGGTCTTCACCTCTCTGTGCTCCTGAACATGGGTCATTCAGTTCAAATGCAGGCCAGGACTTTACCCTTGCTTATGAGCACTTTCTTATGAGTCATCCCATTGAAGGGAATGGGAATACCCACATGTGTGCAACCAATAAGTAATTGCTGAATTTGGACAAAGTGTTAAGGAACTCAATGCGTTGACCTTCAGTGCATCTCCAGTGAAAATGAGGTGACTCTGATCTGCAGCAGCCCCTTAACCAGAACATGGCCACCAGCTAATCTCATATGGGATATACTGCTTTACTCTGTTTTGTAAGGAAATCTGGGATATCAATAACTTTCTTTATTTCAAAGCTATTCTTGACAAGCTATTTCCTTACCATCTCTTTCAAAGGTACTTCAGGCCATTCTGTAAGTATTTTTTCGTCAAACAGTTGTACCTATCCATAATAATTCCAATTGCATCATTACATCAAATCACTCAATTTAAAAGTTAAAAAAGAGAAAGAAAGAAAAACAAACTTGTGGCCAACTCTCACTTAAAGTTTTGATTTACGTCTGACCATAAGAAGGAATCTTGATCAATGAGTCCTTCCAGTTTAATCAACACTGAGATTCTCATCAGTATCAATAATTTCATTTATAAAGACAGGAGAACTTTTAGGCAGAGTTGTCTCAAAATTTGGGTGGTGATTGAAAAAAAAATTTCTTTTTTACTCCTGCTCAAGTGTGACTGTCTGGCCTGGTCCTGCCACAGTACTAGAAGGGATCATCCTGGATAACAAAGCTTTCTATTTCTGTTCTGCTGGTGGCTGGGAAGAACTGCCACTTGAAGGAGACACTCATCTATCTCATCTAAATTGCCTGAGTTTCTGGTGCTCAGGCACAGGCAAAGCAGGCAATGCAGTCTGGTTCCTGCTCCCAAGGGTAAAAGTGCCATCTCCACTGCCTGTACTTGGAAACAGCCTCCAGAAGAGACCTACTCTGCCAAACCATGAGCCGTCCTGAGACTCAAAGCAGTATCTCCAGATCCTTCAGATGTCGTCTAGACTCCTAGTCTAAAGGAAACCGCACAGTCCTTCATATATGTAATTTCACACCACTTCTCTGAAGCAAATCCAGACTTCACACCAGAAGCCTGCGGAGCAGAAAGTAGGACACCTTGACTCTGAGAGAGGAAGGAGGCATGACTTTGTCCCTAGCTGATGCTAACAATTGTGCAGATGAGCAAACTCATGATTTGAAGCAGCAAAATGTAACCACTATTTCTACTGAAGCATAACTTCGCAGGACCATGTTGTTTACAAGTGTTAATAGACATAGATCCTGGGACTGCAAGGTATTTTTTTCCCAGCTCAAGCTGTATCACTCTTTTAACAGATCCATCACTCGCACATACCTCTGCTGTGACTGAAATGTCTTCTCATTTGCATTCTAGATCAAGGATTCTGTTCTGTGCTATTTATTTACAAAGTACACATTGATGCACAAAAATTGTCAATTCATTGCTTCATCCCTTTCAGGTCCAGAAGGGACATTCCAGTTATCTAGTATGATGTTCTGCAATACATGCCAAGTGATTTCTGGAACAAATGCTTAAGTCTGATCATTGTCAATTATAATTTAGGAATTTAAAGTACCATTAGGGCATAACAGCCAGCCAAAAAAATGGACAGGTTAATGGATGAAAAAGCTGGACTGCCGTATGATACACACTGTAATACAGTCTGAACAGCATATAGTTTATCACAGTAGATTGGATGAATCCTGGGCAGACTAAAAGCCTTGACCCTGACTCCATGCTCTGGAACTAAAAATCAGTCAGCAGGACAAATGGATGTGCTACTGCCCAAGAAAGGCCTTCACAGGCATAGAAAGGTATTTTAACAAGTACGTCATTCTCCTTTCAGTTCTAGATCTCAGAGCAAGTGATAATTTATTTACTCACTTATATGCATTTGCTGTTCCTAGATGTGTACAAAGACTCGTATAAGACCAAATGCTATAAAGGCAAAGCAAAACACCCAGCTGCTAAAAATAGTGCAAGTACAACTCTTATAACACTTCATTAACACTTCTGAGCAGTACACACTACCATGACAATATGGTCAATAGCTGCAAACATAAACAAATATGTATTTCCCCAACAACTGCCAAATGTTTTACCAGTATTTGCCCTAGCTAAGTCGGGTTGTGTTTAGAGAAGCCTGTGGTAAAGCCATTTTATTGCAGAGCAGGGGAAGTTGTTCACTTAAAATTTTAGATGTAGAAATTAAACACCCTGAAATCTCAGTTAGTTATTTGAAATAAATTTAATTCCAATTACTACCAACTGAAACTAACATTTCCCATCATACCTGGGCAACCAAGGCCATGGAGTTCAGTGTATTGTGCCCTGCAAGACCTGCTTGAAGGTAACTGCTCTACCAACTCATCAGAAGATTATGTCCTGTCTGCTCTCACGTCACCAGGAGAGTTCTGTGCATGAGCACTTTGTATAATGCAAATTGAAAAAAAATTCCAGAATTTAACAGCCAGAGAAACAGATAAAACTAATCTTGGTTTACTGTTTTATCCACCAAATTTAATATCTCTAGAAACTTAGGATCTGAAATGACCACCTTTGGCCCTATCTAGCCTGATGGTGGTGTTCATTTCATTGGTATTTAAGGAGAACATACTTACAGAGAAGAAATAAGACCAGGCGTAACCACAAACTTTTTATTTCCCATTGAGCATATGGAACTGAAAATGGAAATCCAAATGTACAGTCTGACGCCTCCATCATGAACCCTTGTGGGATTGTTACTTTGGTAAACCACACCAAAGATAGTCACTCTGGTAAACCACAGCTAAGAGGCCAAACATACACACACACACACACACACACATATATATATATGTGGTGTAAACTGAGAAAAGAAGATAAATACCGTAGTTGTGTCCATCTTAGTCTGGTCTTCACTCCAACAGAGTGAACTTCCATCTTAAAAGCCAAAACAGGTCCACTGAGGCTGCTCTCCGTAAGAGCTGGTAAAAGCAGAGCTAGGCTGTAGCAGCACTTTCACAGCCACATTCAACATAAATCCCCCTCCACCTTGACTGCGCCTGTCCTGGCCCCTACACAGAGACCCTGATCAGGCCATTCAGATGAGAAGTGGCTGTGACTTCATCATCTGCCCAGCCAAAAGGGATGCCATGTGATCAGCCACTGGCATTCACCCAGGAGTATCATTTCATGTCTCCACACAATTCAGCCTGTGCTGCTTACAGGAGTGCAGATAGCCTCATCCACATTATGCCTGTGAGTCATCAGATCTATCCTATCTCTTACTGACGTGTGTCGGCAAGCACTGTGCCTCTGCTCTAATTCCACCATGACAGATCTCAGAACACAATGATCAATATTTTTGAGAAAAGTTTATCCCATTAATTAGCATATTAGGGGAGTATTGATACGGTATAAAGACAAAGCAAGTACACTAAAATTGACACAAAAATAATTTTGAATTCCTATATTGTCTCGGTGCCCCCTCAGATGGCTGTACCCCAACAAGCCCTGGTTAGCTCGCAGCCACCCGAAGGGTCTTAGGGCAGATTTGGGCACCAGGCGGCCAATCGGCCCTTCACGGAAGGGCTCGGGACACCCGGTGACTCAGGGGCTGCCAACCAGGTGGTACGTCCTGCCACACCCCCTGCAAGGAGCTTCTTCAGTGAGGGCAGTTCGCCAGACCCTGGCTGGTGTCCCTGGAGGAGGACCAGCGGACCAGCTGCCTGACGAAGAGGACAAAAGATGACCCTCATGAGTGGTGTAACCAGGAACCTTTATTAGAGGTCTGTGCCTCTAGAAGAACCAACCCACAAGAGCCAAGATGGTTCTCAAACATGGGTTTAAGTAGGGGGCACAAACAGGGGGTGGAAATGGGGAAGGGACCAACCAGGGGAGGGAAGGAGTGGGGTTTAGGGATGATTGGCATGAGAGGAAGCCTAAGGCCTTGTACTCAAACCAACCAGGGACTGAGTAACTTGGAGAGACAGGGAAGGTTCTGGAAGAAGGGGAGGGGTCAGGGTACATATTTGGGATGGGGGCAGAGGGACCCGAAGGCAGGGAGATTGTGGGGGAGGAAGACACTGGTGGAGGGAACTAACTGGGATCGAGGGAAGGGGAAGACCAGGGCAGTCCATTTACAAGCAGGGCTAATAGGGGATAACCGGGGATAACAGAACTGTACATTAAATGAAATACAAATGGATATATAAACTTACAATATACACCATCACACTATATAGAGTAAGGGTGTACATTTTCTTGACCAAATTCAGTTTCTTTACCAGCTTGGTACTTCTAATTTGTTATAGATTAGCTGTCAGGACAAATAAAGCAATATAACAGGACTGAATTGAAAGACTTTTATATAGATAGACAAACTGCCTATCTGCCAGTTACCTACCTGCTCAGCCAGCAACACAGACCTGTCAAATTCATCTAGGGCTGTACTAATAATTAAGGCGCAAGCACAGAAACAAAATTAGGAACTATGTAAAAGAAAACTTAAAGCAAATTTGAAGGATTTCCACTTTGCTGAGGGCTGCCAGTTATTACTTCCAAAGCTCCATCATTGCAGCTGAAGCATCCAGTAACACTCCAAGATAAAAAGTCAGGAACTGACTTTCCATCCACCTCACTTAAACCTATAAAACAGAGCTATAAGCAAAGGCCCTTAGGTTTGAAACAAGAGCAAGAAAATAGTGAGAACCAACAATTTAAAACAGAGAGGTGAGAAGAACCATAACAATCTGCACAGAGTAGTCTCTTGCAACAGTTTAAGAGACCCAAACCTGTTCAGGCAGTTAAGTGATATCTAAACCACATTGTCTAAGGCAGATGCACATGCAGAAATCTTCTGGAAAACTTGCCTATGGCTCAATTACATTGGGAAATTATAATCACAAATACCTATAAAATAGATTATGATGAACATTAATTGAAGCATTGCAAGGAATAAAGAAAGGTGAGGTTTCATCCAGCACAGCAGAAGAAAAAAATTCTCTGTGTTATACAATATGATGCAATTTAATTCCACTATGCAATATCCATTTGCCAAAAACATAGACAACAACTAAATTTTAGTTTCCTTGACCCTTAATCCCACGGTTTCTTAGTAAATAATACTGGATTTTAGATCATACTACCAAAAAAAATTTCCTCTCTGGAGGATTTTATCAGATAACTGCTTCCTGCAGGGTTCCTTGAACCTTCCCTGAAGATCAGATGTTGGACACCACCAAAGACATGACGCTAAGTAGAGCCCTTGTCTGATCCAGGAGAGCAACTCTCATGCTTCTGTTAACATTACTCTAAGGTGATCCTGATGAAAGGTTTTCCCACAGAGGAACAACAGTGGGAACAAAAGGGGTAAATTCCTTCACTCTGAGTCAAGGAAGAATCCCACAGGAAGGACTCTTAAGTGAACTATGTGAAATTGTGAAATTCCTCTCATGAAATGCCCTCACACTCATCCCTTGTCGCTCCCCACGCACTAAGCAGGGGGTCTGTTCCCAGAGCACAGGCTTCCTGAGAGAACATCGGAGGAGTGAAGACATCTGCTCACAGGTTCCCAGCTCTGCAAGGACCATTGTGTCCTGCCTGCTCCACCCTTGCTTACAGGCATGGCATGGAAATAATGTCACCACATTGCCATAGCAACTTCAACCCACTGAAACTCTAGTAACAGTTTCTTCTAGTCAATTACCCATCCTTCAGCTGTTCCAACAGCAAAGAGAACCTTATTTAAAGGCTGTAGCTCCAAAAGAAGGAATGCAACTCACAAAGCATTGCACAAGTGCTTAGTGCCATGTATCAGTGACTGCTGGAAGAGCAGCCCCACCATCCAGAAAAGTCACGCCAAGAGAAATCAGTGTCAACCATATTACATTGGATTGTGCTCTAAATATGTTACAGGGGTGACTTAACATTGTGAAAATGGATTTTGGTAATGAAAATCAATCGGGATTTGAGGGAAAAACAACAGAGAGAGTAAAATCATGTCAATGTGAACCTTTTGCTTCTGCACTAACATAAGACTAATGGAAGTCTGAGAAAGAGGATTAATGATTCAGTTAACTATTTCACAAGCATCTGTACCAGTCCTGAGTATACAGATGCATCATAAGATAAATCATCCTCCTCTTCATCTTTAGGCTGGCACATTTCCACTCACTGTGCCACAAAAAACCCGTCCCAAATAGAAACATGACTTGATACAGAAGAAACAGTCATCCACACTCCCAGACCAAGTTTCTCCATACGTCTCAATGGCTCAAAACTTAAGTGTCAGAAAAAAGTACCTCTGAAATGCATGGTTTCAAATCTTTTTGTCCATGCTCTTGGTGTTTCTCAATCTTAGTTCCACCATGAATTCATTCTGCTAGTCACAATGGCATGATATTGTGCTGTACTTGGCTTTGGAGAGAGCAATGGTGCACATATCGTCACTTTTCCAATTCCTGCTTGCTGGATAGCTTTTTATTTTAACCACCAGGATTTATGCATTACTCATCTCCAGCCACAGAGAAATGAAATTGAACTTCTGCATCTCAATAGGAGAGAACTGTGTCATTGTCAGGCACTTTCCTGACAAACACTGGACGAATATTAGGATAAGAGGTTCCCCATGCCGAATCAAGAAATCAGGCCATTCCCAGCTGAGAACGCTTGGGAAAGGTTGTTTCTCAGTAATATGCAGTAATATGTGCAGTAAGGATGCATCACAAGGGCAAAGAGAGAACAGCCTGGTTCTGTGCACAGGTGGAATTCATGCTTGAATATACACAGAAATGTTTCCCTACATTCTTACAAATACTAATAGAGGAAAAAAGAGACTACTGGGAGCAGGAGTGAGATCTAAAGACAAAGCACTTTGGAGGGAGCCTATTCTTGAAGGTTTCACACCAATAGAAGAGACTTGTCTCCAAGGGCAGAGGTGACTGCGATTTGGCATTCTGCACTTCATGGAAAAGCTACTCCTGCAGCAGTCTCGCTTCCCATTCTCTCTAGGGCTGCAGCAGGAAGTCTCAACCCCTGACTTCGGGGGATTCAAAGGAATAATTTTGCTGATAAAATCCCACCACAGCCCCACTGGACAAAGAACTTCTGAAATGCCGAGCCTTAACCTCCATCTGCTGAGCTTCTTCCTCTCCCAATCTCAGTCAGACATGAAAACTAGCAAGCTGATATACACTGTGCTTCAAGTTTCCAAACCACATTAAAGTGTAAGGACACATCAACGGTCCTGAAAATCTGGACAATTTCCTTTTGTCCTATACACCCACACAGTGTGAAGGGCTACTGGTTTCAGCCTTTGAAGCATCTGACAAAAAATAGACTCAGTTTGTTATTGTTCTGATGTAAAAAAACTCCAACACTACCAAAAAAACCCCTCAAATCTCCCCAGTGGCAAATTTTTAGGGTTTTAAATGTACTGGGTGCTTTGGATATGAAGATCTCTACTAAAGCACGGGTCAAGTCCTGATTTCCTCTAGTAAGTACTGTAAATCCAGAAGATGCCAGCCTAGCCCAAAGGAATTGCTCCAGATTTACACCACCAGTAAGAGAATGAAATCTAGCTTTGCGTAGAGCATATGAGCAAAGCACCTGCCTGGTAAAACATCAGTAAGTGGTGTAAGTGATTTTCTCTATAGCAATGCCAGAAAGTTTGATACTTTAACCACATGTATACATTTTTTTAAAATCTGTTATATAGCATTGTTTAATTCTTCTGCCTTATGTGAATATAGTTTGGATTTTTTAGGGAGCCTAGTTTCCATGAAGTTCCAGAAGAAGTGGGAAAGCCAGTTTTTCTGGACTTCATGAACATCTCCAGCCCTAAGCCCATATTAGACCACTCTGTCTGTGTAGTTGTTTCAGCAAGTACTCAAATCAAATTGAAACCCTAATGTATAAACTTCCACCTGAACAGCACATTCAGAGCAGTCAGGTTAGTTACTGCAAGAAATTACCCTTAATACTGAGTAGATTTGACCTGGAATTTCTTCCTACGTTTTTTTTCCAACTGACCATGAAATAGACAAAAATCTCCACTGGAGATTTTGATGTTCTAGTTCCAACTGAAATAACTGAGATTAATAAAGTACTGTTCACAGGTAAGACTGTAATAGAGTCTATTTACTTTCAAGGTGCTAGTTGTGAGGCACTGCTTCTGTGTGGAAAGCTGGAAATACAGCCAAATCATCAGGCTATGTTTCTGAAAACATGGGAGCATAAACCTTAATACAGGATGAAGAATATAATATTTTCAGTCCCTCACAATCCCGAATGCTATTGACTAAAATTATAGTCATACGAAGTCTAGGATTGGGAGATCGAACTTAGCAGAGCAACCATATTTTCATGTTGACCATTACATGTACAGCCATTGGCATAAATGTATGCAACACAATTTGTGGAATAAATACATATAAGCTATAACAAAAATATACGTAAGTACTATGCAAAACCCAGAAAAAAGATTTGTTCTTTCCCAAGCTAATCAAAATATGCATATGCATAAAAATACAAGAGAGCTGAAGTGCCAAACACTCACATGTCAAATAAATTTAATTTCTTTAATCTCATTTTTCAAAAGGGGACTCTCACAGCTTGTAGCTTGCGTGTTGCTTCGGGGAAATTTAAATAATTGAATAGACATATATAATCTAAAAGACTTTCTTCTGTCACCTCCTTATGAAGCTCTCTCTACAAACATCTGAACACTGACTTCTCACGAGAATGTCCTCTAGTACCTATCAGCAAATGGAAGCTCAGCAGACACCTGCAGAGACTGAGTTATAAGAGGGGACCATGCGGCAGTGATGAATTGAGTTTCATCAATAACACTGGAAATGGGAAGTGCTGGATAGCCTGAGTAAGAATTGTAGGTAAACAGGCAGTGAAGAAGAGTGAAATGGGAAGAGAAGCATAGAGAGATGTATGGTACAAAACATCCCACCATTTCACCAATAACTTTGAAACTCCTTGTGCAAATGTAAGTATGGAGAGTTTTGCCAGTGACCCAGAAGAAGCATGATCAACCTATCTGGGATGTCCAGACAAATCTGTCCAAAGGATGATTTTCTTATTAAAAAAAAAAAAAAGGCAACAAAATCAATGAGTTTGAAAAAGTCTAAATTCTGATTTTACGCACAATCTCTCGTACATCAGAGGCACATGGATTTTCAGCTAAACAGTTGTAAAGGCACTCAGACAAACTACAGAGAAGCATCTTTTCCTGAGCCAACCACAGGATGTACTTCCCCAGCACTCAGAGCACCAGGTTGTCCCCTAAACCTGCCATTTTTCCCACTGAAATAGGTCTAGAGGTGCACACGTCCCTGACAGTCCCTGGAACAGGAAGGTGAACCAGGGTGTTTTACAGCCCTTGGCTCATAGAGTCCACCTTCTCCCCGGGCAATGGATTTGCCATGATCTGCACAATGGAAAACCATTCCGACAGGAAGGAGGAAGCCAGTCCTCTAGCATAGCTGGTCACTGCAGGAGCCCATGGGGGAGCAGGACGCCGAAGTTCAAACTCAAGCTGTGAAGGAAGCCTGGCAAGGATTTAACCCACATTTCCTGTATCCAGGGTGGGTGTCCCACGCCTGTGCCTATTTCATCCTGGGCATAAGAACCTTCTTGGCGGAGACAAATAATGTGGGGAAATTAGCACTTTCCTGGGGAAAGAAAAAAAAAAAAAAAGAATACTCATATATCTGTATCAAAGCTGATGAATCAGCACTTCCCGAGCAGGAAAACGTCTCGTCGGAGCGGCCCGGTCAGCTCCTCCCGGTCAGCCTTGGGGGACGGCTGCTGCCGGCCGGCAGCACGGGCATCGCCCGCGCCAGGGCCGCTCCCGCGGGCTCAGCGGTGCGGAGCAGACCGAACCCTCTGCCACTTGGGCGGGACAGCGTGGCGGGTCTGGCGACCGCGTCGCTAACCCCAGGAACGCTGGCTTCGACGGCTGTCCCACGGAGACCTAGGGTTTTTCCTTCCCCACCTGAGGTTTCCTCTCGCTCCTAGCCTGTCGCCAGCCGCTTTGTGCTGCGCGCCGTCTCCGCAGGAGCTGCCCCGGGGCGCACATGAGAGTCCCGTGCGGGACACGGGGAGTCCGTGCGCGGAAAGGCTGCGAGACCGCCGATCCGCTCCGCGGGGCATCCCCACGTCAGCGGCCTTGCAGTGCAATAAGCCCACGCGGGACCGGTCCTTGCCCGGCCCCAACGCAACCCTATTCACAGGTGATCAGCCACGCAACGCTGAGACGAACAGCCCACCAATGCGCTCCGGCCCACTGGGGTCGGCTCCTCACTCAGAGTAAAATAAAACACAATTAAGAGCAGCAAATCTGCACTGATCCATCCTGGCACATGCAGTATTGCGGGATGCAGACGCCGGATGCAGCTCCATCCCACTCTCCAGAAAGACCAATGCCTCGGCCACCCCCGCGGCCACCCCCGCAGGCAGCCCCACCGATGCTCCACCGACCTGCCCGACGGGCGGCAGGACCTGGATTTTTGCTAAGGAAACAGGCACCTTTTCCACTTCATGGGTAGAACTGGGACACTTAGAAACAAAGTGCGGAGGAAAGAAGACTGCCCTGCAGCCAAGACATGGTTTCTTTCCTTGACGCATCGCCTCGGGCATCTTCCAGTGATGTACACGGCTCTCTGCCGTGCTCAGGAGAGGTCTGCCTCCCCTCCACCGCCGCCTTGCCCGGAGGAGGAGAGGCACCGAGGCTCCGCACCACCGGACTCCTCGGGGCGATGCTCCCCGAGCACGCCGCCGGGGATCCAGAGGGTAACAACCGGTCGGGATGTGGTGTTTCGCCGTTCCATGAAATGCAGGGATCGATTCCCCAGCCCAGAGGAGAGGGGCGGAGGGGAGGCAGGTGCCCGACGGCTCCAGCCGACAAGCGGGGTGCGGCGGGGCCGGACAGGGGCGCGGGAGGCGCCGCCAAGGAGGCACATCGCTGGGAGCCCGTCGCGGAGGGCTCAGCGCAGAACGGGGGCTGACTGGGGCAGCGGGTCCCGGCATATCCTTACCTGCGAGGAGGAGGGCGGCTCCCAGCAGCACGATCCCTGAGAGCAGCTGGCGGGGCATGGTCCTGCCCGCAGGAGCGCAGGGCTTTTTTCCTGCCGACGGCGGCGAGGCACGGGCAGAGGCGCCGGCTGGGCTCCGACGGGCTCTCCTCGGTCCCGGGTTCTTCCCGCGGTGGCGGAGATAACAGTGCAGCGCGGCNCGCTCTCCCGCCGGAGCCCGGCGCTGGGATGCTTCCAGCCGCCGGGGCCGTAGCGCTGCTGGGGCAGGCAGCGGGACTCGCCGCCCGCTCGTCGTCGGGCTCCTCCGGGCAGGGCGCGCAGCGTACTTGCGATTCCCGAACCAAACGCTGAGCGGTGGGGTCCCCGTCGCGCAGAGGTCCTCTCCAGCTCCGCAGAAAGACCCCGACAACGTCGCGTCCCATCACCGGCTGCTGGGCTGAAGGCCATGTCGGGCCGGGGCCACACAGCCGTTCCCCGGCTGCCGGACACGATGCTCGGAGCGCCCAATAGCTCTGCTCGCGCTCCGGCGGCCCGGGGCTCCTCTCCCTGCCCTCCCTGAGGAGCGAGTCCGGCGCCTGACTCGGATCAGCACGGGTCCCAAACCAGCAGCACTGAGCGCTCAGAGCAGGGAAGCCAGAAAGGGGCAGCAGTGGCTAAGGATGCTCCGTGAGTCTGCCCTGCCAGCGCTGCTGCTGGCCTTCACTGACGCTATGACATACAGGGCTATCCTAGAAATATATTTCTCCTTCCTATGCACGCACCTCACATTTCCCAAATGCGTTTTATTTTGTGAAAGAGCCGCAGAGAGCCTGTGACAGCAAAACTCAAGCTCCGTGTTTCCACTTTTTCCCTGTGTATCCAGAGAAAGGCTATTGGATAAGTCAGGTCTTCAGTTTGATCAAGTATGGTCCTTCCTATATTTTTGTGCTATGCAATAAGTCACAAGACTGTCTGCATGGGGCAGGTAAATGCAATCGTCCCCATTTTACAGAGAAGGAAATGGAGACACATGAAGAAGTTAGGCAGCTAGTCCAAGGTCATAGGAAGCTAGTGACAGGAGACACGAATAGAACTCAGACTACCTGTGTCCCACCAAACCATTCTGTGCAAGAAAAAGAAAAGAAAAGAAAAGAAAACGAAACAAAAAAAAACCAAACCAAAACAAAACCCCCCCAAAAAAAAACAAAAAAGAGAAGTTGGTGTTGTTTTCAACTTGAGAACTGTTTAGCTTTAAAGTTTAAAGTCTGTGAAAATATTTCTTGCACGTGTCTTCCAACTCCTGTTCCTAAGTGGCACCCTAAGCTACGAATTTAAGTCTGCATTTTCTAATCTTCCTGCCCTCAGCTGAGACCTTGAAAATAAAATAACTTTGGATACCTTCCCTGTCATNCCCCGACCCGACCCGACCCGACCTGCGGAAAGGGAGTGTCAGCTATGGGCCGCCCTGCCAGCTTCACCTCCCGCGGGCATCAGTTATCCGGCGGCTCCAGCCTCGCTGATTTATAACTTCTCCACNCCCGAACCAAACGCTGAGCGGTGGGGTCCCCGTCGCGCAGAGGTCCTCTCCAGCTCCGCAGAAAGACCCCGACAACGTCGCGTCCCATCACCGGCTGCTGGGCTGAAGGCCATGTCGGGCCGGGGCCACACAGCCGTTCCCCGGCTGCCGGACACGATGCTCGGAGCGCCCAATAGCTCTGCTCGCGCTCCGGCGGCCCGGGGCTCCTCTCCCTGCCCTCCCTGAGGAGCGAGTCCGGCGCCTGACTCGGATCAGCACGGGTCCCAAACCAGCAGCACTGAGCGCTCAGAGCAGGGAAGCCAGAAAGGGGCAGCAGTGGCTAAGGATGCTCCGTGAGTCTGCCCTGCCAGCGCTGCTGCTGGCCTTCACTGACGCTATGACATACAGGGCTATCCTAGAAATATATTTCTCCTTCCTATGCACGCACCTCACATTTCCCAAATGCGTTTTATTTTGTGAAAGAGCCGCAGAGAGCCTGTGACAGCAAAACTCAAGCTCCGTGTTTCCACTTTTTCCCTGTGTATCCAGAGAAAGGCTATTGGATAAGTCAGGTCTTCAGTTTGATCAAGTATGGTCCTTCCTATATTTTTGTGCTATGCAATAAGTCACAAGACTGTCTGCATGGGGCAGGTAAATGCAATCGTCCCCATTTTACAGAGAAGGAAATGGAGACACATGAAGAAGTTAGGCAGCTAGTCCAAGGTCATAGGAAGCTAGTGACAGGAGACACGAATAGAACTCAGACTACCTGTGTCCCACCAAACCATTCTGTGCAAGAAAAAGAAAAGAAAAGAAAACAAAACAAAAAAAAACCCAAACCAAAACAAACCCCCCCCAAAAAAAAACAAAAAAGAGAAGTTGGTGTTGTTTTCAACTTGAGAACTGTTTAGCTTTAAAGTTTAAAGTCTGTGAAAATATTTCTTGCACGTGTCTTCCAACTCCTGTTCCTAAGTGGCACCCTAAGCTACGAATTTAAGTCTGCATTTTCTAATCTTCCTGCCCTCAGCTGAGACCTTGAAAATAAAATAACTTTGGATACCTTCCCTGTCATCTGCTCATACCATGGGGGAAGAACCCAGAGGGTTCTTTCCCAAAGAGGGTGACTCACATGAGATCACCTCCTCCAATGGAGAGGACAGCAGCTGGGAAAACAGCCAGGCAGGACAGATCAACTAGAACTGGGATAATGGGCATCCTGACAGCTCAGACCCCCTAGGAGCAAGGGCTCCCCATGGAGTGAGCTAAGAGAACTTTTTGTGCCTGTCTTTGGCCAATCCAGTGCTGAGTATGTGCTGAATCTGAGATGATGCAGGCCCCATCACAAGCTCAACAGCCATGCCACACCAATTCCTCTTCACACTCTTCACGTCTCCTACGTCACAGCTGCATTCAGTCATGGCCCTGCAAAGACCACATTTCTTTGGCAAGACATAGCTCTTTCCTTCTCCAACAGATGTCATCAGCTCCTGGTCCACTCCAGTCTATTAAGACCAGGGAAGGCAAACCTGAAGATCTGCTCCGAACCCCTCATCACTCTTTTATATGCTAAAGTTAAGGAGAGATAAGATGTGGAGCTTGTAGACTGAAAAGACCCCAGTAGTGAGATAGAGGGAAGAAAGAAGTAGCAGAAATTCCCACAAAGCAGAATGAAGTTACAGTAGGAAGCCTGTGCCTGGAACTGGATAAAACAGTTCAACTAGGCTGAAGCATTTGGATGGCTGCAAGGAACTTGTGTGATATTATTATTTGTGTATTACCATTCAACTCACAATACCTAGTAGGGTGCAAACTAATTCTGAGAAGTAGTTTAGGGATTATGGCTGGACAAACAGTAAGGACAGAGTCACAGACTTGTGCCCGACAAAAGTATGCCCTGCAGGCAATATGATCTTTTTATACCAGAATCTTAGGCACTGGTCTGATGCTGAGTAGTGGATGACATACGTAAGGACATTTTCTTTCCCTGGAATTCAACTGTCACTTGCTGAGATGAACAGCTCTGGTGCGAGCACATCTCACAGTGGAGCAGGGGATTGTGGAGAACAGGGCAAGTTTCTAGAGTCAGGGAAATCCCAGAAGAGCACTGAAGCCCACATGGAGCTGGCAGCTTGCACAAGAGTAGCTGACTCAGCATGAGCCACAGCCCAGAGTGACAGCAGCTGTCCCCACTCTCTCATAAGGAGCCCTTGAGGAGCATGAGCACAAATCTGGAGAGGTCTCAGTTGACTGGGAGCTGACAAACGTTGTCCTAGTTTTCAAGAAGGCAAGAAGGATGATCCTGGTAATGACAGGTTTGTCAGGTTCCACTGGAGAGCAGCGCCACAGAAAAGGTCGATGGCAAGTAGAATATAAGTCAGCAGTGTGACTCATATCAATGTGCCCTGGCAACCAGGGAGGCCGACCATGTCCTAGGTGTGCATCAGGCAAAGCATCGCCCACTGGGTGAGGAAGGTGATTGTCCTGCTCTGCTCTGCACTGATGTGTCCTCATCTCAAGTACTGTGTGCAGTTTTGAGTGTCTCAATACAAGAAGGACATCAGACCGAGTGTTTCCAGAGGGTGACCAAGATGGTAAATGACCTCCAGGGCAAGAGCTAGAAGGAACAGCTGAGGTCATTTGATTTGTTCAGCCTAAAGAAGAGAAGACTGAGGGGAGACCTCATAGTGACCTACAGCTTCCTTACAAGGTGATGTGAGGAGGCAGGAGCTGATCTCTTCTCTCTGGTAACCAGTAATAGAGCCTGTGGGAATAGCATGAAACTGTGTTAGGAGAGGTTTAGGTTAGGTAATGGGAAAAGATTCTTCACCCAGAGGGTGGTTGGGCACTGGAACAGGCTCTCCAGGGAAGTGGTCACAGCATCAAGCCTGACAGAGTTCAAGAAGTGTTTGAACAATACTCTCAGGCACATGGTGTGACTCTTGGGGGGGTCCTGTGCAGGGCCAGGAGTTGGACTCAATGATTCTTGTGGGTCCCTTACAACTCCACATACTCTGATTTTATATTTCTATAAATAACAGATGTATAACAGTTGTTATGTTCCCTTCAGCTCTGAAATGTGGAAATTTTGCTCTTTCTAGCATTTGTTAATAAGACTATTGCTAAATACTAGAAAGGAAATCAGACAAATTTAGGAGCTGAGGGTAAGCCTTCTTGGAAATGTATCAGGCATTTCCTTGTATCATGCTTCAAGGCTGATCATCTGCTCAATATCTGGCAAAAGATGCAAATATATCTAACAGAAGATGCAAAAGAGAGATGAGAAACAGCCTTCATAGTAGGCAACATTCGTTTTTAGCATTCTCTCGCAGCCCAACAGTACCTTGTATTTTACCTTTTACTCTGCTCTGAAGGAAGATGTCTTCTACCAAGGCTTTTGCTTGAAAAACCCTGACACTAAGACCATCAAGTTGTGAGGCAGAAAAAGCACCAACTCTCCAATACGCATCCCTTACCCCTTCCCAGCCAACAAGACTCATTGGAACAGCATAGCAAATGAGCAATAGAAAATCTGATGAAAAGGCAAGCAATCAAGGCTTTCAAATTCTGGGTCTGCCTTGAGCAGCAGACTACCATGGTGCAAAGAAACACAGACACCGCCCTGAGCACATAGGACTTTTCATAGCTGAGTGTTCAGCCAGGGCACTGCCTCTTGTCTGCTCTCTGACTCTTGCATGTCTGGCTTCCAGAGTTAGGTGGAGCGGCAACTCCTTTCCATCTGAGTCTGACTTAGTCAAGTCACTCAGACATATCCTGAGGTTGTGGTTTCTACTCCCCAATGGAAATAGGACACTTGGAACATACTGAGTTAAGGCTTTAGCCAAGTCTTCTGGGAGGAATCACACAGACAGTTCCTGCGGACCTGGGAAAAATAAAGAGCCTGGAAAATCCCACTCACACCAGCAGCTGGTACCCTCCCAACCTAACTTGACTCCTTCTAGTCAGGGAAATTTCTATTTACACCGGTGTTCAAAATAGCTCCTTGTGGCATTGGTTCCAATGTTCAGAGCATTACACAAAAGGCCACCACCAGAACCTGCAACAGCAGGTGCCTACCCATAGATCTGCCCATTGGTCAGAGTTATAGCTGAGGAACCTCATGGGATCTGTTGATCCCTGTACTCACAGCAGAGAGGTAGACACCTCACAGGAGCAGACTAGACTTTGAGAGATGGTCCCAAGCCCTAGCTGTTGGGAGAGAAGGAAAGATGGCAAAGCAGAGCAGACTGGATCTTCCTCTGCAGATCTGCAGAATCTGCATCTGCCAACTGACTTCATTTAAGATGATTGGGTGCTGCCAGGATCTAAAATTTAATCAAAGCAATATTTCAGTTGATCACCTGAAAACATTACAACTTTTGTAGAGCTAGTGGTTAAGGTTCCAATGCTCTCTGTCTACCAGCAGAAGACTCCTCCATCCCCACAGTCCCTTGTCCGTTCCACTGGCACAACTGTTTCTGAGACTCACAACTCTTTCTGGGGCTCAGTGTAAAACACTCTGGTGAAATAATCTAGGATGTAACTTGCCTGTTTTCTATGAAGGACCACTTATAACCCAGGTCATTTTACTAATACATCTTACAGCACACCTGTACGATGAGAGACCAAATGAACTGTAGGAACTGGAAGACTACTGGAGCTTTCTACACTGATATAGCTACTGGGGAGACTGTAACATGGAGCAAGATGTGAGGTGAGATGAATTAGGTCTGTTCTTCCCAACATCTTCCTCCGGCTCTCTTTTTCTCTCTCTTTTCAATGGGGTGTTTACAGTTGCCATTATTTTTACGTCCTCTGGCAGGAATAGAGTTTAAGAAGCATGCTATCAGACAAATCCCATTTACCATTGTCATTATA
Source organism: Calyptomena viridis (assembly GCA_013390005.1). NCBI lineage: Eukaryota > Metazoa > Chordata > Aves > Passeriformes > Eurylaimidae > Calyptomena > Calyptomena viridis. The sequence continues at coordinate 173,426 of WEIV01000328.1, read as the reverse complement.
AGTTTAGGTGCTACTATTATTTAGATCTACCTGTTACATTGAAAGTTGCATGCAAACTGAAGTAAAGTTCCCCACTTTTCTCCAGGACAGTAAGAAGAAAAAGCTGAGACTTTTTCTCTGTGCTACAGTGTTTATTGGGACAGCTACTTATACCTGCCCACCAGGTACATACATAGGTAATTGTATGCAGAGACACAAGCTACAGCTGTGGTTGCACTTTCCCTGGGAAAGGCTGAGCTTTATCTTACGTTCTGTACACTCTTGACACTGTACCCGGTCAGTGTTTTTGGCAATGACAGCCAAAATCTGCAGCAAAGAAGTAGTTCTTGGAAGACAACCTCACAGCACTGCTGCCAATCCTTCACTGAAGGATATGACAACTCAAAGCAGTGATTGTGTCATCTCTCATCCAAATTTCCCACCTGCATCAAACCTAGGTCCATTTCTGAGTGCCAAAGCAGGCAGATGTCTAACCATAGCAAGAAATTAAAGAAAATGGGAGCACATAATTTGCTGGGGCTCAATTTTTATTATAAATAGTCAACTGGTATGAACAGTTAGCCAGATTATCTGGTATTTTATTGGGAAGTCTGGCAGCTAATGAGGACAAGTTCTTGCAACACTTGGGCCTGGAGAGTACCCCTTCCAGGAGTTGCAGTGACTGAGTTAAGGAGCATGACACAATACAAGGTCACTGTGTTCACTTGCAGAAGCTGATGTGGAGAAAGCTAGAGGAGAGGGTCTGCCCCTCCTGTCTCTTGGAAGCTGCTTTTAAACTGAAGCTGTAACACTGGTGCTTGCTTATGCTACATGACACAGTTGACAATCAGTGTACCTGTGCTCAGTCTTGTACCACCATTATGGCCTTGATGGGCAATCACCAGCCAGTGTCTGAGCCTGACCACTGTCTCTGGACCTGGTCCTGACCCAAACTTGCCACTCCACATTCTGGCTCCTTGCTGGTGTGGCAACTGCTCCCACCTGCCTTTTTGCTGTCCTTGGTTCACTTGGGAATCAGTTGTCCCTCACTGGTCTCAGGCACATACAACATGATTTTGGCTCTGCCCACATCTCCTCTTCCTGTCAGAACCATACAGTAGAATGCAAATGATTTCACTCCCCTTACTAAGAGCAAAATCTGTTACAATATTTTCTTTCAAAATACTACACAATTGGTTTTATATATGTATTCAGCAATATTTTACTGAACAGGAAAAAAAGAGTGGAACAAGAATTTTTTGTCCCAGAGAAACACAAGTACAATAGAAGAATGCTAGTAAGCATTTCCACTGTATGCTGGACCCCATTTGCTTACACACACACCTGCATCAATATGGAAATGACCTACTTTCAGCATAGCTGGGTTAGTGTGGAAGTGACATAGCACTCTTGGCTTCATCTCCCAGGCATTTGAAATCCAGTTCCCAACCATTTCTTCTCCTCTTTATCTGGAAGCATATATATACGCCTTTCCTGGAACCATAAGTAAGTGAATGTACCAGGATAAGTGTTTAGAAAGAGGCAAGACCACATGAAAAGATGGAATACATCTCCTCCCTGTGGAATTGAGCCGAGATCATTGCATTTCAGTGGGAAAGACAACCAGAAGTTCAGCAAAAGAACCACAAAACCAAACCAAAACATGTCAAAAAGGGAAAACCACCCAAAAAAATATTGGGCCATGAAAAGAAAACTGGCTTTACAATGAAGAGCTCTTTTCCTCTTACCACCCCAAACACTAGCTCCCAGAGGCCTAGTTTTTCCCTCACCATAACAAAAACCAGGCCTCCAGGCTGGGAGCCCACGCAGCTGCTGCTCACAGAGAAGCTGGTGACTCAGTGATGTGCACGAATGCCTATGTCCTGATTGTTTTGGAACAAATCAGATACAAAATGTGAACAAAAGCAAACAGTTATCTGACCACAGAAATGATGTTCACAGGAGTGTCTTGGTAGCTATACTGAGAAACGTGGGATACACACTGCACTGTCAAGGTCCTGCAGCACTAGAGTAATGCATACGGTTACACCCCATGTGCCCCAAATAGTAGGGTCAGTGTACTCCCTGTTCCACATGCTGGTTCACTTAAACAACTGCAAGCAGAGTTATTTCAGGTAAGAGGATTCAGGGTACAAGTTTGGAGCTTTGGGTCCTGTGCTAAATCAGTAGCAATGCATATCTACTGTACAGGTGGAAAGAAAGAAGGCCCATTGCAATGTTTGCCCAGAATCTCATATAGCTGTCATTAGCCACAGTGCTTTCCCAAAACTATGTCAGATCTATCTCCAGCTCCATCTGCAAATAGCAAGGATGATGTTGTACAGAGGAAGACTAAGGAGAGCTTCACTGGTCCAGGGGGAATAAAAGAGCTTCCACCAAAATGCACTAGGATTGTCTTTTCTTTCATTCTCCAGCTTTGGCTGAGATTTTGAAGGTTTTAAGATAGTTCTTTTTCAAGGTAGTTCTTTTCCACAGAACACTTCCTTGGAAATAAGCAAGAAAGTAAAGCACAAAAGTGTTAAAAAATTTTAAACTAGCTGACAGGAATAGTTGAAAGACTGTTTCGCTTCTAGTTCCATGAGGTACTCATGGTGGGCGGTCATTACTTCAGTGATGCAACAGTGTCATTTCCATGCTGTGAAATGAATATCTTTGCTTCCTTTGGTGCAGGAAAACCATAACTGGCAGATCAGCATGATGAGGGAGGCAGAAAAGGGTTGCCTGCTGACTCAGCAAGGCTCAAAGCTGCTCATCTGGTGCTTACAAATCCCATCTGGGAATGCTCCCTTGTCACTAGGTCCAGCACAGAATCCAGTGCAGGTCTAGGAGGCAGAATGATCTGTGCATAAACTAACCTCACAGGTACCAGGAGCTACTGACACAGTTCAAGTGTGTCCTTACCTTGCAAAGCTACCAACTCATCTCCTGAAGCTGAGATTTAGATTGCTGTTGGCAAAAGGGGAAAGACAAGAAAAGAAAAACAGACCAGATTTTGATTTTCATGAGATCCTCAGAGTTTGCACTAACTTATCCTCAATCCCAGTAATGGTCAGAGGGAAGATGGAGAAGCCAGAACTGGGCTGCAGTCACTGAATCCAAACCTACATTTGCCTAAACATCACAAGGCAATGAAGACCAAAACATCATTTGATGGACAATTGTGGAACGTGTATTACACTTTACACACACAGTCTTTTTGTAGTAAAATTTGGCCCAAAGGTTTATGTCTATACAAGGCCAACTACATACATGGAAATGCTACCCCTACGTGTGCCCAGCGCTGAATAAATGGTGTGCTTTACTACACAATGCGTATTGTGTAGTCGGTTCTTTTGAATCACCCTGTAATCTCTTCTGGAGACAACTTGATTAGAAGGACGTTTTAATGTTTTATTTAGAAGTGTGCGGCTTTCCTGGGACAACCATCGTGCAAGAACTAACACCCTTAGAAGAAACTGGGTGGAATGGACTTTACAGGTAGCTGTCAAAGGGCAGCGCTCTCCGTTTGGTTTTTCAACTCTCACAACTAGAAACAGACCTTTCCTCACCCCACCCTCCCCCGAAGGAGATAAGCAGGCTGCGTTCCCACCCGCAGGAATCGCTGTGCCTCTCCGTGCCACCTTCAGCCACAGGCAGACGGTGGGACAGCGGGAGTTCAGGGACGAACAGCGAGGGAGCTGCCCCGGGCGGCAGGGGCGGCGGGCGGGGGCAGCGGCACGGCCCGGGCACTCCCGGCC
>WEIV01000328.1:146188-169624 GCA_013390005.1 Calyptomena viridis | reverse complement strand
GGGGCGGTGGGGCGGGGCGGGGCGCGCTCCCACCGCGGGCAGCGGACCCGCGCTCGGGAGGATGCGGAGAGGAGGCTGCTGCCGCTTCCCTTCCCTAGAGCCAGCGAGCCGAATTTCCCGGGGTGTGTACGGTCAGCAATAAAAAGAGAAACGCACGGTCCAAGTTAATTTTCCACCCCCGAAAGGAAATGCTGCTTCCTGTATTATGCAAGGCTGGTGCCAACGACACTGACACAGGAGTCTATTGTCCTTTTCACAAAGCTGTGGTGGTGAAGGACGCCTGAGAAAATAGTCATTTTGCATCAGCAAGGAGCTTTTGATCTTGGTGGGGTGGGGGGAGAAAAAAGCGGGTGCGGGCTGGGAGAGATGCGTCGGCGGAGCGGGTACCGGCGTGTCCCTCGCCGTACCTGCAGCCTCGCTCAGGAGGTCAGGATGCGCAGAAGTGCCGGCAAATGTCTTTCCTCTGCCACGAAAAGCGATCACACGGCTTCGGCCCCGCTTCTGATGCGCGCAAATCGGAAAGAAAAACACCAGCGATTAGGAGCCTCGTCCTCCTCCCGCCGCTCCCTCTCCCCCCTCAACCTGGTCTAATTCTTAAAGACAACATTGATCTTTCCTTAAGAGAGGTTTGAAAAGAACAATTCTGATTCTTAAAATAGTTCTTATAAACTTTCTTATTAATGCTCTTGTTGAAGGCGAGTTCCTCCCTTAATGGGATACAAAACCCATTTCCAAGGGAAGTCTACGTCCAGCAAGAGCAGCAGGGTCAGGCTTTTGCTTTGACTGTTTTCTGGCAGTTGACTGCCTGCAGGATGGAATCACTTTGGCCGACTAATGACTGACAGTGGCTCATTATGAGAAAATGCAAATAATTTTCTTTAAACGTGCCTGCTTGCAATCAAACAGAAAACCTAATGTTCCTCTTCACACATGTTGATAGGTTGATTTAAAGGAATTTTAGGGAAAGAGGATATGAGGAACCTTCAAGAATTATTTAGAATATTTTCTGTATAAAAATAGAATGGGATTTTCCATGTCCAAGAGCAGGGTTCTTTCAAAAAAATCCTAAACTTTGTCTATTTTTTTTTGTGTCCCCTTTGCTATGAAAACAAAACAGAACAAAAGTGAGCAAAGTAAAATAGGTCATCCTGGTTTCCAGTAGCTTGCAAGGTGCTCGCAGACGAGTACATCTGGTTGTGAAGGGCTCGAAATGTCACCGGTGGCCTTGCAACTCTACAGCTGTATCCACACACAGCTTTGCCTCCCTCCACAGAGACATAGGCTTGGGTTTGCAGTTTGCAACACCGTGCCCAACACTAGTCCATGGTCTGTAGCTTCCGCCTAACTTCAGGTAGAGTAATTTTTAACGTTGTCAGCATACTAGCTTTTCAGGCTCCTTCCAGAATTTCTATAGAGGCCAGGCATGCTGCAGGCAGGAAAAGCTGTGCTTGTTCTGCCGATGGTACTGCTTGCCCTTCCCCCAGCCCTTAGATGTGGGCAATTCAAGTTTATCTCCCACCGCCTCTGCCATAGACTTTTGTTATCTGGAAAAAGCCCCAGAGGCAGAAATCCTTAAAGGCATTGAAGTGCCTAACTCCCATCAGAATGAGGGATGTAGTTGTCTAAATACCGCTGATAATCTACAAAGTTGCTCACGATTTGTATAACAGAGATCACGTAAGTACCCACAGTCTGACACAGGCAAAGCGCTTAAGTTTCTTTCATTATTGCTGGTGCTGTCGCTACTGCTGTTATTCTGTCACGTTATATCCATCTGTATACTCAAAAGTCCAAGTCGAGAGTTAGGAGTCCACTGGGAGAAGGAGCACAAGGAGAAAAATTTGTGCTTGGGAGATTTCACGGCCAAGAAACAGCTGAGAAACAGCAAGCACGTCTGACACAGGAGTGGGAACAACGAGTAGATTGTCATGAGCATAAGAGGACATTCACTACACCAGCCGCTCTCTACTTTCAAGGGGTTTTCAGGCTTGACAACATAAGTAAATTTGTAATGTTAAAAGTACGTTTCTCCTGCCCCTCTGATGATGGCTGATCACTGGGTATTAGACGATGCCTACTGGAACATCTGTCACTAAGCCATGGAAAAACAAATTAGCCCAGCTTCTTGGGTCTCTGTTGGGAATGGGTTAGAAATGGGAGAGGTCTCTTCTTTGCACTTACCTATGTCTGTACGTGTAGGGCCTCCTCATGGCAAAACACAAAGTATACTTGTGAATTCAGAACCTTGGGAAATGGCTAGTCATCTGCTTTACACTGGATTCAACCAGCAACGAAGTTACGATGTCCATCATTTTGGTGAGATGGATGAGACATATTAAGAGAGGAAATAGGTACAGCCCTAAGGGATAGGATATACCAAAAGAACACCTAAAAATAAACACTTTGCTTTTCCTGTTCCATGAAAGCTATTGTTGAAGTTGCCACAGAAATATTTCATAATTGCAAAACAAAAAACCAGCCAAGAGGTAACATCCCTTTTACCTGTAATTTCTCAGAACAGTACAAACTTTTTTTAAATTTCAGTGCACCTGAAATCAGCAGTGCAACCTGATAGAGGCAAATTTGTAGCTGTTCATCTTTAATATGACTCCAAAAAAAAAGAAAAGGCCACTGTTAGTAACAGATCTAATTCAAACACCTTAAAATATGATTCAATTGAAGGTGTCAGTTTGACTACTTTGTGAAGGTTATATGTAAGGAGTTCATGTGAGAACTGTACGATGTGTCCAGTTTCACACAGCATAAGTGACAGGGCTAGAAGATATGTTCTCTTGGTTAAGTCACCAAAACCAGATCCTCTGCAGACAGACACATTATTCAAACCCTTTGACTGTGCAACAGGCTTCAGTGTTGGAAATGCACCGCATGTGACCAGAGGAACTATGGAAACATATTTGCCTATGTAGCATGAGGTTCCTGTGTTTGAGAAAGTGTGGGCCCTGCTCGATGCCTTTCCCATGGCATTTAAGTGCTCAGGGACATGCCGATGATTAATAAGGCCATGAGTTCACACTAAAGCCTTTCCCTTAATTGCTTCTCCTATAGGTTCTCTATACCTAGCTCCTATTCTCATGAAAACTGTATCAATATAATTACCTTTAAAGCCTATTCCTTTGTATCAGTTTTAATTCAAACTGGCCAACAGATTCCAAAGGGAGAAGGAACCATTTTGTTGAAGTAGGAACCAGGTAGGTATACATGTTGCTCATACAACTGTAATTTCTTTACAAGACAATGCTAGTTGCTTAGACTGTTTGCTGTCACAGAACTTTATTCCCGTACTTTAGAGAATTTCTTCCAATTTCCAACCTAAATTAATTCCTGTTGAGATGACATTTTCCCTTTTTTATGCTATTTACAGGTGTTTCTTCCTTGATAAATACTAAAGTCAGACACAGAATCTTTTTTTTTATCAGAATTGCCTTTTCTCACAGGACAGAAATGCTTCAATAGACATTCCGTACACCTATCTCCGTTTTAACTCAATTTTGTTGATTGTGCAAAGATACCATGCCTTTTCATGGCAGTTTCACATTGATGGGTTGCGACCATTCTCAGATTCTGAATACACTTTTTTTTTATTTCTCTTTGTCATTGCCAATGTATTATTGCCAAACTTATAGCAGATATTTTTGAGGAATTTACTCAGAACATAAGTCAATGAATTGTTCTGCTTCCTGATTCTATGAAGTTGACTCACAGATTTTCATAAGTTATTTTAAGCATTATGTACAAAAATATTCAATTTTGAAAGTTGGTTTTTTGGGGGATTTTCTCCTCTCTCATAGATATATACACATAAATTTGTAATGTGAGACCTGCAACTATAGGAAATGAAAACTAGTTCTGGTTCATCTTGCCAAGGAAAGAGGTGACTGCTGTCTATGGGAAAAAAAAGCAGAATACTGTAAAATAAACCAAAGTAAAAAACACTGCTATTCCAGGAGATAAGCCTGTAAAAATGAAACTGAAATAGTTTTCAACCACCAAAATTGCCTACTGTTTCAGAAGACAGCTGCACAACTGAAACAAAAAGCAAGGTACTTGCAAAAATCCAGTCTATTCAAAAACAAATGGGAGGATCTGAAAGTAAATGCTTTGTTTTGTGCTTCACAGGAAATCTACCTGTTTGCATTTCTGTCTCTCCTCCAAGGTAAGGATCCTGAAGCTATTTCAAGAAAGAAACAGATGAACATCTGCAACACTTTGGAAATGAGAAACGTCCTCCTTTCTGAACCAGCCTGTTTCTCAGTGACTGCATGTACCAAGGGCATGAAAAGTCTTTGCCAGCCCTGTCTGACTAGAATGGAGTGGTCCTTATAAAAACTGCAATGTGAAATATTTCTTCCTTCAGCCCTGCTGAGGAGAGAAATCTTTTAGTTAGATACTTCTTCATGTTCCTCCAGCAACCCCACCATTTTGTCCCCCCCCCACAGGGCTCAATCTGATTGCCAGACATAGGTGTGGAATTCTACCTGTAATAACCTGGGGCATGTGAGTCATCCATCCATCCATCCATCCATCCATCCATCCATCCATCCATCCATCCATCCGTCCGTCCATCCATCCATCCATCCATCCATCCAGTGATGGCACGGGTCCAGCAAGCCCAGGCCTCTCAGGAGCAGTGACTGGAGTCTAGGAGGGATTCCCTAGGGTATGTACAATGACCAGACACCAAAGTTTGGACAACTGAATTGTTCCTCAGGCTTCCTTCTTAACATGTGTCAGATATTTCCATCTTCTTTTCTAGCTAAGACATTGCTGAATGCTTTTGAAATGTGTTGAAATTTAATACCACTTAATACCCTGGTATTTTCTAAGGAATTTACTTTCAAAGGTATTTGAAAGGCCTAGATTTAGACTAAGTCCTTGTAACTGATGTTTTCTACCGTCTGCACACCTTTGAAGCTCTTGAGTGAGCCAACAGAAACCACAAGCCACATAGACCAAAGTGGGCACCCAACCACAATAGCACCAGGGGATGCAGACAGACTTCAGCTCATCATGGTAGTGTGTCAACCTTTGAACTGAAAATACTAAGGAGATGGATGAGTTCAGCCGACTGAATAAAGTCAGTCTGGATCTAGAAACAGTGCAGTCATGTTTGGTTGATGTTATTTCTGAGCTAAAACACCTTACTGCATAGCACTCCATGGACTTGGCCTGGTTTCCGCAGGAAGGATCTACCTTCTGGGCTCTTTTGTTTTGTGGAGACATAATTTTTTAGCTTTTTTCTATACATTCTCCTAAGCAAAGCTGGAATAGCAGTTAAGTTCAAAGGCCTTTAGGCTGCCTATTTCAGCCATCAAGCCTTGTTGAAGATGGTGAATGCAGTTTATTCATCATCAACTAGAGACATACTTTCCAAAAGCCATGAAAACTGAAATGCTTCCTGAACATTTTTTCTTTCTGAGAAAATGAGTTCAAAAGCTCTGGTATTGGTTCTTCTGTCTGTCTTTTTTTTTGGTGCTGAAAATGTTCTTCTGCCAGTTTAGCATTCTGTGTTGCCAGCACAGTCAAGCTTTTCTAGAAATATCCATTCTGTACACATCTATGCTTTTTCTCAGTGAAGTCAGCAACAATTCAAACCAGAAATAGTAAGTAAGTGACAGTAATTTCTATTCTTGCTGAAAGCTAAGTTTAATGCAACTTCCACTTCCTTACATAAACTCTTGATGCAGTTCCTTGTAAGGGAGTACCATAACACCTAAGGTATTCCCAAATCTATTGGGGTGGTGTTTGTTTAAATGCTGTTTTCACACCTATAAACTGAATGAGGAACTTCTTTTTTTTTTCCCACTTCCAGCACTCTGTTTCAGGGCTTGTCAATATTTTCTAATGCAAAGAATACCCAACCTTTTAGCTGAAAAGACAGTTGCTAGTGGCATTATTACAGAGCTTGTCATTTAATTCAGTGAAAAGTTGGCTAAACTGCTTTTGTGTTTATTTTCCCCTGATTCATTTGACTTGCCTGCTTGAATGAAGAATGTGTGTGTTCTTCTGGCTCAGATAGGGAAATTAAAATTAATCTGTGGTTTACTGTTTCCAGGATCACAAAGAAAAGAGAGCTCTCCCCAGGGCTCCTGACAGCTTCTCCGGGATCGGTTGTTTCACCGCACTGGCCGCATGAGGATCCCCACTGAATTGGGCTGGAAGTTAAAATTAAAACCCTAACCTTTACCTGTTACAAAACGTACATATTCTGTACAGATCAAAAGAGAGAATGATTATTTTCTTTTATTAAAGATGCTATTTTCCTGCAAGGTACTGAATATAGGATCTTTTTTTAATAGGTATAACATTCAAAAAGAGATTTAAGAAAGGAGAATTGAGTTTCCTGTTTTCAACCAATGTTTGCTCGAAGTAGAAATGTGCTGTGAACATCCCATGCTCTGTATTTACATATTGCTCGCATCTGAATGCAGATTATTGGCCAGATTTGAAGCTGTTTTTGCTGTATGAGTGAAGCTGTGTATGAAATCGCCCCATGAGGAATTCAGAGCTTGGTGTCCTGGCTGACAGTGGGGGTCTGGTTTAGCCTTGCCTCGGGAACAGTTCCCAACCATACAGACAAGAGCATTCCACCCAAAAGCCAATGGGAATTTTTACACAATGATTCAATAAACAGAAATCCAACCCTACAAATGCCCAGGGAGCACAGGTTTTCCCCTCTGAGCAAGGCACTTCTTTGGATATGAACACTGATGCCTCTGGTGCTGCCTCCAGCCAAACCACATGGAACGGGTTCCAACTCAGCGTATTTGTGACCCTTACAAAAAATATAATTACATGTATCATGATAAAGCAATCGGTCATCTAAAAATCATCCTTATTATACACTATACAAGCTATTTTACAATCATATAATAAATTGCTTTTAAAGCTGCAGTAGCCCTTCCCTTCTTTTCTTGGATTAGTGAATATATGATTATACATATTTGAAGCTATAACTAAATGTAAAAATATATAAGGTTTTGTATTTCTCATATGATCTTTCTCATTTCTATTACACAAATAATCTGGCCACTTTTGAGTAAAAATCAAATCTTAGAGTGGCTTAGTAAATATTTCAAATTTGAGATACAGAAAATTTTAAGGTGCACGTAGAAAAGGCTACTACTACAGATTCTAAATGACGGAAAATATCCTTATCAATGGCAACAAGGAGAAATCCACAAGGCCTATGGGAATTTATGGCACGCCAGGAATTCAATGTAAAAGGCTGCAGCCTTACAAAGACAGAAAGTTTGACGGACAACTCTAAAAGCATGAACTCAGTACTGGAGCTTTCCTGCTCTCCAGAAAAGAGGATGGAGCAGTCAGTGATGAATTGAAAATGTGGAATTGGGTCTCTAACCAGGTGAATCTGGAACTGGGATATCCAGTAACAGACGCGCGGCCACTCTGACATCTCGTTGAAGAAGAGGACTCTGGAATCCATCCAGGAGAACAAACCCAAACCACTGGGTGCAATCACACACCCACCTCCTCTGTTCGTGTGGGTTTCCAGATATATTTGTGTGATGATAGGTTTAAGTGTATAGAAAATGTGAGTTTCTCCACACAGAAATAAACTTTTCTGAAACCATGCATATTTTCCTGAAAATTTCCTGATGGGCAGTCAGGACTGATCTTCTTGGCAACAATGAAGCCCATGGCTCTGCGCATTATGCAAAAATCAGGCTTCTTTTTTCCCCCAATATATGNAGCCCTTCCCTTCTTTTCTTGGATTAGTGAATATATGATTATACATATTTGAAGCTATAACTAAATGTAAAAATATATAAGGTTTTGTATTTCTCATATGATCTTTCTCATTTCTATTACACAAATAATCTGGCCACTTTTGAGTAAAAATCAAATCTTAGAGTGGCTTAGTAAATATTTCAAATTTGAGATACAGAAAATTTTAAGGTGCACGTAGAAAAGGCTACTACTACAGATTCTAAATGACGGAAAATATCCTTATCAATGGCAACAAGGAGAAATCCACAAGGCCTATGGGAATTTATGGCACGCCAGGAATTCAATGTAAAAGGCTGCAGCCTTACAAAGACAGAAAGTTTGACGGACAACTCTAAAAGCATGAACTCAGTACTGGAGCTTTCCTGCTCTCCAGAAAAGAGGATGGAGCAGTCAGTGATGAATTGAAAATGTGGAATTGGGTCTCTAACCAGGTGAATCTGGAACTGGGATATCCAGTAACAGACGCGCGGCCACTCTGACATCTCGTTGAAGAAGAGGACTCTGGAATCCATCCAGGAGAACAAACCCAAACCACTGGGTGCAATCACACACCCACCTCCTCTGTTCGTGTGGGTTTCCAGATATATTTGTGTGATGATAGGTTTAAGTGTATAGAAAATGTGAGTTTCTCCACACAGAAATAAACTTTTCTGAAACCATGCATATTTTCCTGAAAATTTCCTGATGGGCAGTCAGGACTGATCTTCTTGGCAACAATGAAGCCCATGGCTCTGCGCATTATGCAAAAATCAGGCTTCTTTTTTCCCCCAATATATGAAATAACCTGCTCATTTACATCCAGTGAGGATGGGGTTAATTTTATATGAATCTGCATATCCAACACTTTTGCAATATACCAAAATGATTTGTTTCATTTGGATATACTGAAATTAGATTTGAGAGTGTTCTCCCACCCACCCTGACCCTTAAAAAAAGTCAAATTTTTATAGACACTTTGACAGTTGAAAGCGATTAGGTTAGAAAAGCCCAACTCATTTTAACATGAATTTACTCAAGGATTTACTGTCTAGAAATCATTTAGGAAAGCCCCAACTTAAAAAATCAGCTGTACAATAGCCATCTTGAAGTATTACACAAAATATTACAAAAATAATATAGGCAGTAGCTTGAGGACTTGTGGATGAAATTTCCTTTTTAGAAATTCAGTCTGTGCTTCCCTTATTTGTAAGCAGTTGTTTCCTTTATCCTGCTTTGGATAGTACTGTAGAAGGTTTGTGTGCCTCTGAACAGTGTGTCGACACAGAAGCCACAGTCGCTTTGGTCACTTTTTTTTTGTCATTGTATTTACAACTTCCTTTTATTTCAGAGAACAGAGACTTAATGATGTTTCCTCATCACAACCATCAGGACCTTTATATGTTCCCCCATAAACTGATCCTCAGCTGCACCTTTCTTTTTTTTTTCTTTTTTTTCCCTTTTTTTTTTCTTTTTTTTTCTTTTGGCATCTTTCACTTCTCTTGTGCTGGGAAATGTGACAGTGTATTGTACAGTGTTTTATTTTCAGCTGGAACTCTTTAAGAGTTGTAGTTTCATTCTATTGAGGGTTTTTTTTTTCCACCCATTTCCATGGTCTCATCTTGTTTGGTGTGAATTTGCAAGTCAGAAAGCTGCTAATCTGAAAGACCATTTCACTTTTCTCTCCTTCAAAAGTGACCATTTCTTTAGTGACATTTTCCATATATTTCTTCTTCTCTCTTCTTGTTAGTGCTTTGGTTTTTATTTGAGACTTTTAACTGCTTCTTTATCTAGAAAGGGGTATTGCTTCCTTTTATTTTTTCTCCTTCTTTCACACTGTCCTTATTTATCTAGACTTCCTGGGAAATCAATAATTATTAGTGAAGCAGCTGGAGGGGCCTGACATCTTCCTATATTTTTGAAAGAAATAGAAGCAAAAGAAAATTTAAATGTTTTTCTGTGCAATTACAGAAAAAAGTCTGCCAGAGAACAGAAAATAGAGTCCATGCCATCTGGCTTAAGTATTATAACCACACATGTATCTTTTTTTCAATCTCTCTTTCTAGTTGCTGCAATCACAGAGGAAAAATGTCCAGGCCATAAATCACTTCACTCATTTAAATGTTAATTTTTTAAATATTTAAGTCTTTAAAAATGTTTTTAATAGCTTTATAGAGTAGATCCTTAATGCTATGCCACAGACATTTCTCCTGAACATAGTAATACGTCATTTTGTGTTTTTCTACTAGGTGTTTCCAGCTACTCATTAAAGAAAGAAAACATGAAGTATGTTGACAGACAGCAGTGATCATGGGCACAATGACATAAAAATAATAGTAACGTGATTGCTATAGAAAAGGAAGTAGTCATTAACTAATCACTGGGAAAAAAAGATAAGACTAGCACCAGATTCAAAGAATATGACAGGAACTAATGCTGTAGAAGCAGGAAAAATTTAAAAAATTTTTCCACAAAAATCAACTTATCTGATGATTTGCCAACTAACAGCAAGAAGATGGACCAATCATTTGTCAGTCTATTTTTCTGAGAAGAAATATGGAGAATACCTAAAAATCTTTTTCTTCTCCTCAGACAACTGGAAGTTGCTAGAAACAACTAAGAAAGAAGTCATATTCTTCGATTACAAAGCCCAAAGTTTTATTTAGTCCACTGCAGTTAATAACACACCGCTGAGCGTTGTGAATAGAACTTGCAGAACACATTACCAACAGAGGACCAGAGAAAATTTAGAAAAATTATCGTAATGTATATAAATGTGGTTTATTTAAATACTTGCCTATTTTCCATCATTTATCTTACCTTTTTTTTAAAAAGAAAATTGTCAAGAACAAAAGCTATTTATCCCTTTTCAGCCAAGAAAGATTAGAGACATCCACAGATCCATGTTGCTGTTGAATCACCTTTCCTAACCTAGCCTGACTTTCTTATTCAATATGGTTTTATTCAACTAGCCAGAACTATAGCCATTCTTGAAAGGCAAAACACAACTCCTATGTCTTATGACTAAAACAAGTTATGGTAAGCTCAGTCTTCAATAAAACCAAAAAATTTATAAAATTTTATATCATCCTTTCTGTTGCAATGACTCAAAGGTTGACTGAAGTGGATCATAAAGTAATGGTCAATATTCCTCTGGGACCACAGACTTCAGTGGAGGAGCTGAGAGAATCTTCAGGGAGCAAAAGAAGTGGTTGTATAGAGAAGAAAACAATCATTACATTACGAGATTCTATATTCTTGCAGGATCTTGGCAATAACCAAGCTGTTCTATGTCAAATGCTTATTCAGGAAAGAAAGAAGTGGACTAGAGATTTCTGTCAAACACACATAATTTGCGGCAACATATTTGAAAACATATTCTCCAGGAGATCAATGCCATTATTAAGCTTCACGTGCTTCAAGAATAAAGAAGACAGGAAGCAGGATGGATTCAAATCATAATGGGGTCTCTCTTGCATGAGAGAGAGAAAACATCACTAATGCAGTGATAGTGGTCAGTATCACAATCGTACTTGGACCAGGAGAAAAGTGAGATCTCAAATCCAAGTCTCAGTCTGGACACTCTGAGAATGAAGAGAAAAGTGTCATCTTGCTACACAGTGTTAATGTGGTGAGGGAAAGGATATGCTTATCACAGCCAGAATTTCCACCAGTAGTGTTGGACGCTAATTATAAATTATGAACTAGAACTATATTAAGTGGGTCTGATTTTCAGAAAGCAGCAGGATCTGAAATTCAATACTTTTGGAGACTGGCATGTAAGCTGCCCACAAAATTAGGCAACAAAATCATCTCTGAAGATTGGTAAATGCATTAGTTACTTCATCACTTCTTGACTAGCAGTGACAGGGGAGCCAGTGATTACTGTAACATCAGGAGATAGGACTGCAATACTGGGAAAAGCTGTAAACCACAGGGACACTGATGACAGCAGGGAAACTGTTAAACTAATGAGGATGAAACTTGAGGAGAAGTATAAAAAGTCCTCCATTCCAGCCCACATAGTAACTGTAGAATTGACCTTCCCATTCCTGCTACTGAAAGCAGTAATTTCTTGATCTCAGACTTTCAGGCCGTTAACAAAATAATATATAAAATGAAGTGTACATGTTTATCAAGGAAGCTCAGAGGATTTTGTTTCCCTGGTCAACTGTCAGGTACACCATATGTAGCCTCACTGCACTCAACCACTGACCCTGCAGTCTCCAGCCCTGTCCAGTGTCAGTATGAGATATGGTCCAGCCCACTGAGTACAGAAGCTTCTTGCACCAAACTCCATCTGCAGCTATTGCTCAGAGCTAGTGAGATGTGGTCTTCTCTTCTGTAACATGGAGGCAAAAGCACAATATTTCTCTAACCCTACTGAAACCCTTTTTTCATTTTGATTTTTTTCCTCCTGTACTTCTGATCTAAAGGCAGAGCAGAAACATTTCAATTAGATACAAAATATGTTCGTGAGAGGAAATCGAGAAAAGTATCCTTAAAAAGTTGCAGTATTTCCTGTTGACCATTTTTGCAATCGAAATCACTTTCTTATTTACTATTTCATATGACTTAACACTCTATTCCCTTTTGCTCTAGATACTGTAACTTTCTGTTGTATGATGATTGTATGTTCTGTTCTATGACATGTATGTATGATTATCTGCCTGTGATGATTGTGTCTTTCTATATGCTCTGTAATACCTGTAAAATTATGTGGCATATCTGTGAAGACTTTGGGAAACCTTTAGCAAGTTCATCTTTATATTCCTTCTCCCATTGAAACACATCCATTCAAAGCTTCCAAAACAGCAGTTCAATGGGTACTAATATATCTTTGTTTGAAACACAAATTTACTGTCAAAATGTTGGTTTTTTTTCTTCTGAACAGAAAGGAGAGGTACTGTCTACTTAGTAGTTTAATCGAGCAATTAATATGGACTATATATTACTCTTTGCTTGTGCACTCTGCAGGTCTTGTGACAAAAACTTATCATAGTGACACAGGATAAAAAGTTCGTACTGAGGTTCTTGTCTTAGCATGAAAACACATTTCCTTCATTCTAAAGGTGTTAAGAATTGACATTAATGGAAAGTACAAATGTTCTGCCTCCTTTGGAACAACAGGACACAGTTACCCACTGGGTTGTCTGGTTTTAGGTATCTATGGTTGAAGCAATTTTAAACAGTATACCTTTTGGTGTCAGAATGCAAAGAAGGTAAGCCAAACGGAAGTGGCGACTGAAGTAGGAGGTAGGATATAACCTCAGAATAAAAGGGATAAGCACAGCATATTTTTAGATGCTTGGGAATGGGGCCCAAAAAGAATAAAACTGTGCAATCAAGGACACTGCTTCCCCTTCCAATTAAGCACACGCTCTCTATATTGTACCTAATCACTAACAGTTTTGGAGTCATTTCCTTAGGAGTTCTGAGGGAATCATGTTTGGATTCCAAAATGTGTAAGCATTGCATTAATTTGATACTATACAAACTTGCATCGGAAGTCCTTGACCAAAATATTCAGCACTATGAATATGGTATCTTTCTTTCAGTCCCTTCAGAGTTTTCCACCTGGTATGTTTTTCAAGGATGCATATTAGCTTAGAAAAGAAAGAGAATAGATTCTAAATTACCCCTAAACTAATAATGAATCTTAGTATGACTTCATTGTCATGTTAAGAAATATATTTCAAGACAAATAAAAGGAATCTTGACTAATTTTATTGTTTCTGAGAAAATGTCTGTAGAAAGAAGAGTGGGTGGCTGAATAAGATCCCACAAAACAGAATTTATGAGATAAAGGCACATGCATTGACAAATGAAATGAAAACTCAGTGTGTTATCACTGAGTCACACATTGACAAACACATCTGCTGACACAAAACATAGAAAACACCAAAAGAATATAATATAATGTCAAGCAAGCCCTTACAGAAGCAGCAAAATGTAGAAGGATTTAAAATCATTACACATGAAGGGTAAAATCAGGTAGCACCCACACAACCTGACACTCATATTGTAATTAGAACAGATAGAAACAAAAAAGCCATTTAAAAGCAACCACTTGTGGACTGAACCAGATATTGTTGTATTTTGTATTAGTATTAATATCTGAAACTCCACCTTGCTTGAAAAATCAGTATAGTTTTGAATGGCTGCCCTCTGTATGAACTCAACTGAACATATGTTATAGCAACACAGGCACTACAGTAATATATATATGGAGACGTGATGATTGTTATTTCACTTTTAAAAGTCACTATGCCCTAGGGCACAATTAACAGGTAATAAATACCTACCTGCTACTGAAGTTTAGAGATTAGTGTTTGCCAGTCAAAGCATGGAAACACATTTACACCTAATAAAATAAGGCTAATTAGCTGTTTAAATAATAGGAAATGTCAGTCAGGGGCCACAAAAGGCTATGAACAATAACTAAATCAATCTCCAAAAGTTGAATGCCTGTGTTTAAAGGCAAATATTAAGCATCTAAAAGAGCTTTAATTGTTTGTTAAGTCATCCAAAAGAGAAGGAACTTTCTTTGAATGGTGAAAACAACACTTAGTGATAGAAACTCACTGAATTACAGTAGGGCATGTCAGTTCAATCTGTGCACTTCTTCATGGATTGATTTAGGAAAATCTTGTACATACTGGACAGAAGTTTAGTGGGAATTTGGAGCACAGTACAGCTCATTAGGACATGTTTTGGCCTTGTCCACTTGTGGGGTTGCAGATGAATCAAAGAGTATGTCTGAAACCCAAGGCAGCTGTGCTAGGTGGTGTGCCCCGCACTTCGCATCTCCCAGCTATCTAAACCTGTTGGAAGATGCATGCATCCCCACTGCCCACAGCCCTGTCTGTCCTTCCTAGGGAATTGAGGACATAGCAGGAGATTAGATGGGTATGAAATCTTGCTCTAACATGAAGTCAGATGCAGCTATGTGCACTTCCAGATCCCTAAACTGGAAAAGCCCAAGCCTCTCATTCAAATATAGCAATAAAAAAAACCCCACCCACTTTGGATTTAGGACTATATATGCTCACTTGAAAGTTAGGTAATACAAGGAAGGAGCTGGACAGTAGTATCAGTATGATATGCCACTCAAACAAACAAGTGACTTCTCTGTACTTGTGACTTGAGCCATTGCTTTTTCATTACAAGAATGGGGGCAGAAGCAGCACCTCTATACATTAAAACAGGCCAGAAAGCTCTGTTTGGTAGTGATCAAGGATCAAAAACTGTATCCTAGCTGCTGCTAATGTTTGAATTTGTATACCGAGGTATCTGATTAAAAACACTATAAATATTTTTGCTGTTCATTTTAACAGCTTCTAGTGTTCCCATTCTGTTTTCTCTTATTTTTTAATAGCTTTGAATTTCACAGGAGTTGAAGTGATCATTATTCAACACCTATATAAAGCAACTAATAGCAGTATTGCTGATAAATTTCATGTTTTGGTCTTCTACTCTGCTTAAAATCTGACAAAATCAAGCTGTATCACTCAAAAATGAAACTACGTCATGAAGATAAGCTTTTTACTGGTGTGAATCCCCCAAAATAAAACAGGTATAACAAAAGTTGATTTTTGCCTGAGATACTTGATTTCGCCAAAATTCCACTGAGCACATTGCTCACCCAAAGCATTCAGCACCTTTCAAAAATGTTAATGAGAAAAATTTGTTGCTCAGCTGGACATTTGGAAGACATATATTAAAATATAATTTTAAGACAAACTGTGCCATAAGAATATCACTGAGAGTAAAGCTAGGAAGTTTAGTTCCAGGGTAAGCATCTGTCCTGTAGACATCTGCATTCGGTTACAAAAGTCTTTCCCAGGAAGATATGATGCACAACTGCTTCCTCAAGCCTTCAGAAGTAGCAATAGTCAGAATAGAATAAAAAGTAGGATGGATGATTCTTTTCTTCAGTGTCTTAATAATTGCACTTGGTGAGGGCTTTTTTTTTGGCCCTGTTGCTAACAATACATTGACAAAAAGACATTGTAATCCCTGCATTAAAAAAACCCCAGATTATTAAAATCATAAAGCTGTCCCAAGAAATAAAAAGAAATAAACTTCCAAGAAATAAACTTCTGTATGAAAAATGAAGGGTTCAAATTAAACTTGGGTTAAATATGAATAATGCTTGGGAAAAAATATCTTTGGAATTGTCCTAGGACAAGTACATTGACTACTCACAAACACAGAGATCTTTGCTAGTTTTTTGAACAGCACAAATCCCTTGTATTCTTCCATTTCCAGCACACTCTTTGAATGCCAAAATTACCACAAAAAGGAGACATGACTTCTTTCATATGCCATTTAGTAGACACTATGTCATGTGTTTCTAAGTGGTGATCTGTCCGTGTGAGTTTTCCACACACCCCAATGTGATTATTCTCCAGGTGAGGCAGTAGGTGAAGCAATATATGAGAGATGCAAAACTGAAATTCTACCTATGAGCCCGAGTTTAGTAAAACAAAAAAAATCCATCTTAGAGTGAAACTTCTCTCCCAACTACTTTATCATTGATATAAATGTAAGGAGTTGTTGCAAAAGTGAATTAATTTACCAGCTTATCTGCTGCCAAGATTATTTTCCTAACCATGCTTCTAAAAAGCCCCATCTCATCTCTCTCTTCTGATATCTTACACTTTGACATTATTCCTGGAATTACAGTTAGCCTGACTTATTAAGTTAGCATAGAGATAATCATAAAATTATTTAGGCCGGAAAGGACCTTTAGCATAATTGAGTTTAATCATTAACCCAGCACTGCCAAATCCACCACTAAATCATCTCCCCAAGGGCCATCTACTCAATTTTTTAATACTTCCACAGATAGTGACTCAACCTGGCCAGCCTGCTCCCATGTTTGATGGGATTTTTTCAGTGAAGAAATTTATCCTAATATCCTATTTAAACCTCTCCGGGCTTGCAACCTGAGGCTACTTCCTCTCATCCTGTTGCTTGTTACCTGGGGGAAGAGACCAGCCTCCACCTGGCTACAACTTCCTCTCAGGTAGTTGTAGAGAGTGATAAGGTCCCATCCTGAGCCTCCTTTTCTCCAGACTAAACAACCCCAGCTCCCTCAGCCACCCCTCATAAGACTTGTGCTCCAGATCCTTTATCAACTTCATTGCCCTCCCTGGAAATGCTCCAGCACCTCAATGCCTTTCCTGTAGTGAGGGGCCCAGAACTGAACACAGAACTCGAGGTGCAGCCTCACCAGTGCTGAGTACAGGGGGACAATCACTGCCCTGGTCCTGCTGGCCACACTATTGCTGATACAGGCCAGGATACCATTCACCTTTTTGGCCACCTTGGCACACTGCTGGCTCATGTTCGCCTGACTGACAACCAGCTTCCTCAGATCCTTTTCCATCAGGTATATTTCCAGCTACTATTTCCCAAGCCTTCATCACTGTTTGGGATTGTTGTGACCCAAGAGCAGGACCTGGCACTTGGCCTTTTGAACCTCAAACAATTGGTCTTGGCCCATCAATCCAGCCAGTCTAGATCCTTCCTGCCCATGATGCACACATCTTCCACCACAGACTTACATTCTTATAAGTATGTGTCTGTATTCCCAAAAGCATTTTAAATGCACATCACTCAGCTATAACACAAAAAAAATGAAGGTTATAGGGCTGATCTACTACCTTCATCTCTTGACTTTTCTTGAGTTTGGACTATGAGCATCTTACAGTGAAAATGATCTTTTCATTCTATGTACACCATCATCACCTTTGTCCTATATTGTAATGATTACATATTCTACACTAACAGAAATAACTAATATTTATTAGCAAATTTCTCCTTCTTCCCTTTTTTTTTTTTTTTTTAGAAAACCTACACGGGAAGAAAATTACTTCCAGTTTAGAAACCAGCAAAATCTATGCATTCAAGAATAAGTAAAATCCAGGATATAAAATTATCACGATTCACTGTCACTGATGGCAGATCTTAATAACTAGATGTAATTCAAAATGCTTAAAACTCATATAGATTTGTTCTCAGGAAAATCATGATAAATTCAAGCAGGTAAGAACAGCAAATATATCACCGCAGCTTTCCACCAGATTCCGGGCTGCTAAAAGTTCTTGGGCAATCCCACTGGACCAGTGTGTGTGAAGCATGTGTGCTTCCTTATGCTGCTGCCTGGTTTCCTCTCCTTGAGAACAATGCCATGAATGGGACTGGGAGGGCAGGAGAGCATCCAGCCCTGCAGGACAGCTATTCACCCTGCTCCAGCCAGAAGCCTCTCAGCATTTCCACTCTTTCACACGAGTACCAACTTCAGACAAGGATGACATCATTTTAACCACTTTTCTCACATTTAAAAAAGTCAAAATTAGTCAAAACAAAAACAGCAACCATGTGTGCTCAGGGATGTGAGCGGAGAAATAAGGATAAACAAATCTGCTGTCTTGCATATCCTACCAGCAGTTCATCTCAGCATGATCCTTAAAACAGCAGGGTGCCTAGACTCAGCTTTTATCAAATAACATTTATAGGACACCCAACATTCCCTACCAGTGGACCACAAAGAATCAACAGGGAACTAATAGGCTGTCCTTTATTTTTTAAAAGTTAGGGTCCAGCTTACTCAAAAAACCCCTATGATGTATTTTATTTTGTTTCGTTGTGTTTTATAGCATGGGAAAGAGTGGATGAGCAGTGACCCATACAGGCTTACTTACGAAAAATTATGGTTCATCTTACAGGCATATTTATGAAAACAACTTTGTGTAATGACAAATACCACTGAAAATCCCAGTTCTGTATCTGCATGGAAACAAGGAGTGTGCTGTAAAATCTGTTTTAACGGAATGTCGGTTTTTCAGTATAGGAAGAGGGAAGGCATGCTCTAGTATGTCTAGACAGATGTGTTCAGGGGTGTTGTCCCTAGACAGCAGAGGATATATGGCCTTTAAAGAGGACAAAGATTGGCTTTGCTATAAAAGAACAAGCCACTTCCTGTAGAGGAAGATACACTGATTTTTTAGGAAAATGCAGACACATTGTGAGTTCCAAGGAACAGTGATCTAGAGAGGAAGGAAGAGGCTATGGTGTGAGGACTAAACATTACCTACCTATAAACTTTGTAATTAAGGCTCATAACCTGTTATAAATGACTCCTTATACAATTTTCACCTAGATGACAAGAAGCAAATACTTTATTTTATGTCTTTATTGTTTTCCTCTTCTGCTTCTCTCCTGCTTGAGAAGAACAACGAACTTGTAAAATACACCTGTAATATGGATTTCACTACTGTCAAGGTGGAAAGCCAAAGTGGAATATGCATTGCAAGAGAAGAAAAAGGCTCTGAGATCAGGAAAAGATAAAGAAAATAAGAGACTACAGAGATATCCTGATAAAGTAGAGTAGATAAACCAATGAGGTGTCATGCTTAGACACTGACTCCCTGTACTCTCAAAGCTTCAAGGAAAAGCTGCCACAATAAATTCTGTAAATTCTGTGTTACATTCACAGAATTTATACAGAAAATAAGAAATGTTTTCCAAAATTTGATAACACATTTTGCAAAGTCAGTGAGTTATATTTTGCTACAGGAGGACTCAGAAAAGTAAGAAAAATATGTGAGAGGAAGACAATGGAAAACTATTCTTTAGCTTTCTTATTTCAATAAGTAAGCACATAACATCCTTTCTTTGGCTACAAGACAGCTATGTTTTCTTAATATTTTATTGTGAATAAGCACAGATGGAGGTTGAAGGAGTTATCTTCCATTATTCTCACAGTGGCTTTTAATTCTCACTAAATGTATTGAGTCGAATTTCTTTCTCTACAATTTTCCAAATGATAGAATTATTTTCGCAGTATTACAAAGACTAATGTATTATCATAATTCAGTAACTTGTGGTTTTAAAATGCTAGGAAAGGAAGTGGGGGGCAGGACAGATGTCAAATCCTTTGAACAGAGAAATAATCCTGAAATCTACTCTTTTCTTCCTAATCGTCTAACATTCACCTCTTATTATGTTCAAATATGCCAGACAGTGGTTAATAATAGATAAGCGTATCTAGAATGAGGGCCAAACACATCATTTCATGCTCCTTATCTCTGTAATCTTCCTTCAGAGGAATTCTCTTCTTCTTCTGGAATCTGGGGCAACTTTTTGGGAAACCGCAGTGATACCAAGCACAGTAAGTTATCAGTCCCCACAACATGTGTGAGTTGCTGCTGGAAGCAGAGCAGATGAAGATATCGACTAAGAGCAGATTTTTTCCACACTATCTGTCATTAGACTAAAGAAAGTATGAGCTCATGGCACATTGGGTATGAAATGACAGATGAATAACTTCGCAGAGCTTTAAGGAAAAGTGCCAGAAAAAACATAGGAAAATGTGGTATTGAAGCAGAATAGTAGATTAATGCACTAGCCTCTCATTCTCAGACTAGTGAGAAGCTAGCCAAGATCATTAACAAATGAATTGGTGGTCTCCAGTTATTCAGGAACATTATCTCAAAGAACGAGTGTAATTTTCAGTCTGTCTTTGAAAACCATGCAGGAAAGTGTGGAAGCACATGTTTTAGGCTGGATCTGAGCACTGCTTCAAGGAATAAACAAAATGTATTGGCAGGCTGAGCTAAATAAGAGTAATGTAAAATGCTAAGTACACCTGATGTCTACAATTTTTAATTAAAGACCAGAAAAATGCTGATCTATAGAGCTTTGGAAACACACTGGATATATTTTGTTTTAAGAATTTTTGGGACCAACATTGGCGTAGTGTAGTTATTATGTCTGTATGGTGAGGCCTGGTGCTTTAATCTTGCCTTCATAAAATGTGTGTGAAATAAGACAGAATAGAAACATGTTCAAAAATACCTCCCATTCTTAGGGAGAGAATAGTTGAAACACCTTACCACCCAATCCCAATGCTACTTCTCAGCATATATTGAAAAGTAGGTTGTTTCTCTTGGACACTGTGCAGATCCCCATGTCCCTTCTCACCTACAAAAGTAAAAATCTGATCTCCTTTAGCCAAATCTTGTGCACTGAGAAGCTACAACACAGCACATAATTTAGGGTATGATACTTATTTATGCTCTTTAGACAGAAATATCCCAGAGGACAAGGCTCCAGACATTCTTCCTTCCTCTCTTTTTCAAAGGTTTTTTTTCATCTTTTCAGAATGGTCAGCATGCTATTGCCGAACAGAAGACAAAAGCTATAGCTTTTACTGCAACCAGGTTTAGTGGGAATCTAGAGGGAAAATCAAATTTGGAAAAAATAATAATCATAATTTTAATGCAGATATAGCTGTTCTTGAAATCTGGTGTAGATCCAATTTCTAACCAGGGCAGAGCCCCCAAAACTGGGGTTCTTCCTCAGTTTCCAACCAGAATGAAAAGGAATGACATTGCAGCATGAACAATTGTTATAATTTTGAAGAAATCTATAGAATTGGAAATGCCTACTTCCAAGGTGGCAGAAAATGTTAAAAATATGAATAGTCTAAATTTCATAATTTAGGTTATTTTCATCCTCCAATTCTCATAGAATCAGCACAGCAATCACAAATCTTTCAATAAGGATTTTCAATAAATCTTACAAATACTGGTTTTATCTGTTGGCTGGTGGTACAGTTAGGAGCTATATTTAGGAAACAGCAAGAAAGAGTACTTTAGATAACAGTAGAGTCAATAATCTGTTTATAACAATGTGTGTAATTTTATAATAAAGTTTGTAGGAGAGTGTAATTAAGCATTGGGTAACTGGAAAATAACACAGGTTGAAAAAACCCACAGTTTTCTAAGAGGAGGCTGTGTCAAAGCATTATGATATCCTTCCTTGACTGCCAAAAGGAGGTTTTGAAAATACTACAGTACAGCTCTCTTCTATAATAATTCTAGATTAGTATTTGACACAATGTCACAAGGAAAAATATTGTTTAAGTTTGAGAAGGAGGATGTTAATTGTAGAATTGAAATTTGAATAAAATATTACTGAGAGAAGACCATAATGAAGTTCCTCAAATTGTGATGATTCAGCAGATACTGGAATTCCTTGGGAACTGCTTTTAGCATCATTCTTATTTAGTATTTCCATAACTGATGGTACCTCAAAAAATAGAAATTTGTTAATTAAAGTTAATGGTAGCCCAGAAAGTCATGACATCTCAAAACAGAGGCACATCACACTAATCACACATGACTCACATGAGAATAATAGAAACGTAACAGAATAAAAAATTCTTTGACTAGAGATTAAGAACAAGACTTTCCATAGCAAACTAAGTGCTCGCCAGCCAAAGATCTGCAGTGAAGACAAAGCCTGAGAGTATCCTATGAAGCACCAGTGTGAAGCAACTATGAAAAAAAGAAAATGTGATCCTAAACTTTTTGAGAAGGATTGTATTACTGTAGCTATTACTGTGTAGGCACTGATGTGACCTCATCGGAAGCACTCTATGAAAGTTTGACTACTCTTTTGCAACATAAAATTGGAGCATGTTCTGGGAAGTGTTGCTGGGATTATCAAGGGAATAGATGCCCTTGAGTCTTCATGTTCTCTTCATGAAGAAGAACCCTGTGAGCTAAAAGCCATCAGAACAAATAGGTATAAATTTGCTCTGAATGATTTCTGTCCAGACATGACATTTTCATGACGAGAACAATGAAGTTCAAGCACAACTTCCCAGAATAAGAGCAGTCAGGGAAAAAGGAAGAGGAATGGGATCAAGTTAACTTAATATTCAAGTTTATTAAGATGTTATGAAAATAATTATGTAGCACAGTTATTTGTAACAGCGGTGGACAGGACTCAGCGAGCCAAGAGAAGCCCTTGAACCCAAATGTGATCCTATGTCGACTTCCCTCCCCCTCCTCATCTCCCTTGAGCCTGCATATTACTTTGATCTGCCCACTCGGATCCTTCACCATGAAGGTATTCACACAAATTTACTCTCAGAGGAGGATATGACAGTCTGTCTTGAAATGTCCACTGTATATATTTCCCAAACCCTGTTTGCTTCTTTGAATAAATGGCTTGGGGTTTGTTTTTCCGGTAATCTTTAACAACTTAAAAAACTCCTTCAGAAGAAGAAACCACACAAGTTTTCACAGTTAATTTGCATCTTCTTTGTTCCAGCCTAAATCTAATTATTTAATTTTTTCTGTTTTTCTTTTTTTGTTTCTTTTTCCTTTTAAATATGGAAGGTCACTCTGAAGTTAATCCACAATCTTCCTTTGCAAAAATGGAGCTAAAAATAGAGAATTTGCCTGGCATCATTATCTTGTTTCCTTTCTCTTTAGTTTTAGTACAGTATGTTAAATACAAAACCTTCTACAACACTGTAATTGTACATGCTTCAATAACTTTGTGCATAAAAGCTTGTATTGGCTCTTTGCTGCAACATTCTTTACTCAATAAGTGTAGAACTGCCACTCTTTGAAGCCACTGACAGCTTCTGTCACAAGCATGATGCTATATAAACTGTACAGGAAATCTCATTGTAACAAAGTTCCAGCAACACACATTCTGCACCTTTGAGCAATAAACTGGATCATAGGAATGTGACTTAAGCAGATTTAAGAGACATAATACAAAGAGGAAAAGAAGCCCTTTGTGTGGAAAACCAGCAGTAAGGAAATATAAATAAAATCATCTATGGGAAATGTATTATCATAGTTTCCAAAAAAAAAAAAA
>WEIV01000328.1:104934-139181 GCA_013390005.1 Calyptomena viridis | reverse complement strand
TCTCCTGGGAACGGGGCGGGGCGGCATGGGGAGCCCCGGTGGTCTCCCGCTTCTCGCAACCTGAGGAGTTGTGCGCCGCAGCTCTCGGGGAGGGAAGTGTGGCCTCGTCCCCTCCGTGGTGGGCAGCGGTGGTGTGAGCAGCTGAGACAGGCTGGGCACTGGTGAGACTCGAAAGTGTTGCTTTTGGGAGTATTTAGTGATTTTCTCCTTGCGTTTGGATTTAGTTTTGGTCTTCCCTCTTGTCACGTCCCCTCAGTACTGTATTTCTGTAATGCTTTCACTTACGGCAGGCTCAGAAAGGTGTGATCAGTGTTGAGTGTGTTATTTGATAGATGCTTTTGATGCATGTAGCGACAGGTATTTTAGGGCTGTCTTACAGCTTTTACGTTATTGAAAGCTAACGCATTAGTACAGAATGTGTTGTTACAAAAAACTTTAAGCATGAGTTTTCTGTTGGATTTTACAGTGCTGCCGGAGGAAACTCCTGCGCTGATCTCATTAATGTCACATTCCAGAATTTATTCTACATTGACCCGTGTAGCAATGTGTGTAAACAACACTAAAATCACTTTAATTAGATCATGTAGGTTAGCATGAAATTAGTGGTCTATGTTTAAATGACTTGACTTAGTATGTCTGTGGACTTCTGGTGTTCTGCTACAAATTGCTATTTTTCCTTCGTTCTTTCAGTTAACTGGCATGGTGGACTGCTTGAGTACACCTTATCCTCTTCATGACAGCCTCAAACCGTGGCAAAAATCAGTTTAATCTTACTTGGCTATGTCAGATTTGCAGTACATGAAGGAATGCTCAGACGTGTTCCTTTCTGTGCTGTCAGTTCTCTGGACCTGCCTTCTTCCTTTCCATCACTGCAGTCCAGGGTGGGAACAGACAAGGAGTAATTGCAAGGTTAAGTGTTTCAGCTAGATCTGAGAAGCGTGTTATCGGGATCTTTAGCTTTTACCAGAGTATCTAATTCTAATTTAGTGTGGGGTTCGTGTATTGGTGTGTGTGGTTATTTGTTTTGTTTTGCTTATTTTTAAGGAGACTTTAAGGTCCAGGGCTTCTAGGACTACTTTGAGGAGTCTTTGAGCACTTATTTCCTTTTCCTGGCCTGATGGCCCGTACAGAAGTGGACTGGTTCTGTTAAAGTAACCCTCACTTTTTTTGTTATTCCAGAATTCCAGGGGCACTGCTTCTCTGTTGAAGGATAGTATCCCAATTACTGA
Source organism: Calyptomena viridis (assembly GCA_013390005.1). Classification (NCBI taxonomy): domain Eukaryota; kingdom Metazoa; phylum Chordata; class Aves; order Passeriformes; family Eurylaimidae; genus Calyptomena; species Calyptomena viridis. The sequence continues at coordinate 137,952 of WEIV01000328.1, read as the reverse complement.
ATTTTCAGCTTCAGGGCCATTTGAAGGTCATGATCTTCTGCACAGAGGGTACGCTTTATTTTTGCTTGTTGAATTGTGTCTTAGACAACGTTGAACTTCAGCTACAGGAAGAAAGAATGTTGGCTTTTTAAAAAAGTTTCTTGGAAGGTGTGTCACAAAAGCCGTAGCCTAAAATATATGTATTTAATCCAATTTTCTTTCAAGAGTGGATTTTCTGTGAAACGTCATTTCAAAAAGTAAGGTAACATTAACAGGCTTTTACCTCTGTGATGCTGTTCTTTAGAAAAGGGATGACAAGGTATTAATAATATCTGCTAGTTTCAGTATACATGTATATAAGTCTGCCTTAGCACTGCGGGAAATGGTTTCATTTCAGCATTGGTACAAAAAGTAAAAGTAATAAAAAGAGTGGGTTTGGGATTTGCCATTTTATATGAGTGCAAAACTATTTAGATTTGTTATTTGTGTCTTGGATAATGAATTGTAAATAAGTTCATGGAGTTGAAAATGCCAGTCATACAGCTGAGTGAGAGGGAAAGCATGTACAATATTTCATTACAAAAGCTTGGAGACACTGTATTTTAATGTAGCTTGGACATAATTAAATCTATTATTTTTTCATTTATTAATATTTTTAACCAATTTTGAATGGAATCAAGGAAGCAAAATGACTGTCATTCTATTTTGTCAAGCATAAGGAAGAAGAGTGCCTGAAATGTCAATTCTTTTTCTTGAGGTAGTGCTGTAGCTATAGGTCCTACTTGCTGTTTCACTATTAACTTTCAGTGTTGTGTTTTGGTTTTTTTTTTGTAGTTCAAACTGTGCTAGTTATGCAACTCTGTGGGGTGGCATTTGCATCTGAGGTTAGTTTTAGAATGCAATTTAAAAAAAAAATCTCAATTAATTTGAAGTTATTTTACTTGTTTTTCTAGTTTTACAAGTGTGAAAAGTGAATTGTTGCCCAGTCACCCACTGGAGCTGACAGAAAAGAATGTAAGTACAACAGCAAATGTAGCCATCTACATGTAGCTGATTATGGAGTTGGAATTAAAAATGTGGGTGCCTGGACTGCTTTGTGCAGTAATGAGCAGGGTCTTGTCTTTAACAGAATAAAGATACTCAACAATAGTATTGTATTTTTTATACAAATAACATTTTTGGCAAATTTGTTTAATGTTAACCTCCTGCTTATGAGTCTCTCCAAGTATATAAGCAGGCTTTCAAGTAGGGATTTGTATACTAAGGTTTAGTCCTCTAAAAGTTACCATGCTACTCGTGTATGCAGTCTCTGTAGGTAGATGAGGGGCCCACCTGTTGCCTCTGAAAGGCTGATCCTCCCATTTTGTCTATAGGTTTACCATTTATCTTAATTAGTCTGTGAACATGTATGCATTTTTCAATAAATCACTTGATCCCATGTAGACATTTTACACATACATAAGCCAGGCTTGTCTGGCTTAGTTGTGACTTGAATGTCCTTTCTGGTGCCTGTTTTGTCAGCACAGAAGGTACAATATACCAAAATATCCTGAAGCAAAGACATTATTTGGATTGAATGTTCCAAATTGCTAAGTTAAGCAGCATGACAAGGTCTGACTGTAATGTCTAATACATTTTAGTTTTAACCAGTCTTAGTGTTGCCATGTGTTAAAAGAATGATATTATTGGGCCACCAACTTCGTAAGCTTATTTATAAATACTATAAATGTTTCAGAGCTATTTGTCAATTTTTTTTTAAACTGACTGCTATAACTTAGTTTTTAATTCTGTTTTTGCTATAAAAACCCTGCATAATTAAAAGATCATATGCTAGAGAGACAAAAATGCACAGAAGTAATAGGCAATGTGATCCCCTAAGATGTATGTGTATCTTCTAAATTGTTTCTGCCACGTTTGGTTAGTTAGTTTTTCTGTAATTTTACTGCCAATTTATCTAAGAATTATTTTCATGTATATTTGAATGGGAAAGATTTACCTTAGCCTGAGATAGTTATGGTTGTTTTTACTGCTGTAAATGTTACAAAGGTTATTCAGGTAGCACTAGTAGAAACCAAGCATTTCTGCTGTCCAAAGATCTTTATAAAATAAAAGACTATTGTCTTACTGGTCAGTTTTAGAGCAGTTGGTAAATTCTGAGCTTTCATTTGCTTTTCAGAGTCATACAGAGTAGAAGTGGTGCTCTGTCTTCCTAATTGGTCAGAAAAGAAGTGTATCAAGTGTATTTCAAGTAGTCTTCTATGGCTAAGAATGACATCAATTGTGGCTTTTAAGTTTGTGATCTTTAAATCAGACTCAGCTTCTTATTTGTCAGAACAATATTGTAGTAAAGTAGTGCAAAACTGCACCACTTGGTGGTGTTGCATGTCCTGATAACAAAAATAACAAAATAAGGTTGGTACTATTAACTTGGAATAAAATGCAGCAAAAAGCAATTTCAGTTTCATAAAACAAATCTTACTGCATGAATCTTTCCTATACATTTGAAATGTATATGATGGTATTACTGAACCTTTACATACAAACTTATTAAGCAGGTTCATTTAAGTATGATGTCACAAATGTCTTCTATGGCTGTACTTGAAAGTAACTTTTTCTGAAATAAAAATCCATGTTGTTTGTGATAGTTCCAGTTAAATCAAGATAAAACAAACTTTGCCACGCTGAGAAATATTCAAGGGCTTCATGCACCTTTAAAGCTGCAGATGGAATTCAGAGCAGTGAAACAGGTAAGCATTTTTATCCAACTTTAGCCACTTGAAAAAATATTTATTTCAGAACATCACTAAAAGGGTGATTTTCTATTGGAATGGGCTGCCCAGGGAGGTGGTGGAGTCACCATCTCGGGAGGTATTTAAGAGAAAACTTGATGAGGCACTTAGTGCCATGGTTTAGATGAAGGGTTGGTGTTGGGTTATAGGTTGGACTAGATGATCTCAAAGGTCTTTTCCAACCTTGATAATTCTATGATTATTGTTCTAAAAGAAATTAATTCACTGGACTGCTTTTATTAAAACTAACTAACCAAACACTGCAATTAATAGTTTTCAGAGGAGTCAATATGCTAAAGCCATTCACCTGCTGCTCTTTTATTGATGATTTGGTGAAGTGGTAACTGCTCTAGCTTTCTGTGAACTAGCTTGCTATAAGCCTTCAGAGAAAAGCAGGAGGAATTAGTTCCTAAAATTAATATTCTCCTCTGTGGAATGTATGACCTTCATGAGCAGGAATCTGCATCTGTAAGGAAAAGAGACCTCCAGGTCTGAAGCAGGTAGTGATTTGGGAGTGGATATATAGATGTAATGTGAAACCTGAAACAGAATGTGCTGTGTGCTTATTGTTCCACAGCCTTTGTTGTAAGATCAAGGGAGGTCTACAGGGACTTAAGTTGAAAGGTTTTAACTCTTAATTGAGAAGCTGAGTTTCTTCTTCCTTCTTTTCTCCTAGGACGGAGAGTAGCAGGAGAGAGGCTTTGTCCCTTAGGAAAGACAGAAAGCTTATTGGTCCTAGTAAACTTTTTTGGCTTGTTAACGGTTTTCAAGTTTTTAAGAGTTTGTTATTGGAGTGAGTTAGAGCAAGTTTATACTCCCTTCAGTGATCAGGTGCTACTTAACCACAGGTAGCTGCATTAAACTTAGCAGAAGTTACTGATACTGAAGATCTGAAAGTGGTACGGGACACATCCCTTGATCTCAGCTGTGCTGTCCTGTGAGGAAAAATCTTTTTCCTAACTTAGGTTAGCATGTTGAAGAGAACAAGGGAGGCAAGGATATCCTGCTAGTGTGTCTTCACAGATATTGTGGTGGGAAGGGTGGGGGAAATACAGTGATCAGAAAGAAGGTTTTTCACTTCCAGATTCATGTTGGGTATACAAGTTCTCTTGTGATATAATTTCACTTTTTTAAGATATTTACTGCAGTAATGTATTTGCACTTCTGACAATTGTACCAGTAGTGATTATGGAAATCTTGGACTTATTTTGTGTGTAGAGATATGATAGTTTTATGGTTATAAAATGTTTGTGGTATAACTGAAGTACGTGTACTAGTTGTGAATGAAGTTTTAAGTACAGATACATCATTCTCAGAATATTAAGGCTCCAAATATTGTGTGTGCCACTTGACCTTTTTTTGGCAATACTGTGGGTGTAGGGTACAGAAGACTGTTGAAAGTAACTGGGAGTGGACTTGAAGCTTAACAATTGGTGGGGATCAGAGAAATAATTATGATTAATTGCAAAGATGTTTAAATGTGAAAACCAATATAGCTCTTTCACTTACATTACTGACTTTTGTCAGAGAGATAGGAGATTTGGAGTGTAGTTTCCAAACTGCAGTGTACATCAATTGCCCAATACTGACCTCAGGGTGTGGATGTGTTTGTTGAAGTGAGCCTCCCCAGCTTTATGTGAGAGGAGCTTTACAGAGGAGAAAGTATGTACTTTTTTTTTTGAAGCACAGTATTTGCTGTAGTACCTGTATTGCAGTATACTGCTGCTCTTCTCCAACAGAGAGAACCAAGAGAAGGGAAGAAAGTTAGGTTGGTTTTGCTCTCTATGTGACAGTAGTTCTCTTATTTCAGCATTGTTTTTAAAGGAAGAAGTGACTGCCCATTGATTTTTTTTCTTAGAGACTTCAGACTGAGAAATCCAAATATTAACGCTTTCGATTTCAGACTTGCAGAAACGTGAACTTTTACTTGAACTCTTCTTACAGGTCCAGCGTCTCCCATTTCTTCACAGTTCAAACATGGCACTGGATACTCTGAGGGGAAATGATGAATGCATTGGTTTTGAGGATATCCTCAATGGTAAATACATTCTGGTTTTAGTGTTATGGAAACATTTAAAGTTAAAATTTGGAAGCTGTGAAGTTCTTTGACTCTATGCAACACGTGAATTAAATTCACAAAATACAAAGAACAGAATTGATTCCTAAGAGCAAAGAAGCACTGAGGAAGGAAAAATGTGGTTCAGCTGCTGGTTGTGTGGAAATTACTCTGAAATATTGAGTAAGCCAGTATTTGCTTGTAGACTGCATTTCTAAAAGAGTAGAAGATTATGCTTGTTACCCTGTTTCCTCAGAAATTTTTAACTACTTGTGCAGATTTTGAGAAGCAGAGGTTACAAAGATAAAAAGATTTTGTAAGTTGTGTAATTAAAGAGAGAGGATAGAGTAGACATACAGAACTAATGAACAAGAGACATAAGGGGGAAGGCTCCCTCAAGTTAACAGGTTGCAGTTGTGTGGTGGTCTGCTGACTGTCAGTATATGTGGAATAGAATAAACGTGGAAGAACGGTTTTTAAACAAATTACTTCATTCTAGCAGGTATTAAGGACAGAGAAGGAAGGAGAGAGTATTTTGAGATGTGATTGGAGAATGGAAATAATAGAGGAATAAATAGGAATCTAGAGGCATGAGGTAAAATTCTGAGATGGATATACAGGTACCAAGGGAAGGAATATTAGGCAGTTGTGGTTCAGTGGGGGTAGAGCAATGTTGAACGTAATTTTTAGGAAGGTGGTTGCTCACAAGAAGCTGTTGGATGTTTATAGAGTGCTGAGGAGTGAGTGAGTTACAAGTGATAAGGCTCTCAGGAGAGACTGGATTAGGTATTTTTGTTGTCTCTGGAGGAATCAGAAGCATTAATTTGTCTTATTTATGGAAAGAAAACACTGATACACCTATAAAGAAAGGTGTTCTTCCAAAGTGCAGTCAAATCTGTCTTCTGGCCTTCATTTTATTTTTTAATTTTTTGTATGGAAATGAAATTCATACTGTCAGTATTGGTGTCTCCTGTGTCCTCTGCACATTCCTGGACAACCTTTGAGTGCAGTGGCTAATGTCAACCATACTGTACAGAATGGAGGGAATCTCAAAGCTATTTGAGTGTAGAATTCTTGTGAAATTCAGGCAGCTGGGTGAAGAGAAACCATGAGTATATTCCAACTAACAGAAGGGAGGAGCGTGAGCTCCTATTGTGCAGAGAAGTTGTATTGGAAAGAGGTGTAGGGCAACTATGGAGAAAACCTCACAAAACTCAATCAGCCTTGAGATTCAGGCTATAGGAGCCTGTGCTTATGTAGAACTGCTTGGTTTTACTCGAAGCATGTGTGTCTTTATGACACACTGTTCCATGATATATGTTTGTTATCTGATCAATGCTTTGGACTGCATTGTGCAACACTGTCAAAAATCAGTCAAGAAACTGTTGCACTAAGCAGTATAATGAAAAAACAATGGTTCATAGTTATTGTTGGTCTTTGTAGCTTTGTAAAGACCTCATGCTGTCAACTTTTCTTTTTCCAGATCCTTCACAGAGTGAGGTTATGGGAGAACCACACATGATGATGGAGCACAAGCTCGGTTTATTGTAACAAAATATATTCCACAAAAATGTTTTGTGTGTGTCTTTCTACTGCAGATCTAAATATGTGATACTAAATTGACACTGGCAGTGTTAAACAGCCCTACAGTTATCATTTGCCTTCCTTGATGAAAAGGCACATTAAATGTCAAAAGTCTATAAATTGTTCTGTGCTTGTTGTCAATCATGTAAATGTCCTGTAATTAGGTAGTTTAAATAATGTCTTTTTCATACCCTGCTCAGGACAATAGCTTCTTAAATATGGAAATGGTATGTATGTCCACGAAAAATCCAAAAATACCTATGCATTTTGAAACTGATTACTGTAGGTTAATGCATTTAATGGATGTTCTTGCAGAAGAACTTGAGGGATAGGAAGGTACTTTCCATTGAGTAACTTGTTCATGAAAATTTCTATACACTTTTTAAACTGTTGAATAAAAGTTTGCTATAAATGGTGTTGCGTTCCAAAATATATTTAATCATAAATCAAGCATCTTTTACCCACAACACAGTGTTGTTCCTTTTTACTGCAATATCTTTAAAGATCTTCTGCACTGTCAAAGGAATCCTGTTGCATACATTGTCCCCATCTCGACAGTTGTTTGTGAGCTATTAAGCAGTGGAAGTATGGCTGTAAGAATGGAGTTAAAGCTCTAGATTTTTTTCATGTGTGTCCCTGAGCCAATATTGGGATTTGTGAAAGTAGAACAAGTTTCACTTGGAATTTAAAGAGCTGTTTTAAAATCTATTTGTGAACGTAATACAAAAGAGCATTCCTAGGTCTAGGTATTTTAGTCATAAAAAAGAATGCAGTGCCCAATTACCTAATAAAGCTGCTGCAGTGAGAATGTGAAGATACAGTGGTAAAAATGAAGAATTATTTGTATGTTTACCAAAGTAATCAGAGCTTAATTAAGGGAGAATGAGAGATCTCAAATACACCTTTTAAAGGAGCAGAGCACTGAAAGGCTTTTTGTGTCCTTAAGTTCCATTAATAAATTCAGGGTTGTAACAACTTCTGATGTTACACATGTGCATTTGTCATATATAAATCCTGCATAGCAGCAAAGATGTGGCCTATCAGAAAGAAGGTCTGTGATTCAAGAAATGTTCCCTCTTGTCATATGTGGAGAGCTTGAAACACTACTTTTAAGACAGGAACTGTCTTTATTCAGCAGGTTTTAATGACTTGGTTAAATTTCTAAGTGCACTTAGTGTTCTGTGGTAGATAATTTTAGCAGAAATGTTGCTATAAACCTCTTTTCACAATTGCAAATATGTTTTGTGCTTCTCAGTGGGCTTATGGCTGCTACAGGTTCCCTATCCATGTAAGCCAAAGCCTCTACCTTCTATCCTGTAAATATAGTGCTTTTATGTCCAAAATATTGCAGCAAATTAGAAACATTAAGATGACAGTATGAGAGGCTTTAGTGGTGGTTTTATGTTAAATTTAAGAAATGAAACTTCTAAAATTGTCTTTCACTTAAGACTTGCAGCGATTAAGAGGCTTGTGCTATGCAGTACAAGCAATTTCACCTAGGTTTTTTTTTTGCTTAGGGAAGTTAAATGTAGGACCAATAAATTGAATGTGCAGGTGTACATCTACTGCTTTTGTTGTCCATAGCTGTCCTGGTCCTTTTGTGAGCTGATAAGACTATGGCTCAAGGCTTAGGCCAGAAAGGCTGAGGAATTACTTTGCCAGGTCTGGGACAAGTTAAGGTGTGCATATGGATTTTCAGGTCTGCCTTCCTACCAGCACTGTTCCAGAAAACAGGGAGGCATCCAGTAGTACACAGTCACTGGTACCTTATAGCTCCCCACTTCAGTGTATCTCTTGGTTGGCCTTTCCTAGTGTTGGTTGAAAGATGGATGCTATTGCATCTGAGCAAAACTACATCAAGAAGTAATTTAGTAGAGTTTCTCATTAGTACAGTGAAGAACCAGATGCAGTTTAGGAGGCCAGATGCAATTTCTAGGTGGTTTTGTTCAACAATTTGTATATTTTGTAATAATCTTGGGTGAAATCAAGCCATACTCAAGAGCCAGGAAGTTGCATTGTTCATTCTTAGGGGTTTAGCCAGGCTGGAAAGCAAATAGTACAAGAGGCCTGTGCAAGAACTGCTGCTGTTAATGAAGTATTGGGAGTCAAACAGAACTGGGGCAAAGAGTTTTTGACATAAAAAGGAAGGGTTATGCTTAGAGTGTTGCAGGAGGTTGGACTGGGGACTGGGCTTCCTGCCCCAGCCCATTCTTCCCATTCTGTAAAGCAGGTGTTGCATGCAGCAACCTGCAGAGGCACACCAAGCCTAGGCAGCAGAGCTGGGACAGACCCAGCCGGGGCAAGGAGAGGAAAACGCTTCCAGATTCACTGGTCTGGCAGGTGCAGCACAAGCCCCCACCCTGACTTCTTGCAGAGGCCATGCAAGAAGTCCTGCTCTGTGATTCTCTGCGTCTTCTTGGTGCTGATGTTCTGGTCAGCATCCTTTCTTCTCTCCAGGCACAAGAGGGAGGCAAAAGCCCATCTTCCTGCTCTGCTGTTTATGACCACAAAAAATAGATGATACCACAGTGCTGCTCCTTGTGTTTAAACAAACATTCTTCCACCAGTCATGCCATGGGCAATTTGTTGAAATTTTAAAAAGTACAAGAATTACAAGTGCAACGGAGTTAAAAAAAACTTCATTATTAGTTTATGTCAAAATAATTTGTATTATACACAAATAAAGCAATTATTACAAACTTAGAAGATCTGGATTTAATAATCCGAAGTGTATTAGTACTTGGTTTCCTCAGCTTACGCTGTGCTAGGCATTTTAAAAACACAATTCATACCCTTTGTGTGTTCTGACCTAAATTTACAGCCAGTTCTAAATGCTGCATCTACCAGAAATACTTGGCAAACAGCATGTACTTTGTGCAGTAAAATCAAATCACAACAAAGCCATTCCTGAAAACTATATGCTTGTTCTCAGCTGGACTGACACCACCACTGTGGCTTGCTTTGTTGCTACCTTGTGAGTGCTAGCAGAAGTGAGCATTGAAGGAGAGGGAGTGGAGGCACGTGCCCCTTCAGTTGCTTTATTTTTTCTAGTCAGTTTTCTGTGAAATAGTTAATTTCATAAAGCCTTACATAACTGCATAATTAAGAGGCAAGGAAGACAATGTAATCTTTGTGCTGAAGTCCTCTACACCAGTGTTTTCTTATTCTCTCTACAAATGCTCATTATGTTTTGGACTCATTGATTATTGCAGAACTCGACCCACGTTTCCAACAAGTTGGCAGCAACTTGGGCACATCAAAGGAGGGGAGTTAAGTAGTTTTATTTTCTGGCTAGTGTCTAAACTACCAAGGAAAAGCTATTGATCTTTAATTGCCAACATCAGTCTTGGTAGTTCAGGCCACAAGTGTAAAAATCTGGCTACCAGCTGCAGGTTGTGGAAATACTTGTTCTCCTGCTCTGCATAAATGATACTGTTTTTACCTGTGACAGGTAGGGATGGTCTCCTGAATAGTGTAAGCTCTCCTTTACCTTATTTGAATCTGCTTCCAAAGTTCTGAGCACGATACATAGCCTGCAAACCATGCAATCATTCAATTGTAAAGGATCTACAACAGTATCATCATGATATACTATTTTTTGGTGGAGTACCACTGAGAAGTTCTGCAGGAGTGCTCTCTCTATTCATATGATAGGTATCAATGGCTGTAAGCAGGTCATCAATTATACAGCACATGCTGTGTCTGCATTTTTATCCTGTGCTGGGTGCAAGTCGGTTCCCACATTGCAGTTGCATTCCTAGAGGCTTTCTTCTCTAAATGTCAACCACTTTCCATTACTCTAATTTCTCTACCTAATCTGTTTTGGGGGACAAGTCACACACAACTTTCAGAGATCAGAACAGTATTGCCCATTAAAACTCCTAAAAAGTCAACATAAGGGAGTGGTCCTTAACATAGTGTTACATTTACACTTCTGCTGTGCATTCCAGAAGCTAATCCTGGGTGTAATTTCTACTTAAAGAGCTCAAGGGAAAAGGTGAGGAGTCAATGCTTAAACTGATTCCTAGGTTTGGCAGTCTCGCCAGTTTGCACTGCAGCCCAGGGCATGTCACTTGTCTACTCTATTAAACTTTTCTCTCTGCGGGACAGGAAGGAGAGTATCTACTATGGAAGGATGTTCCTAGTAGCATTTATAAAGTGCTTTGAAGATGAGAAATGCTGTCCAAGTGCTCATAAATTACGCTGCATTTGTTGCAAGATTAATGATTAGATTCATGATTCAGATTTAGTCCCCTCATTTCAGGATTGCTGAAAACATAAAAATCCACTGATAAGTGCTATTACAGCTTTGCCCTAAAAGCAGCATTTAAACCAAGTACCAACTTAACTGGAAAATAAGAAATCTTTCTGGGACAAAAAAAATAGATCTCTGTATGCAGTCTCTAACATATGGAAAATTATAAATGTGCAATATGGCCTCTGCAAAATGTAGGTATAGGATGAATTTCACACTCTGCAAGCTGGAAATTTCCTGCAAGTTCTATGTGAAAACCCATTTTAAGAACTAAGTCACAGGCAAGGTCCACACATCATACATTATACTTACACAAACACTCTGCTGGCTGCAGAGTAGTAAGTCTGCTTACAGCAGGTGTAAGTACTGCATCCAGGCTGGTCGCTTTCTGAAAAAACTACCTTTTAGTTTAGTAATTTTAGACAGGTTTAGGGGCTTCTTTGCCATTAAGACAGGCCTTGTAAGGTGCACACAGTGGACCACATCCTTAGCTGGCACAAGCTCCAATGGCTTCAGCAGAACTGCCAGCACCCTGAGTTGATAAGTTTATGTCTGTCACCCCACTTAGAAGGATAAGAGAGGTATCAAAAGCCACAGCTGACATTCTCAGACTTGAAAAAGGGTAAGTTGAAAGAGTATCATCCTACCTAATTTTTTTCTTCATGCTGAAAGCAGCATTGTAATCTCAATTGCCAGCCTATTTGCATAGTTAAGAGCTAGCTTTAGTCCAGTGCTGAAAGACTTGGTAAGAAGTGCTACCAATTTAGTGCTTATTGCTTCAGGGCCACTTGGAGATTGTGTTGTGTTATCTTAATGGTCTCTGTATGACATAATGGTCTCTTCCACTGCATCTCAGATTAGAAATCCTAGGTATGTGCATCCTTTTTTTCAACTATCAACACTCTCTATGCTGGATACTTCTTCAGGTACCAGCAGAGCCAAGTCCTCCCCATTCCAGCTTGTGCACAGGAGCCAGCTGTAAGACAAAGATAAGACAGGTATCTTTAGTTGAGATAGTTACATATAGCATGCTGCTTCAGCACCAACAAACACTCTGGATAGCTCTGTACAGCCATCTTCTGTGCCACAAAGCCGTTGATGTATCTTGGTAAACAAAAGCAATGACACTATTGTCTTCATTACACAAGTCAAACAATACCATTACTGCTGCTGTCTTTGATCAAAGGACTAAACTACCAAGCCCATTACACACTAGAACAACTACCCTTTCTGCTCTCAAACAGTAACATTTCATGACACTATGCTTAGCAAGGTTCAGAGAAAGGATCTAATACCTGAAATACTAATGACAGAAGGTAAAGAAAAATAATTTTGTAAAATTTATGGTGATGATGGACTACAGTCCTGATTGCAGGATGAACAGATAGATGGTAAACACCTGTAGTGAAGCAGGTACAGACTTGAAATTATGTGAAATGTTCTAAATCTACAGCACTATCACTGCCTATTTAAATCTTAAAATGCAGCTCATGTAGAGATAAAAGGTGACGGAAGCGAAATCTAAGTATTAGGAAAAAATATACAAGTCTCTAGCAAGAGTGCCACCCTCTTAAGGAAAACATCTTTTCCCCCTGAATATAAATCTATCTAATGAAAAGTGATCCTTCTGTCATTTAGATTTTTGTTTCAGCATCCTAAAAAGAAGTCATTTATATTGGAAATAACTTCAAGTGACCTTTGCTTTTATGAGTACTCATAAATAATGGTATTTCACTGTCAGTATTACTAGATGGTTACCAGATATGATTAGACATAACTCCTATAGAGGCCTATTTTTTAAACATGTCTAGAGGTTTATTCTTTTGGGCCTTAAAATCTTTTACTGATTTTAATGGCACTGGGACACAAGGTACCCATGACCAAAGACCACGACAGAAAGCTTTCCATTAAATCCATTGCATGACTGGTCATGTTTATAACCCTCATTAGCATCTAGAAGAGCTCAGATTGCAAAATTAAGCTCATGCATTTCAAGTGGTCGGTTACTTTTGTTCTTTGAGAAAGGCTGTCTTGTGAGAAAGACCATGTAAAGGTCTCAAACCAAGGGAAGGCACACACATGCAGTCAAGGGTCTGGTGTATCCCATTAGCAGTACATTCAGGGTAAACATCAGTTTGGGGGAAGTCCACAGCACTTTGCTGAGGGCAGGTAGCTGGATCAGAGAAAAAGTGTGATCTACAGCTACTGCAGCACACTAGAAAATAGTGAAGTTTGAGAACTATGGCACTAAACCATCCAGCTTCAACTCATATCATGACAAACAGAAATTACTGGCAAAAACAGTCAGAAGCACCCTCCTGATCTGTACTTACCACAGGACAGCCAGTGGAATTAGACAAAGGCCTGCTGATAGGAGGAAGCTAAAGCCTGAAAACCATGCAACAGTAGTTGCATACAGAATATTAAAAACTGAAAGTGAAATAGTGCCGGTCAGAACTTCTAAACAGGCAATACAAGCAAACACAGCACCTGCCAAAAAAGAAATGCGTGAATTACAAACAAAACCTCTTCAAAGTACTGAAGTTTTTAAACATATAAACATTTTGCTGACTGGAACTGGGGTTTTTTGCTACTATTCTATCACCATACCTACTTTCTTATGCTTATCACATGAAAGTCAACCTGTTCATCCTCACTAACCATGTTCTGCACATCTCCATCCTTTACCCCTTCCAATTCTCTTCTTCATTTTCACTCTTCCCTTTCTTGTTTCTTCCTTCTCTAATCTTCACTCCTATATGCAGAAAAGACTCTGATCCAGTGAAGACTGCTAGTTCAGCATCTAACCATTTCCTTCTCATTTTTGAAAGGAAAGAAACAACATTTTTTGGACTGAACTACCATTTGGGGTGGCAGTCTACCCTGTCAGTGTCTTATTGAACACATTTTCCCAAGCTACATCTATAATCACAGGACCATAAACAAGATCACAATATATAAGCAGAATAGGATGACAGGAAGCAACCTGATTCCTGCATCAAACTACTCAAGTCCCCAAAGCCCCAAAGAATGCCAAGAAACGGCAAAACCGGAGGTCTGTTAGCACAGCTAGTACAAAGAGATCTTTGTTTTAGTGTACAAAGATTAGTCTCTTAAAAAATAAAGCCAAACAACTCAGGAGAATGTTTCTAGGAAGTATTTTTCCAAAATCTAGGAAATACATGCTCCCTAAAAGCAAAGTATGGGATGCTAGAGCCACAGTGTGAGGCCTGACATGCTTTTCTTCTGTGTTCCATAAGGAAGGGACTTGAGAAGTAATATGTTACATGTTTTAGAACATGTTTAAGAAGCCACAGGCATCTGTGAAGATGGGTTGCTCCACAGCTAAAGATCCAAGTCTAATTGTTTTCAAGTGCTTTGAAGGTTGACCACCTACTGCTTGTCTTTCTAAATTAGTAAGGGTGACATTGACTAAATAACATGTATCTTTCTCTGCATGTCAAAATCTTGTGAGTGTATAAGCCCTTGTGAAATAACATTTGTGTAAATCTTGACCATTCTTCTGCCTCAGGTTCCCCATGGTCTTTATTTTAAGAACAGTATCTCCTTTGAAGGCTGAAACTTGCAGTACTTTTTAACACAATGTTGTTTATATTAAATTCAGAATCAAAAGCCATTAATATCAAGACACAGGGTCATATTATATGGAACTTGAAAGAAAAGCAGTCTTAAAATACCAATAGAGATCTGTTTAAAGGTAATCTTCCTGCACCTCTGTTCTGAAATACCATATTGTTTTTTTGTTTAAAACCAAATTCTACTCACCCTGTTCACCAGTGAGAACCAATTTGGACAGCATGGATCGGAGAACAGGAATAGGCATAAAGCACAACAAGGATGGCACTCTCACTGTAAAGCAATTGAAGTAATTAAAATCCAGGATCTTACAAATACATTGCAAGTGAATTAGTCATATGCTTTTGAATGCTTAGTTCCCCAAAGAGTAGAAGGCAACAGAAAAGTTAAACTAGACGGGCACTGAGACACAAATATCCAAGCACAGAAATTAATACATCAAATATATTTGTATGGCACTCAAACCAAATCAAAAGCAAGTAATTTTGTTCTCTCTCCACATAATTCTGTTCTCTCTCCACAAACTTCATCTTTGAATCAAATCAGTCCCGTCAGTCTGATAAACCATGTATATTTTACCTCTCTATGACCCTTTCTAGCATCCAACAACTGCATTCACTACAGATAACAGCAGTATTTTCATATATATTTTTGACCATGGAACAACTGATTCTGAACTTACCTAAAAACATGAGCAGGGTAGTTTTGGCAAAGGCAGTCATGATCATTCCTCCCATGTAAGAAAATATCCCAATAAAGACAATATAAATGTCTTTGAGACATTTAGAAAATAAGTAAACTCCTAAAAAACTGGTCAGAGAGACAGAAGTGAATGCAGCTGCTCCATATCCAATGTATACTTCATTCCAGCAGAGCGGCTCATCCAGTTCATACAGTGTAAAAAGTGAACTCCCACCAAGCATTGTAAACAGATAGGTCATAAATGTAAAAAGTAACACAATTATTAAAATTCTCTTTTTATAAGGGGCAGTTTTAAAAAGCATGTACACTCCAGAAAATGTCTCTCTAAGAAGTTCTTTATGGGATACTGGTGCCTCATGCTGGAATTCAGATACACCTACGGTATCTTCCAGAAAAAATATAATATAGATGATATTTATGAAGTGAAGCAGAGATGCTGTCACAAATGTCCATGTAAAGCCTATTCCTCTTAGAAAGTAGCCAGATGAGAGTCCTGCCAATCCAGATACAACTCCAAAAATCAAGTCCACTACAGCTATTCGTGTTGTTTTCTGCTTCTCATCATGACACACATCTGCTATAAAAGCAAAGCCTCCTCCAAGGAAAGTTGCTAAACTCCCAAACAATCCAGTTACAAATGTAACTGCAAATAGGACAGAGAGTGACAAGGAAAAATATGATATTGCAGTGAGGCTAATACCAGCAATCAAAGCTCCCACTGATGGTAAAACTAAAGACCTTTTGTGTCCCTGGCGATCCCCATTAGCTACAATGACAAAGGCAACTATAAGGCTGGGAATGGCCCCAGTTAAGTCCAACTGCATACTAAAAACAGAGGCTTTTTCTTGAACTTCCTGCAAAGAGAAAATAAAAATAATTGTAAATACTATAATACACTGGGAAAAAAAATCTGTAACAATCTTACTTACATAATTATTAGTATGGAATATAATGAATAACACAGTACATGTTTATAAATGATACTATTATCAAACATATTACAATGTAATTTTATAAGATTATATGACATTATATTATGCTATAATAAAATACAGCACATTACTATATCTTTATAAGAATGCACTGTATTACAGTAATCACTAATACAAAGAAATTGCATATTCAGACTCCTGCTTTTGTAATTTCATCAATATTCCTCAAACATCCCTTGTTATATTTTAAACCAGAATTTAGTTCTTAAGACATAGTCCTTCTAGTACTGTTGACAGAGAAGTTTCAGCGGAGACAAGAGAACAATTCTTTTGAACATACATTTACAAGAGCTGGCACTTACACTTGTAAGTATCTCCTTCAATACAGAGTATGGCAAAAGGACACTGGGCTATTTTAATACTACTCAGAAATCAGTAGTAAACCCATCTTTTGATTGAGAAACACACCCCATGCTCCCTTCTCACAGATCATTTTTCCTCACAAATAATTCTACTGAGGGGGTTACAAGAAACAGTTCATGAAGTAGAGCACATTATGCAAGTAAACAGATCAGGATTTGCTCCGATATTCCAGTGTACAATGTTACTACTACTGCTACTAACAATAATAACAACTACAAATGTGAAATACAGCATTAAATATTATACTGACAGATATGTGAATTATCTGATTTTGCAAACACTGTAAGGCTTCAGGTTCAGAAACTGTCCAAATCAGTGATGTCTCTACACATCAGGTATCACATAAGGTATAGCAGCCTATATATAGTTACAGGGTTCTATAACAATAAACTGTAAACACCCATTGTGGAGGAAATTTCAGAGTCCTTTTTAACAGAAGTATAAAAATCAAATGTAGCTGAAAAACAACCATTTAACAGAACCTGAAGGGCTGCAGGAAAAAAATAAAGAGTAAAAAAAGGTTATTCAAAAAAAAAAAAAGAAATCTCGTTATAAACCTAAAGGACACTTAACAAGCTAATTAAGATCTTGCTTTTAATGCATAGATGCAGATCTGACAGACAGCAGCCATAACAGCCCTTTCAAAGAAAACAGTGTTATCAGACAGAAGAGCAGCAGGGAAAAAGGAAGTAACTTTATGCACACAAAACCTTTACACTATATGAGGTAAACTTTAAGATGCAGAGAGTAAAGTCATATTGAAAGTTTCCTTGAAGTTTTCTGAAGCATAACACTGCCTTGGGCAGGGGTTGCACTCTTCACTCAGTAGCAGGTACAGCAGTGTAAGTCTGCCCACAACATTCTCAGCCTGTACTCAATACTTCACATATTCCTCTGTAGCTAACACAATCCTGACTGAATAGCATCCAATGAGATGAAAAAACCCTAGAACTTACAGGAATGTACTTTGGGCAATATTAAAAGTTGCTGAATGCTTTATAAATTCATACTTGTATTTACAGGCAAAGATCATGACTTTCTAGTTCAATCTCCGCCTTTGTTTACAAGATACCAGGTTTTATTGCAAGAGGAAAATTCAACTGATCCTGAGGTCCTCAAGGAAAGCCTTCAAGATCCTCAGCACTATGAAGTCTTTTACTTTCTTCTCTTACGCTGTCTGACTCCCTTAGGATTCATGACGTCCTACCGGCCAGCACTGCCACCCTGGAAGGGTCAAAACCATGAAGACTGAACAAACTGAGACAGAAAATGTTATTCTGATCTTTACTGCTGACAGAGGAAACTCTTATGTATTGCAGACATCACTTCTTTACTAGGATCATCATGAGCATCAAACAAATGCTACTAACAAATTTTATAAAAATAAAATTAAACGTTACTTTTATCATCTCAACCTACATTAACCATATAATATACATATTATTGCAAAACCATAATGAAGTGTAAAACTGAAGTGTAAAACAGCAAATACTTGGGTGTCCTTGTTTTGGAAGAAGCCGTGCAACATAAAGAACATGGCTATATATCCAGATACCACAAATGACCATAAACTTGCTGACAGAAAAGACTTGATGTCTTCTGACAATAAGACCAAAAGACAGAAGTATAGGAAAACTCCATTTAGAGTGGAAGGCACACAACCTCCTACTTTATGGTTTTATAAAGCCAATGGAAAACAATATAGAAAATGACAGGTCAAACACTCAGCTGCTTTAAACTCAAGTAACTCCATTAAATAACTCCATTAAAATAATCAATGGAGCTACATACGTTTGAAGAGAAAGGTTTAGTTTTTTAATCTGCAAAGTCCCTCTACTCTGAAAAATTACTCACAATGGACAGAAGCAGATCTTAAACCCACCGATTTCAAAATTAAAAGAATGAAAATGAACAAGCAATTAACTTACATAAAGATTAAATTAAGAGAGAAGTGCAGTGTCTGAGACTGAACAATGTACAGGACACGATAAACTGACAGGCTCATAATATAAAAAAATAGTGAGTAGCAAATGAAAATGCATGGATTGGATAATAAATAAATGGGATGATAAATCATGTTTAATAATTAACAATATAGCTCTTTCTGAGATAATAAGAAAAGTATTATCCAAGCCAGTGAACAAAATGCTTCAGCTTGTAGTCCAATTACCTTTGAGCTCACTTTGTTATAAAATGGCTAATTTTCTTCAAATTGTAAGAAATAATTAATCTAAATGCTGCAAAGACTATCCATTTTGAATTATATTCTATCTCTTTTGAAGGCTCCAAGTGACTTTTGTCTTCAGTTTCCCTTTACATTTTTCTTTGAAATAGGTGAGATTAGTATAAAGCTTCTTCATTTCCAGACTATAAGGACTTGTACTAAATAAAGTATTAAGGGAGATGTGCTTCTAAAAGTTAATGCTGAACCAGGCCCTCCTGGCTGGGAAAACTCCTTGACAGCAAAAGTTACAGTATCTATAAATGTCAGTCAGTTAGGATGGTCTTGGAAAATCCAGAGCACCTACTTCACCTAATTCCTCAGGAAAGGGGTTAGAATTAAGTTACTGAATCTACACTCTGCCCTATATGCAGGACTATTACTTAGCACAGTGACAGGTTTCCACTTAAACTAATGGGTATTTGAGCATTTAAATTCTGACTCTGTGGTAACAAGTGTGGTATAAAAATGCAGACAAGAAATCCAAACAACAGCGTAATTGTTCAAAAGTCCATGCCCTACATTGCTGAAAGGGAGCAAATGGAAATTTGGCAGGAAAGGGAAACTTAAGAAGTTCTATTGGACTGCTGGTCCCACGTATCAAGTTAATTATACCTTGTAACCAAAAGACCTGTAAAATGTGAAATTGCCACATCGATCAGAGATGCTATCTAAACTTCAGCTGAATTAAGACTCTGCTTCAGTGTTTTACAGCAAGAAACATTAGGTCTTAGATCCTGAACTACAGGTGATGGAATTTGAAAATCAGGTTGAATTTGAGAGGTTGCAAAATAAAACATGTCTGTGAAACATGGGT
The DNA here is from genome assembly GCA_013390005.1 of Calyptomena viridis. Lineage (NCBI taxonomy): Eukaryota > Metazoa > Chordata > Aves > Passeriformes > Eurylaimidae > Calyptomena > Calyptomena viridis. The sequence goes on along the minus strand of WEIV01000328.1, from coordinate 118,597 downwards.
TTTTTGATGGGCTCTGCAATTAGAACTGTATGCACCACTTGTGGTTTTCTTGGAGTTGCTCATTCTGTATGAGAAAAGGCTCAGACACAGCACCAAACAAGGAGCCAATACTAAAGAAAACACAAGCATTACTCAGACAATAATTGGTTATTATCTCCACGGGTCAGCCCAGAAGCCATGCTGAACCTCAATTCTATTGACTTTCACATTCTTTCTACTAAGACCAGCTTCTGTCACATGATGGAGAACCTACGCAACACTAAAAATCCTGAATTACTTCTTTGATCACCTTCAGTGAATGCACGTACCACTAAAAATCTTCTTTTGTATATAACAAATGAGGCAGGTAAGCTCTGGCATTCAGTCTTGCACATATGCAGCACATCAGAGATTCAAATACTTGATGCCAGCAAAAATTTTCAAGTGCCACCTTTTCAGCAGCATAAGGGAATGTCAGCTGTTTCCATAACTTCTGACCCTACAGTGGTTTCATCTTTCACCTAATCCAACCCAACTGCCACTTGTTGTTGACAAGGATGGTCTGATGCACCTCTTCTGGAAATCTGTTCCCTCTGCTATTCCCGTGTTAGACACAGCAATCATGTGGCCACGGGGTATGTCACAGCAATGTACTGCTTAACACTCAAAGAGCAATAACCTCAAAACAAGAGATGAGCATTGTGTTGAACCAGTGCCCCACTCAAATCCAAACCATAACCTGTAACTGCAGAATTGCAAGATAAAATACATGTGGGTAGAGGGCAAAGAAAAATGGAGTAAGATCACTTCTTCTGGTAGCAGCTCATACTTAGCAGGAAAGAAGCATTAAAACTACATTGGAAGTGGAACAGAAGAGGAACCAATCAACAACTAGCTATCCAGCATGCTGAATTATGGAAAAGTGCTAAAAATGTAACAGACTGTGGGATGCTCTCATCTTGATGTCTTTGTATTTCAACAAGGCAGACTCGTACTCTGAATGGTAAATCATCAGTTGTATTTGTGCAAAACTCAGTTAAATTTTTGTTTCACATTTTAAAAACACAAACCTTTTTATTTTCATCTCCCCTGTTCCTCGTTCCTGTAATTCCTTTGAAATAAATGCATTTTAAACTAGGTCTTATTCCTCAATATTACAGGACATGTGCTAAAGTTCGCATGGTTACGAAGAACACCAGGAGCCACAAAGGCAAGCGATGGATCACAAACACAGCAGGACGGTCGCTGGGAGGAGGCGCCTCCAGTGGTACCCGCTGTAATGTCAGCTCAGTGCCACTTTGGGCCCAACCTTCTCAGATGATTTTCAACTCTCGCTAAAACATGAATTTATCTCAGCATCGTCTTGCAGAGAAATCTTTGTCTTTTTAAAGCAGTACCATTACCTACACTGGAACACAAGAGCAATGAGACGGGAGTGAAAGCAGTTTACAAAGCTACAGCTTTTCCGCCTACAAAAGGTTAAGTAGGAATATAAAACAGGAGGTTACGCTGAGCCAGCACCTCCTGGCTGCAAGTTTATTTACAACTGCTATTTCTCCCCCGCTCTTACCTTCTGTTTGATATAAGCCGGGCTGCTCTTATTCTGCTCGCAGTGACTGACATTGCTGTCGCTCACGAAGGTGGAGTTGTACTCCTCCTCCCACAGCCGCCGGTAGATAAACTGCTGCACCAGCGGGAGCGTCAGCGAAGACGCAAAAATGTAGATGAAAATGACGGGCTCCACACACAAAACCTTCTTCATTTCTGGGTGCGGAGTTCAAATCCTGTACCAGAAAACAAACAGTAAGCCCTCACCAGGCGAAAGGGGAACACCCGAGCAGCCCTCGGCACGCCCCGCCCGGGCGCTGACAGCCCCCACCCACACGGGACACCCCGGCCCGACCGCACCGGCCCCGNGGCGGGCGGGGCCGAGGCCGAGCGGAGGAGCCGGGCCCGTGTCGCTGTTTGTCACCCGCCGCGGTGTTTGTCCCCGTCGCGGGGGCGCGCGGGGTTCGCTGCTGGAAATCAGGACACATCAGCAGTTTGACGATTTCAGCGTCGTGCCAAGCGCCGCCGCCACTCAGTGCTCACCGGGCCAGCCGGCTTGTTTGGGCTGGTTACACAACGAGGATCTGCCTTATCAGCGGTGCCTTTGGCCTCGTTTGCCACCGTGACCCCGGCCTGGAGCTCAGCCTGGCCCAGGGATCAGGAGATCAGTCCCCCCACAGGTGAAGTGGCCTGGCACCGGCAGGGGAAGAACCTGCGTTCTCCTCCGTGGTGCTTGTGTGTTCCACTCTCACCTGACAATGGTTTAGTTTTATTATAGCTATTCCCAAGTGACCTTGGGTTGTCAGCATGTGTAAAAGCAGTATTTGTTATCCACCAGCTGATTTGCGGCTAAAGAGAATTGGAAAAGGCCTTTAATACCATCGAGTCTAACCATTAGCCCCCACATTGCTAGGAAGAGTTACATCCCATTCGCTCCAAGTCTGACAGAGCTGGTGCCATGTGTCAGGTGAAAGGCATCTTGACGTGTGTCCCTGTTGGAACAGCGGCTGTGGCATGTGCTGCAGCCCTACATGAAAGGTCGTGCTGGTGCAGATCCACAGTTGTGCGATTTAGACAGGGTCTCTAACCCACCCTGATGTTCACAAAAGGGAGCACACCCTGGCCTTAGGTGCATTGTCCTCCTAAGACAACACTGAGTAATGATTCTGGCCTCATCACAGGTGTGGTACACCAAGGAGAGAGGTGACATAGCTGGGAAGTCCCAAAGAACCTCCTTTTGGTCTTAAATACTCTTTTTCAATTACAAATATTGCAAAAAGTCCTATTTGCAAAAAAGCAAGGGCAGTTTAGAAACTTCATGAAAATTCAGTTCCTTGATAAAGTGAAGATAGATTATCTGTAACATGGGTCATATGATCTTTAGTAATGCTTTAACTTGTTCATTGCCATGTGACATGCCATTCAGTCCCAAATCTGGGGACAACCCTGGCTTGTCGTGTGTCTTAGCATAGGATCAACCCAATGTATAACCTCAGTGGCCTTGATCATTTACTTGTGCTTCTTTGGTCTGGCATATAGGCTTGCTCACTGGGACACATAAACAGACTGGTTGAAAAAAAAGTGCTACTCTGGCCTAAGATCAACTCATAGACAGTATTGTCCTTTTCCTCGACCTGTCCAGGTCCAAAGTCTGACTCATCCTGTGACAGTATTTTGTTTGTCACAAGGTAAAGCAAAAACAATCATGTGAGAGTTACACACAAATGGGCTGCTAGGCAAGAGGGGCTGTTCAGGTCACTCACCCAGCTGCTAACATTTGAGCACAGTGAAGAAGGGATTTTAAGCCTATGGGAACTTTCTGTTGTTCTACAGGGGGATATTGTCTAGAGCCCCATTAAGTTTCTTGCCAGATCCAGCTGTGCTGAGGAGCATGTGACTTACGAATAGTGTCTGAGTACAGCTGAGATTGCTGGCCAAACTTGTTTTAACTCACAGTGCCTTGAGGACAGTCTTCCCAGTGCTGAAGAGTGAAGCTCTGGATCTGTGTTCTGTAGAGGTCTTCTGCTTCTATCCCTCCTCCATCCTGTAACTAAGTTTGGGCTTGGGTTTGCAGAGCCAAATGGCTCCAGCAAAGCTGTGGCCTCACCAGTGCTGAAGGCAAGGCTGCAGCATGAGCTGGTCACCTCGAAGCACCTGATTATCTTTGTGTAACAGTTTGCAGCCTGCTCATGAGTATCTTCCAGTGCTGACAGGTAAGATATGCCCCACAAGCATGTGCACTGGAACAGACTTGGCTCTCCTTGGTTCCCAGCCCCTGCCTGCAAAGGGAATTAAAAACAATAGATGTGATTTGACTTTTAAGATCAGACTTGGCTGGGAGATGCTTATCGTTTGAAGTTCTGCATTTCCAAATAACACAATACATGGCAAGCAAGCTTCCTCTCTCCTGTGTCACTAGTATTCACACTGGCCCAAATTTGAGTGACATGTCCATGAACAGTCTTCACAAAGGTCACAGGCATGTGGTGGCTGCAGCTCTGCAGTTTGTACTGGTTTGAATTTTGTTTACTGACATCCTCAAGGTGTGAAGAATTGAAGAAGCACATGTATCCATTGTAGAGGTCAGGTTTTTGGGGAGCACTTTGCTCAGCGTCCAATAAAAAATTGTAAAAACCAAACAAATTACTTAGCCTTGCTTGTGTCAGGGCCTGGAAAAAGGGAGACATGCAGTGAAGTCCAAAGTTCAGAACATGAAGGGACTTTTGAGAGATTCCACCAGCACTAGTGAAAGACATTACTTCAGTGATGTAAATGTTCAAATAAAGCCTCCTGCACTTCAAGGAATTATGGTCATACAAATCATTGCTACTATAAACACTTTTTTCCCCAGCAAATTCCTTTGAAGAAGATAAAGTTGAATACATCGTGGAGAAATGCTTTGCTGAAATATTTTGCTGAAAAAATTGGTAGTGCTTTAATAAATGTTATTGCCATGTAAAATATGATTTTAATTGCCTTCTAACAAGTTCAGTATTTTTAAAATTGAGGTAACTTTTTAATTTTCGATGTTAACAATCTCTGAGAACCTTAGCCCTCTACATATAATTTGTGGATTACAGAGTGACATTAAGAAGTACTATTTCTACTTATATTCAACTCATGTTTTCAAGACTATCTTGATAACAATGGTTAACACAAATTAAAAAAAAAAACAAAACACAAAAAACCAAAAGTCAAAACAAAGCAAAAACCTAAAAAGGGAAGAGAGAAGCACAGAGAGTCAATTTTATACAAAATGCAGTTCTGCAGAAATCCTTCTTATCGTGCATCATGCCCATGAGCAGGGCAAACAAAGATACATGAAGAAAGTTCTCCAAATATTGCCACTGGGAGAAAGGAGAAGAGAATAATTCTGCAGAGGCATACCCAAATTTAGATATAAGTGGTTTTTTTGCTTTCATTGTAACGGAGTTGGTTTCTGAAGCTTGAATCTAAGCCCTGACAGTAGAGAGTAGTAATAAAGATTTAAATATGAGGCTGAAAGAAAACATGACAAGGAAAATTTGTTCAACAAATCCAACTACATTGTTTTGAAGCACCTCTCTTTTTATCAAAGAGACAGATCATCACTGATTTTCAGGGCTTAAAATGGCATCTCTGATCTTTGACTGCTTATACAGCTAAAAATATCTGCCCCAGCAAGTGGCTGCTGACCTGCAGCCCAAATAGTGCAGAGAGGCTCACACCTTCACCACTCTCTCCTCTGACTGACCCCATCCACACTGAATAGCATTTGGTCTGAGTCTCCTCTGGCTCCATGTGATAACTGAATGTCACAGATAATCACAAATAATAATATTTTTGTCTTTTTGCAGTCCAGAGTATCTGAAATAATGTGGTTGAGTTCATCTGGTGTGGAAGAAGGTGCTTGAAAAGTATGGACAAGGACATCCCACTGACTCGATGTTGCTGAAAATAGGGTGTTGTTCTGAACATCTTTGTCACAGCACGAGCACTACTATTGGCTTTTGTCTCCATGCCATATGGCACTTATTGCTCTTCTTAAGTGTTGCATTGAAAATTTGTGCTTATTTGAATCGTCAGACATGTGTAAGGCATCCGGATATATTTATTTTCGCTGGATAAGACAATCGTAGCAGAATTGATGTTCTTGCTGGCCTCTCATCACACATACCACATAACAGCAGCCATTTCCAAGTGGTGTGGTTTATTCAGTATTTTTGCTTTTCAGTTATTTACCTCCCCTACTCATATATTTGCAAGTCTTCAGTGCTCATCTCGGATTATTTCGTGTCTCAGATATAGATATTTCCATTGAAAGCCGTTCGCCCCTGTGGCTTTCCTGTTCAGATGACTCAGTGGAGGAGAATTTAGCAGTTCCCTTCACACTGGGTTCATATGCAGCTTGTGCAAACAGGCTCTTGTGGTTTTGTCCAGTCCAAAACAAAGCTACAAGGAGTTACTAGGTCTGCCGTGACTGGCTTTCAGGCTACTTGAGAATTTGAAATTTATTTTATTCAGCTGCTCGGTCCTGTTTGATGTAGATTTTTTTTCCTTCCTGTTTTGCTTTCAATCACATTTATGTACTAGACATGTGATATTTACACTGTAGATAGGTGATGTAAGTTGTTTTTGTCTGATTGCACTGCTTAATACAGAATTACTAGTGAGCTGTTTTACAGCTCCATTTTAGCACCTTAGCCACTTTGAAAAATAACTAGTGGTATTGGTAATGCTGTCCTGCCTGCTACTCTCTGTCCCCTCCCTTTGCAGCTGTGTATTGGGTGGAGATCATAAGCAGCAGCATGCTGGAGATACTCCTGGTTACCGTGATTCAGCAAAGTGCTTGTCACGTTGGTCTGTATTTCACTTCATGTATTTGCAGAAGTGGACAAAGGCATCCTTCTGCCTAGAAGAATCTTTTAATCTGAAACAGTGTGTTACTGTCTTTATTTATTTATTTATTTATTTAATGTAAACAGTTCCTTAAAACGAGGAATTGAAAGTAAGCAGCTGAGGCAGCGCTGGAGTGGCTGCAGCTGAGTCACATGCTCTTTTGTTGCAGGAGGCTATTACATTTTATCTGTTCTTAAAATTTTGCTAAAGCAAAGTGCTTTTCCAGTTTGCTAAATAAAAGTGCTTTTCATTCCTAGTAAGTTGTTGGGACTGGCCAGCTGCATTCCTTTTTCAGAGATAAGGACTTATCATCTTCCATCACCCTCATGAGAAGCAGCAGCGTTGTGGGGAGCTTCTCCAAGCGCAGTAAGCAGAAAGCATTGTGTTTAGGATACAAAGGAGAACACAGTGTGTTTAGGATACAAGTGTTTAACTTGTAACTAATAGGAAGGTGATGACAGATGACAAGCTGTTCTCAACTTTCAAACACAGTGAGGGATTTGCTGCTGTTCTGCCAGGGGACTGTGCGTCAGACTTGAGCCTGAGCAGCCCAGCACAAACTCTGAGATCAGTGACAAAGGCTTTGTCACTTGAAGGAGGTTGAATTAGGGCGAGTGAGACTGTGGCTGTACCCCAGATAGGGGTTTCATGTGCTCTTTCTAGTTTTAGATTCTCAGGGGAACAAAAAACCTGTTCTCACAGAGGGGAACCTGTGAAAGGTTTCAGAGGAAGCAGAACTCTACTCTGTCTTGCTGTGGTAATGGCATTTTTCCTTCACCAGTTTTGATCACCAAAACTGTTCTTGAAATTCAAAGCAGCAGGGGACACAACTGTCAGTCCTTAGTCCTATCCATGGGAAAATACCCAAAGACACCATTTCCCTGATTTTCCAAACATCTGCCCAGATCTGTTCAGAAAGATCTGCAAAGTGATCATCAATTCAATGTGTCCTGGTACTTTAACTGAAATAACTCCTTCCCTGGCATGATTCTGCTGTAGATTTGTGCACATAAACATCACTGAGTATTTGTCCCAATTATACTCTTTTTGTTGTAAAATAGTTGCAGGGACAGGAGGTTTCCTGATGTCTCCTAGCTATCATAGAACAGCAGCAGGAAATTCCCTGGGTTCTTTAAGATTATCATAATGCCTGGAGCAGATTTGTCATGTACTGTTTTCAGACAAGTTCTTTGCAAGATTTCTTATACAAAAAGACAGGGTAATACTGCTGAAAATAATATGGCACATGGATCCAGCTTTAGGTATCATCATAAGTGAAATTATTCTAGAATAGTACTGAATGATACCTATTGCTCCCACAGGGAAAATAAAAAATAAAGCAGCTCCATTCCTTTGGAATTTGGGTCACTCATAAAGGGGAGGTATTCAGTTTAGCCAATTGAATAATAAGTGTGAAGACTCATTTTAAGCACCTTAAATGAATCCTTCATGGATAACCATAACTGATGAATTTCCTGGTTCAGGAAGTTCCTGAACTGATGATTCCTGGAAGCAGGGAAGGTATCCTGAGAACAGTCAACACATGTGCTTGTTCTTTAACCTATTTTCTGAGCATCTGTTATTTGCCACTGACAGAGAAGGGAATTGAACTATGCTTGTTTCAGTAAGACATCAATGCTGATAGGAGACTAGAGGTAGCATTTTGAGAAAATTTCACAAAAACTGGGAGCCTAACATGGCATATACAAGGCAAAGGCTGTATGAATTAATAAAAAGGGGAAGATGCTCAAATAATGTTGCACAAAGATGCACACTTTGGGGTATAACATGTTCAGTTACTTACAGGGAGTCTTGCTCTCAATCATTCGGCTGTATAAATGCATGACTTTGCATAAAATCCTGCAGAAACTTTGAACTTTCTGCATGACACAGGAGATGTTTTTTTTTTTTTGTGTCAGAATGTACAAGTATTTTTTTGGATAGCTTTGCAAGTGACTTTCTGAACTGAATCAGAACTTGCTGAGCCTCATTGCCTCATTGCCACAGTGAGCAGCAAGTTTTGCCTTCTGTCTATTTTAAAAATGAGGTTTGTGTTGGAGAAACTGAAAACCAGTTATCAGGTGCTTTTGCGTAAAAGAGTTGATGGTGACAGTATACCTTACAGACACCAAACCTCCTGTTCCTAAGTATGCTCTCTGCTCTCCCTGACTGTACTTGTATGGCATGCCCATGGCTGCCAGAACTGCTTAATGTGAAAAAGAACTGCTAATAAAGCACTTAAGGACTTAATAGAAAATTAATTTGGCAAACAGAAAAAGTAGTGCCTGACTCCTGGAGGTATTTTTTTTTCACAATTGGTTGTTCTCTGCTGCCAATTCTTGTTCACTGTGTCATGATGGTTTTTCTCTTTGCCACTCCAAGATCCTTGCTACTCCATGCCCTCCTTTGGTGCATCTTCTGCCCAGCTTTCTACATCCCATCTACTCTGACCAATTCTCTTTGGCTGAGGTCATGTGATGGCCTTGGGAGCTCTTGCCTCCCTGGCATACCTGAGACTGCGGAATACCTACTGTTTTTTCCATGTCTTATTCCCCAGCACTGACACATCAGAGAAGCAGCTGGAATCCCTTCCATATTTTTTTCCAGCTCTTTGCAAATTGGTCAGATCACTGAAGCTTGGAACCATGAAAAAGAGCTGGAAACCAAAAAGTCATGCTGTCACTAGCAGATCTACCTGCTCTCCATGAAACCAGCCAGTGTCCTTAGCTTCATCATTGTTTTCACTGGTTTCACTTTCTGCCTATCCTGTTCTATCCACACACATTTTAACATTGGCAATCCAGTCTTTGTGTTGAAGTGATTATACCTTCTTGACAGTGGACTCACACTGACACTGTGAGCATCACTGTCAAGCATCAGCAAACTTTATTAATCTACAACAGCTTTTTATGTTCTATTTCTCTGTGCATGCACCACTTAAACTTTCGCTATTGGTTAAAACTCGTTGTTCACGCACCATCTCCAGCTCTATTATTGGTCTTAGGTAGTTTGCACATTCTTGCAGAATGTCAGCCCTTGTCCTCCTTTCTTCATGATTCTTCTTTTAACTTGTTTACATTCCTACTTCAAGGGCAGAGCTGTATTTGACCAAGGTCGAGGCTGCCTGCAGCCCATGGCTCATCACCCACACCTTCTCACACCTTTTCTATTTAAACTTGAACAAACTCTGTTTATTCTATATTGAGAAGAAAACCCTTTACAAGAATGACATTTTGAACCTGAACTTGTATGCGTTCTCCAGGACAACACAGGAAAAGGTCCTCTTTCAAAACTGAACATTTCTGTTGTTTTTAAAACTGAAAGACATTAGTGAAGACATCACTAAACGTCTTCAGTGATTCAAATAGATTAATGAAATAGATTTATAATGTCACATACTGTATTCAAGTATTAACGTTCACCTCAGAAAAAGCCAGCTGTGTGAAACAGCGAGCACTTGAAATACCCTCTTTTTCCCCCCCTTTTCTTTTGTTTTAAACTTTCTGAAGACTGGACTGTCTTCAGAATCACTAGATACAGTACTGTTGTTTTATTAAAAAAACCTGAAAATGTTTTAAGAGAGAAATGGATCCACACTCATTCAGTCACATCACAGCTTGAAGGTTGTCCTTTCTATTTTGTGTTTACTGACTGTGGATTTTGTTTAGTCTTTAAATGTTGAACTGCCAGAAAGTCCCCAATTCTGTGCTTGGCTCTGCATTTTTGAGGACCTGACATTTTTCTGGGGCCCCAGAAGAGCTCTGTCAGTGCAGGAGGTACCAGTCTTGCTCATGTCTAGAACTCATGTGTAAGTTTGGGTTACTGTGAAGGTGACAGGGAGTAATGTTTCTTTGTCCTGGCTTTTTGGCATGTTCAGAAGATATCAACAATGAACATAATTATTTAAAAGATCTTTACTTATTTACTGAATCAAGGAGAGATTAATTTATGATATCTTGTCTCAACACTCCATTATTTCTTTTTAATCTCTGATCAGATGTAACACTTCTGACTGATGCTGTTATTGTCCTCAGGCCATGGTTTAATAAAACAGGAAATCCAGTTTTAGCATGCCTCACCCCAATCCAAACCACTAATGTTACTTTACACTAATAAGATTTATCACTGATCAGATAGTGTCTGACCAAGCCACTCCAATGCTTTGCCTACATGACAGCCACAGGCTGCCTTTCTTTGCCCTGTAAAGCCAGTATGAAATAGTGACTTTAAGAAAACCCTTTTTTGAGTTAACTTCAGTGCGACTATAATGCCTACGGTTAATCTCTGTCAAATTTGCTTGTGACATGATCTGGAGTCCACATACCTCAGGGACTATGGGTGGCAGAACTGTGAAGCTGAGCTCAAGGTGACACTGCCTGGATATGCTGCCTCCTCTCTCCAGGACGCCTGGAGCAGGGATCCAGCCCACAGCAATGAACTGTTGATTGATTCCCTAGTTACAGCTTGTGAGGAACCAAAAGTGCTGTCGGCTGCATGCAAAGAGGATTCTGTCCTTCTTTTCCCCATGCATTAGACCTGCAGCTTTGCCATCATTTGTCCTCTACAGTTGTTCTCTGAACACCCAGTAAACTGAAGTATGAATACATTACAGCTAAATACTACTTTTTTTTCATGATGTGACAGCAAGGAACAGTCTTGTGGTTAAAGATACTGAAACTGGTCATTAAACTGTTCCTTTGGTGGTTGTTACACTGGGGTCCTCTCTGCAAGTTGTTCCTTATTGCTGGAAGCATATTCAACTCAGGTTTGCAGGAGTCCTGACAAGATTGCTCTTGCATTGTCATTTACACTTTTCATTTCTTTTGGTCCTAAGCAAAGCACAGTGTACAAACATTACACACTGTTTGTTGATTGCTTTGGCCTGGATGAGAGAGGTAAAAGGAGGTTGAGGTGAGGCTGAGTTGTTATCTGGAGATTCCTCTCTCTCCTCTTACCATACTGATACCTGTGCATGTTGTATAGACTAGATACCTTTTGGGGATGGTTGAGGTGAGGTGGGATTGACTTCATTCTCATACTTTCTTGCAAGTGGGGCTCGTGTCCAGAAAGGCTCTGGGGAGAAAATAATACATACTGGTTTATAATGGCTATGATCAAGGTCCAACCTGAAATTTTAAAAATATTTTTATTTACTGTGAGAAAGAGAGTATTCTGTTGCAATATCAGAACCTCATAAAGCTAATGGGGACACAAAGGTGGACAAAAGAGACAGCTGTTCCATAGCAGGCAGTTAAATGCATTGTAAGGGAAAAGGGGCATTTGGACCTGGTAGGTATAAATCACATTTTTTAGTGCATGTCCATTAGGCTGACACTATTAACTGCAGCTGTAATCAGCAAATCAGTATTCTGCATTTTCTGAAGAAAGTTTGGTATTTTAAGTAATTTGCACTACATTTGATTCTTCTTTCTTAGTAAAATTTGTATTATTTACCTGTCTTTGAAAAGCGCTGAAATGAGTGTAGCTTCAAGCCTACTTTAATTGAGAGAAGCAAAATACATTTTTTTAATAAGTAAGCATCCTGAAATTACTGTTTAAAGATTGGTTTAATTTTCCATCCTAATGCAGTTCTTCAACCTAAATCCAATACAATTTCACAGTTCATTCATGCCAAACTCAGCATAAAATATTTTATACTTTTTTGTGAAATCATCTCAGACTCTTACAAACCCATTATACTAATTACCTTTTCAATGAGCACAACTGAAGAAATGGGTGTACTTACAGGGTCCAAGGAATGCTGTATGAGAGAGAGAATGATACAATTCTCAGAATTTGAAGAATGGATTTTGTTTCTAAGCTAGTAAAAAATTCAGCCCAATTTCAGAACCCGGTAGTGTGAAATTCCATAGTAAAAGGTAGAAACTTATAACAATTTTAAAGAATCATGCTCTTTACCATACAGAAAAGCAAAGTTCCAAAAAGTCTTGTTTGACTGGATGTATCCAGTGGCCAGATTTGTTGAAAGAAACAGGTTTAAAGAGGATGTGGGGAGGGTCAAAACATTGAGGATAAGTCCAGCAAAGTTAAGGGGAAGCCTTGGAGATAGAAGTTCCTCTGCTGCTGGTTTTTTCAAGCTCTACACTTTAAGGTATTGGTGTGATATTCAAGGGAATACAAAGCAAAAACCACATGCCTTTATTATTTTTGGGCTGAAAGGCTCCAATGGACTCTAACCACAGTGAAAAGCTGTTCTTTGGGAAGAACAGAAGGAAGGTACAGTTACAGTGTCCCCATGTTGTCATCCTCGGGGGCTGGACTAGTAAAACCTCATGCAAGTGGGCAAACCCTCATAGTTCAATGGAAACCTGCCCTCCTGGCATCTCTGCTCAGTGACATGGTAAACATTGATCCGTCTGCTTGTGTAGCTGAATCCTGCCTGGCAGGGATCTGGCAAAGGGAATCTGATTTTGGGAAGAAGCAGCTCACCAATAAAGTGTGGCCCAGAGCCAGAGAATAAACTGTGGCAGAAGAGGAGAGGGAATGGTTGTGCAGCAGCTCACCTGCTGCTCTGTTATGGTCCTGTACAATCATCCAAGCTGATTCCAAATAAACTGTAGTGCATGAAAATGAATGAATGAATGAATGAATGAATGAATGAATGAATGAATGAATGAATGAATAAATGAATGAATGAAGATATGAATGGATGAGACCTCAGAGTAGATGGACATGGACGGAGACAAATAATGGCATATCTTGAAATGGCACTTGTGAAGTATGGCTTATACATTTAATCTCTTCAGGATGGATAGGTCTTCCTACAGTCCCTATCAGAGAAAGTAGCAGCTGGCAGGAGAGATCATGTTTGGAAGAAAAGCAGGGAGGAAATTTTCCTCTTCCCCTCCCCTCCTCAGATATAAAAACAGTAAAGCAAAAAAAGCTGTGTAGAAGTTAGAGCATTTCATACCACTCACCTTGTTAATGCAGACCTAGGGTGTCATGTACTGACCTGGGGTTAGTGGTCCTGCCTCTGTGGCAGCTACACCCCATCTATCCCCTACCATCTTCAGGCAGTGACACAAAGCCCCCCACAAAACCTCACAGCAACATTCTAATGAATGATGAAAAATCACCATGCTATCTAATTGGAACATTATTTTTGAGCAGCGTAAGAGAAAAAAATTGTTAAAATGCAATGAAAATTCTCTTCATCTCTAAATATGAATTTGCAATAGAAAAAATGTGAGCAAGGGCAGATTTCAAGATCTATTGGTCCTATGCAAAAAAAAAAAAA
>WEIV01000328.1:80799-104922 GCA_013390005.1 Calyptomena viridis | reverse complement strand
AAAAAAAAAAAAAAAAAAGAGAGATTTTGTGGTATTTCATGGATGTTAGCAATAATTCCTGTTGAACAACCGTATCGTCACTGCACAGGATGGAAGGAATGCGATGGATACAGATTAGAACACAAGTATAGCTATTACAATACATTCACGTGTTCTGTAGTGGTAAAGGAATTTAGAAAGACAAAGTGAGTGGCTGTTACTCGTTGACAATATAATATGCATTCCCCTTTGATAATAGACATGATGTAAAAATGTCTCAGAAGGATGATGAGGCTGCAGGTAGAAAACAATTGCGATTACTTCAGAAAGGTGAAAAGTAACAGAGGCTTTAACATCCCTGGGGAACACATCTGAGGAAGGCAGTTGCAGCTTCAGTTTTCTCATTGCTGCTTTTTGTGAGATAGTATCAATTAGACAATCCTCTGTATGTTAAGAAGTCATGAGAAAATAAGCTGTCATCCTCAGTGTTGTGACCCTGCCAGCATTATCAGAGTAAGCCTGTTTCAGATGCTGAGTCCCATCGCTAGACAACAAAACTGAAATTGAAGTCTAATTATTCCCTAAAGTAATTTTTTTTCTGAACATTAACAATTCCTTCTGCTAGCAAAAACTGACAGTCTTTGTTTTCTGATTGTACTTTGAATTTCTTATTTTCCACAATACTGTCTATAGAATTTTTTCCCTGCTGATGAAAATATGTACTATGTTGAACACGATCAAATTGCTCCAATTTGCAAGGGAGCAATAACAACTCATAGCTTTCAGCCATGACTGCACTGCACATTTCTGCACAATAAATCTTCCTTCCTCCCACATTTTTTTCATGCTGATAAACTTGCCCAAATATATGCCATGCAATATCACACAATCTGTAAAATGGCTGTTAGGGAGTCCTGGTTATCATTTCAGCCATGCCCTATGTGGGACTGGGATGGCGGTATCTGATAATATTTGATTTTGCAGCTATCATAATATCCTATCTTGTGTATCCTCTTGAGGCTATTGTTATTGACTGGAGTCATTCACAGGCAGCCTGATGCTGCTTGCAAGTAGGCAGCTCTGGGAGTTTTTTCCCTTTTGTGTTTTGAAGCTTTGGTTAAGAAAGCTCTGCCTTTATCCATTTTTTCTCCTTAAAGCTGTTGTCAGCTATCATTTGCAGTTCTTTGGTTTGATGGAAAAGTGTAAAAGAATGATCCAGCCTTATCATCCCTTGGCTCGACTGCAGTCCTAACAAGCTGGACGTGATATATTCCCATAGGTATCTCATTGTATCCTCTTCCTCTGGCTTTCCTGATGCTTAGTCACCAAGGTACCGTTGCTTAGTCACCAAGGTACTGTTCAGGATTCCTGTCTTTCTGCCCTGACCTTGAGCACTTCTCCTGTGGAAATGCTATGAAGTGATGCCCAGCTGCTAAGCACATTAAACAGGGTAAGGTGAGTTGTTCCAAAATGTCTGTGCAGGAAGAAGAGTTTCTTCACCTTCTGATCCACACATCTTTTGTGCCCTCTTCAGGACTCAGATGCAGCCTCTGCACTAGTGATGAATGATACAAAGGTAAGGAAACTCCAAATTAGGCCGTACAGGGCCCACAAAACAAGGCACAAAGCCAGAATCATGGATACGGTGATAATTATGGTACTATCTGCACCTACTCATTGAGTATTTGTTGGCCATATCTGCCCTACATCTCCCTGTGATTTACAGGAGTTGGTGCTCTTCTGTTGTTGGTGTACCAAGGAAGGTATTCAGAGATGTCTGGGTGCAGCAATACGGACTGCTCATTTATGCCCCTATTTCCTTCCCCCAAAACTCCTGCCTGCTTTCAGAAGGAAAAATCTAAGTACAAAATGGACATTGCTGAATGGTCTGAGATCTGCTGTCATCTTTGCCAAACTTTTGCTGTTTAATAGTGGGGAAAAGAGGTATGTTAATACTTTATATTTTAATTTTAAATTTTATTTGTATCTACTATTTTCACTTGTGGATGTCTGAAGTCAGGTGCATCTGAAAGTGACTGGCATGTATAAATTCTTTTGATTTGATAGTTGGTGTCCATCAACCCTGGGAATCTAGAGGGTCTTACACATTCTAATGTAGACATCAGAAGTTATTTTAAATCACATCCCTCCTATTTCAGGATTTTCCCATGAATTTATTATGATTGTGATGATAGTCTTCTGGTGAAAGGAAAACAATGCAAGTTCAATGTGGCCAAATGTTGTTCTAGGTTAAGAACATAAAACTGACACCAAAACTGATGGAGAATTATGCAAGAGGAGAATACCTTTAATGATAAGAGTAAACTGATGGGAGATTTTCAGTTGTCAAGTCATAAAGAGCAAAGTATAGTCTCATTTCCTCTATAATTGATAGAGAACAATTTTCTCTGCTTTATTATCATAATGATTTATGAGTAATTGTTTTATTTCTGAATAACAAGTCAGTTATTGTGGGTTTTATCAACTTGTATGGTGTGGATTGCAGATGCAGTCTAAAAGTTTCCTTTTAAAGGAAACTATAATGTCCTAATCTGTTTTTCTGGCTTTATATCATTTATAGACAAAATGAACAGGATCAAACTATGGCTTGAAGAATCGTGGCATTTTTAGCTAAGGAAATGTTCTTGATGAAAACCCAGATTTTATTAGTGATACTACAATTAAATAAGCCATTATCAACTTCCTACAGATCTCCTAAGAGCAGCTCTCTTTCATTCTGGAGCCCAAATTACGGAAGCAATCTTCATAAAGGCCACTTCCCTAGCTATAGCGCCTGCTGTGATATGATTCATGCCTTTTGTCTTCTGCTTGGAATTTGGGGATGTTTATGAAGGAATGTTATAAATACTGCATCTTATTCCTCTTTTCACAAGATGCTTTATTCACAAGGAAAAAAAAAAGAAAGAAAATCGCATCACATATGTACGTCATATCATTTCCATTCCCATTGCCATCTGGCCCTATTCTTGTGCCTCCTTCATATACATATTGAAAAGATGTGAAACCAGTGCCAGGCAGACACTCTGAAGCACACGTTTCAGTGCTACAGCTGGGAATGTAACGGGCCACAGGCATGTTTGGGACAATAAATCTGTGTCAATGTGCATTTGAAGGCTGGAGCTGAAATAATACGTGTTTGGGAGCAGAAGGAGAAGTAATGCCTAAGAATTCCACTTTCAAAGCTGTGCATTACTAGTGATCTTATGCAAAAGGTATGAAGGTGAACAGTATAAATGTCTCAGTTCTTTTTATACTGTTTAGACTTTCATTTTCACTAGGGACGCAGCAGTATCATCTGTATCTGGAAAGTACCTGGCTGTTGGTTTACCCTAAAGTGTTGCCTAAAAATCAGATCTTTTTTGTCATGGCAACTTCTTAGAGACAGTAACTACTGTGTGTCAGTACACTGCTAATTACAGCAGGAACTTTTCTCAAAGAAAAGAAAGTTTTCCAAGGCTGAAAGATGACCTGCAGGATGATCACTGCAGACCCACTGTGCTCATCCTGCCTGCTTAAGGTAAAGGGTAATGACGGTGGTTGAATTCATATTGAAGCAGTCTATTTATGGGAATCACTATGCTAATAAGTGACGAAATTATTGGTTATGAAATTCAGATGGACTTCCACATACAAAGCAACTATGGTCGTGTGCCAGAGGAAAAGGGAGGAATTTAGGAATCAGGGATTTCTCTTCTGTTCAAAACAAAATGAAAACTAGAGAAATAATCTGGCCATGGATTCAAATAGAGACCTGGTCCTTTTATAAAGTATACCTAGTTATAGGTTACACTGCTATAATCTCTTCTCTGTGTCCATTCAAGGTCAATGCTACCCTGACTTCTAGCAACAGTAACAGAGCTGGACATGCAAAAAAAGTTGTCAGCAGACACATCCAGTCATTCATGGTCTGTGTTTGCTGCTTTAGCTTCTGCCTCCTCTGTTGGGCCTGGGGCTCTGCAGCATTGGCCTGAAAAGGTGGTTCAGCCACACCAGGCCTAATGGCTCCGAGGAGTGCACATGGAGGGCCAGAACCTGGAAGGAGGTGCTTTGAAGACCCAATTACTGTCTTGACATCTCTGTGTAGTGCTCATGGCTGGAAGAGCAGTGTTTGCCTCCTCCCATGGAGTGAAGCTTGTTTAAGCAAGGAAGTTGAAATGGTAGCTCTAGAGCCTGCAGGTAAATAAGCCCCAGAAAACAGTGCTATGGATGGAACACAAAACCAAGGCAGTTTGCAGTGTGGCTTTTTCCTTGTTTTGTGATTATTTTATCCTCCAGATGAATAAATTATTAGGAAAATTATTATACATCTGTTTCCACGGTTTGGCATTAAGTTATTAAAGTGATTTATTTTTTGCAAAGAGTGATTTTTAATCACCTGGGTACAAATCAACCACACTGTGGTAAACAAAACAAAAACTCTTTATTTATTAATATTTAATGATTCAAAGACCAATTCTCATCTCAATAGCTCTGTTCTTTGCCCTGAAATCCCAAAGAACAGAAAGCCTGACTTTGGATCTGGGTTCCTCTATCTGACGTGTCAGTCCTGGGTACACAGGACAGATGCTGCAAGAGGAACAAAGGCTATATAATTCCAGGAAAACAAAATATAGCAGATGTGTCACAGTGAATTGCATGACCTTAGTGTCCTTAAAGCAGCACTTGGGATTATCAACTATAAATAAAAAAGTTAGTGTAATTATTTGAACTTCAGGAAGTGCTTCCGGAGAGTTCACAGAGTTTAGCTCCTTTGGCTGCAGACTCCCCAGATAAATCATACCAGATTTTGGGTGCTGCTCTGACAGTGGCTGTGTGGGCATGTCGGGACAGGGGCTGCTACCATGGGGAGTGAAAACCTTCCTGCCAACACATGGCATTTGCCACTGATCATCAAGGGAGTGCTGAAGACAGATTTACAGTGAAGTCCTCTTTCTAGAGGGCTGGAGTTAGATTAATTGGTTTCCCAACTGTAAAGCAAATTTTCTGTTCATCAACACCGATGTGATTAGGAGCAGGAGCAATAAGATCTGTCTAATTCAGAGTAAAGACATTTCCATCTCTGAAGCTGCCTAGCACTAATAGGTCCCCATGAACTGGATAACATAATGTTTATGCAAAACTGATTCCTAACCTCTTTATTCTACAGGAGTTATGAGATTGATGCACACATTTTTCTTTTCAAAATGACTTTAAAGCATTAAGTGTATCATTTCAAATAGGGTAGGAAAACTGAAAGTCCCACAGGTAAAATAAAGATGGTTCAATATAGTCTCTTACTTTGAATTGCTTTTAAGAGCTGTGCTTTCCCTTGATTTATGAAGGGAACACTGAGAATGACTTTAAATGTGGGTGATGCAACACTGCCTCCCACTGCTGCATCCCACTCCTCTCACGGCTCAGCCGTGCTTCAGCCAGCACAAGTCCACTGGTGCTTCAGTGGGAAGGCAATGGGATATAATAGATGAATGCTTTCTCTTTTTTTTTTTTTTGCCATGCTGTTGATTCTACATTCCCGTACAGGTATGTCTAGGTCCTTGTGCTGGGCATAAGTCTAAATGCTGCTGGCAGCATGAATTTAAACTGCCATCTCCCTTCTTGGAGAGGGAGTTTCAGGGAATGAAGATATTCAAATTAAAAATCTCCAAAGGACAGTACAGGATGGTGTTTCTTAATTTTTTTTCTAATCAAAGGACCATTCCATCTCCTAGGAAAGCACATGCACAGACAAGTCTCCACACTGTTGTCAACAGTTTTCACATATAACTAAAATCTATTAGTTATATATTCATATATATATTCAGTTATATATTAGTTATATTCATGCATAGAATATTTGTTTTTCACCTTAAATAGCCAGTATTTTTTATACTTCCATGCAGAAGAATGTAAATTTTAAAATGTATCTTTGTCACCATCTCACCAAAGCCTGAGTCTGAGAGCAAAGCAGAGACTGAGAGGAAGCATTCTTCAGTGCCAGCTGATTGCTGGAAGGGCTGTCCATGCCCTATAGAAGCACCATGTGTCACTGGGGGATATTTGTTTTTCTGAATTGGCCCTATGACAGGCTGCCTAATTCGCTGTGGCAAGTACAGTTGTGTAGCCACTTGACTCCATTTCCTAGTACAGCCTTTTCCTCCCCCACAGATCTTCCCAGAAATGAGGAGACACTGAAGATTTTTTTGACTCCAGCATTAGCCAGAGCTCATCTAAACAGGGATTCTGTTCTCCTTTGTGGGTTTCATGGAACAAGTTGAGAGATATCTCCCTCTGACATTTCACAACTTTCTTCTGACCTACCTAGGCTGCAACAAGCAAATCTCAAAATGTTCTGTCAGATTTCTCGAACTCTCACTTTTGTTGCTATCTAAGAAGACCTTGGCTTTAAGATTGCTGATTCAAGAGTATTCATGTAAGACCACCTTTCAGTGACTGTGTTACCCCACATATCAGGTTCCTGCACCATGATGGTCTCCAGTTCTGCTGCATCAGGGGACATGCTTCTGCTCTGCTCTCCCAAACCCACCCAGCCTGGGCAGCTGGCAGCAGAACAGGCCTTACAAAACCTGACCCTGGATTCTCTACTTATTGATCATTCAAGCAAGTTTAACTTGCTTTGTAAAATAAAGTTTTTTCCTTTTTTTTTTTTAGGTTAGCACCTAGAGTTACTTCAACTGTTTTCTACCTCTCCTGTGACAAAAATCATCATTTTCTAGTCAAGCAGCTGCATATCGGCTGACAGCTTTTTCTAGCTGAAAATTGCAGTGCTTTTAACACAATTTGTGTTGGACTCTGATATTTCAATCCTTGAAGACCATAAAATTTGGGCATATGCCCCCTGACAACCTTCTGTTTTCTTTTGATTTCATAGGT
Source organism: Calyptomena viridis (assembly GCA_013390005.1). Taxonomy (NCBI): domain Eukaryota; kingdom Metazoa; phylum Chordata; class Aves; order Passeriformes; family Eurylaimidae; genus Calyptomena; species Calyptomena viridis. The sequence goes on along the minus strand of WEIV01000328.1, from coordinate 98,052 downwards.
GGGTTTCTAGTGACTTGTGAGATGTAATCCCTTGTGTCTGGTCTTTCTTTGATGAGGTTGTCTGGTCCTTTGATCCAGTGGGATGTACTCCTGGCAGTCAACAATGTAACACTCATAAATCAGTTTTGAAACTGTCCAGTGTTATCTCAGAAAGAGGGTTCAAAAACCAAACAGTTGGAAAAATTAAATTTGTGACTTGTGCTGTTTATTTCAGCCTCCGCATAACTCATCATTTCTTTTTTTTTTTCCCTGCCTTCACTTCTCCTGCCATAAAGGGATAACAAAATGAAACATGGAGCTGACGTATATTTTCTACAGATACTGGAAGTGCAGAGTGCTAATTCAGTGCTTTCTTTTGCGGCCGAGGTAGGTCGCATCCAGGAACGTGAAGAACTCCTTGGTATCTTGCAGTTGTAGGCTCGTGATTCGTCCTAGGGCTGCGTGCAAGGGCTGGGAGCAGGGAGAGGAAATCCTTCCTCCGGTCTCCCGGTACGTGTGGGACGGCGCACAGCTTGGTGGCTGGTGTGCCTGCCCGCAGACACGGCCGCTGCTCGGCATCCCCGCCGTGCCGCAGGTCCTGCGGGCTGTTCCTTATCGGCAAGAAAAATAGACACTTTCCATACGCGGAAGAGAGGCTTTCACTTCCTCCAGGCATTCAGGGGCTGTACCGATGTGCGTGTTGCACAGCACGGCTCTCGCCCAGGCAAATCGTGTGAGCCCGTGCATGTCTCCGCATGCTACGTGTGTTGGCAATACATTCACTCAGAGAGAGACATTATTCCTGGATGCCAAATAATCCTGGCTGGTAATATTGATCTAAGAGAGTAGCCTGTGGAGTATCTACCCACCTGCAGCAACATGAATCCCTCCTACTCCAGTCCAAAAAGTTGGCACCGTTTTGCAGCAGACTGCCATGTCCTGGGAGGTAGCAGGACATATCAAACCCAAAGGCTGCCACGGCGCTTGAATAAGCGCTTGCAGTCAGAAGAAGCAGATGGGTAACAAGCAAACCTAGAGATTTTACACTTGTGCTTTTTCCCATTCCCAAGATGGAACAGTCTCTTCAAGAATCCTTAGTGGCCAACTGGGTTTCATAAAGAGAAATTAAAGAAAAAAAAAATCCAGTGAGTGTTTGTTCACTTAGAACACATATGGAAAATGCAAATTGGATAGTAAAAACATGAAGAGGGAACAGCAGCTACCTCTGGTGTGCCAGATGCTGGAGGCACTTCCAAGCCCTGACCATGGAACAGCATACTGCTAAATGAGAAAGCCCATCATCTTTTAACAGCAAAAGGCACTCGATTCCATAGCAACTGCATTATGGCTGATACGCTGGAAAGGCAGAATTCATGATGAGAAAAGAAAGCTGTGCGTGGCTTGGAAACCTGAAACTGCCACTCCAACTATGGGAATGAGATCAGAACAAGTGCCATTAGAATAAGACAGAGGATGCTGTGTTATAGAGTTGGAAGGAGACAATCATTTGTGAGGTTTTTCCTCTCTAGGGTGGGGAATAAAGAAGAAGAAATTATTTTCATCATCTTCTCATTTTCACTAGTTTCGTTTGACTTCTGATTGTCATTTGTTTAAATTATAAGAGTATAATATTTATTGTACACCTGTACTGCATTGTGACAAGGCAGATAGGTAGCTGAATAGTGTCGTAGCTTAGTAATCTTCAATTAGAGTTGTTATTTTAGTACAGTTCACAGTCATACTCTGCAATATACAAGCAGAAAGTTCAACTCCCTCTCAAAAGAGCTAGATTAGGACTGGAAAATATTCAGAGCAGGGTGTCAAAAGTGGTCAAAAGAATGGAGTTGCTTCCCTATAAGAAATAAAGACTACAGTTCTTCTAGTTGGAGAAGAGGTGACAGAGGACAGAGGAAAGAAACCTCTGAGTACATGGGCAATGGAGAACTAGAGACAGTTTTTAGAATCCTTTCCAGTGCAAACACATGAAGGAAACCAGTGGGTAAGAGGTTTTGGGGCAAAACCCAAGGTGACTCTTCAAACAACAACTGTAGGCTCTGTGAACTTCTTGTCACAGGAAGTAGAGAGTGATAAAGGTCTCCATGCATTTAAAGAATCATCAGAGAAATCAGTGAAGGGCTGGTAAACACAAACACAGCCCATACGGTCCAGGCAGTCCCTGCCCTGCAGGTTGTTACTGGTTGACAGGATGTTCTGGGCAGTATCTCTACAAGCATTTCCTTGCCTTAAACATTTCTCTAGGTATCTACTTCTGGTCATTGTCAGAAAAGCATAACTGATATTTGATCCAAGCTGATATGATTTTCATATTCTCATCAACTTGGCGTATTTTTAAAATAGACTATTTTTAAAATAGTCCAGAAATCTCCAGTGGATGCCTCTGTCCTGCCATGTTTCCTGTCTGTTTCTGTTGCAGTTCTGTTCAGCATCTTCTCTGTCCATGTGTCTTCTCTCACCTTAACCCCAATCTGACACAAATTCTACCCTCCACAGAGGAAAACCCAAGAGCAGAGTGGAAGTAAGCCTCTCCATACTACTTGCCTTTTGAATGCCAGGATACCACATAGGTGTAAGGCATATTATGCTGAATTTGCACCTTCAGGGTCTGGTCCAGTATTTGTACCCTTGCCACCAAGACTGAAAAGTGCTTTATTACAATTTTCTGTTCAAGGTCACACCAGAATTCCCGTTTTTTAGTTCTCAAGCTTAGAGTCTGCCCCATCTCCTTGTGCTGAATTCACATTTAAAATGTTTGTAGCCAGCTCACAGGTTTTGCTGTAGTCAGTTGCTTTGTGGTTATTTTAGAAATTCTGAATTATTCCACTGAGACCTTGACAACTGTGTTTGATTTACTTGTGTCTTTTCATTTACTTATCTGCTGTATTTGGGGAAAAAGGGGTTTAATTGGACAAAATGTTTCATCGTTGGCTACAGTAGTGAGTGATCCTGCTCACGTTAGCAGGGGGAGCTGTGGGTTTGGCCTACACATTTGTGAAGAGCCTGGGAAGCTTTTCCCTGTTTTTGTGCCTGGGTTGCCCTCTGCTGACTGGTGACGGTTTGGAAGATACAGAAGGTCCTCGCTGAATAGCTTAGGTGCCTGCAAGCATCTTGCAGCTTATACAGAAATGTATTTTTCACCGGGTTTGTCAGCCATGCTCTTCTGGTTAGTTGTGTATTCTTAGTTAGGAATTCCTCAATAATTCAACAAATTGAATATCCCCCTGCATTAAGATTTTCAGCTTAACCGACATTTTATTATGGTTTTATTCTAATTAACAAGTAAAAATTAAATTGACAAAGCTTTGAAACAGGCTTGTTGTCACCTGTGAGCAGTGTCTAATGCCTCTCATCAGCTGGCTTAAAAAAAGCACAATATGACAGACAGCATGGAGGGAGGATAGAATTTGACAGTAGTTTACACAAGAGCTAGTTTTCAAGGACGGGAAAAGGAAATGGCAATTATTTGAAAATAGATGCAAGTCTGTGCAAAGAGAGAAATCCAGCAGGAAATGTGAAGCTAGAGATGATTATGTACTCAGGGCATGAACCACACCAGACTCATCTTCGGAATTGAAAGGAAACTCTATTACTTGGTTAAAATGTGTTCTTTCCTGCACTCTCTGAAAAGCTGTTGTCCTGGACTCTGATCCTTTTCCAGGAGGCGACTGAATAACAACATTTATTGAAATGTTAACGGAGAGATTTGTGTCAGGTGGAGAAAGAGAAGCTTGCCCTTTGACATGGCAGGTTCCTATCTCAAGCACAGTCTCTCACATAAAAATTGCTTTGAATAGCTCTATCAAGATTTCAGCAAACTCTTGTTGATAACGCTTACCTCCTATTTGTTGTCAGCTTTGAGACTTGCAATTGGAAAAACAGATCATAAGCTGGAGGCAGTATTTACTTTATCTACAAGGACTCAATGCAGAAAGGAAAGGGAGATTGAATGATGCTGGTAGACAATGTAACAATATCGCAGGCACGGATGCCCTAGATCTGACTTGCAATCCCATCCTAGGTTATAGTCCTTTTTAAATCATCCAGGCTCAAGGCAGCCTGAGCTGAGTATGTAAGACCAGTCTAGCTAGAGAGCTAACATCTCAGACACATTAAAAATACCCTAAAGCCCTGCAGAGACAACTATTAGCTCAGATAGTGTTATTCATACTTTAAGTGTAAAAAAGCTGTGCATGAAAGTCCTGCATTTACATTTAGGCCATTGGTTTTGCACTCTTATTTGGTTATGAGACAGTTTCTTGCTAATAAGCATGATATTTGAAAACTAGAAGCAAGTGTAGCTGCACAGCCATTTGACACCAAAGTTGTCCCTTTTTACGAATGCTATAAAATTCCATCTTAACAGTAATATTATCTTTTCATACATTACTTCATCTTTTCGTATGCAACTTTATATCTGATTTTGAAATGCAGAAGCAAAGCTTAATGTAGATCTGTACAGCTGATCACCATCCAAGGCTGAATATTAAATTATACCCTGACAGGCAGCAACCGATCAATGCAGGGCAAGACTTGTATCTATCCCTACTTACATCAGGCTCAGCAGTGCTAAAGCTTTTTAAAGTATGAGTTCTTTCTCTGTGAGCATCCAAAACATGTGGATGAGCCCACATATGGTGATACCCACAAGCCTGCAAATTTAGTTCAATTCTACAAGCTCTTAATAAAGAGAGAGAATTTCAGAGAAGTACTTTAATCTGTGATAGGTGATAGATGAAGAAGTACACTTTCATAAACACAAACTGACTTCATTGCCAGTTTAATTAAGGAAACTCATTTAAATATGATGCAAATATTCGTATTCTCCAGATGAATATTGACACTTGTGGGAGAGTTACTTCTTCTTTGAAATGTGGTTATCACTAATTGCCTGCACATATTGGAATGACTTCTGATTATGTTGATAATGTCAAAAGTGTTTTTGAGAAGAGACATTATCAGTTGTCACTCATTAAGGACAAAGCAGATGTCACCGTAATTAGGAGCTATACATACTGCTTATTTTTAAGAACAGTAAGATGTCCATGCTCTGTTCATTTGTTTACTTCAAATCTGATTTAGAGCTTGGAGACCACTTATGGGATAAGGACCACTGCCAGGTGTCCTCTCATATCCTACTCAGATTTTTTTATAAATATTAATGTTCCCCTTAATGGAAATGAAATGAACAGTATTCCCCACAGCAAACAGTTAATCCTTGGGAAAGAATACCTGAACAATATTTGCACCTTTTTTAATTCGTCTTTAGTGGTGTCTAACTGAACAATACAAGGAGGTTGCAAGTAAATTTGCATCAGGATTTATTTTCTACACTTTCCTCCTACTTTCTGGACTTTTCCATGACTTGGTTCATTCCATATTCTCTCATACCTCACCCCTCCCCCCCGCCCTTTTCATTTCCATATACACTGTATTCTCCCATGCTGTTCCTATATCAACACTCTTCTAGTATGGTTCTCCTCCACTTCCTTTCTTTCCAATAAAAGCTGCCATTAGCTCCACCAGGTACCACCACCCATTCCAGGTGTCCGGGCATGGTCAGAAGTGTGGACAGCAGCCTGAAATGAAGATGTGGCAAGTGAGGAGAGTGAATGAGGAGCTGTGATAACACCTCTACATGTACTTTCAGGTGTAAATGATGAGACAGGACTCAATGTAGCACAGGATCAGGCACACCGGGTGAGATGGAGTAAAGGAAACACAGAAGATTTGGGCTGAGGCTGCTTACATTTTTAGATGGAAGCTAATAAAACATTTCTTGTCTTTTGAATCTCTTGGATTCCTAGTTCCTTTTGGCCAGTTTCAGCCAAGTTTGATAAGGCGATAGAAATCATATATCTCAAGTACCTACCAATCTCATGAAGGCAGCAGCCAACTACCCCATGTATCCCTGCCAGAAACATAAGTAGATGAGCTGACTTGGGTTATTAGATGTCAGGGGAGCCACGTGGGCCCAGGGTGCTCTCAGCAGCCGTGTTGATCCCCATACAGCCCTTATGGGTCTTGCTTTTACAGCTGTCCTAATTGCAGGAGAACCTTTCATCAGCTGCCTCACCTTGTATCAAGTAAACTAAGCAGGTGGTATCAAGCCTGGGGTAAACAGGCTCCAGCAGCTCCATGACTGGAGGCTTGTGCTGTTCAGTGAAAGTTTTACCAGGGTTCACTAGAGGAAAAACCAGGGGAGCTCTCTCTATGCAGGCTGTGAAGTGTTCCAGCTGGACGGCTGTCATACCTTTGTCTCCCTTTGAGAGTGAGGACACTGCCAGTGCAGGGAGAACCCCTGTATGCCCCCAGCTGTGTCCAGGGCTCAGCTGTGATGATGAGACCTGAGAGAGAATGACTGCATGAGCACAGCCTCCACCAGGATGGTGGGGCAGGGGACATCAGAGTAACTGAGGCAGTGTTTAGACTAGGGTGGTACAGTTTTAATCCTAGTTTTTCTCACATGTTTGATAAAGATTCACATCTGTCTCAGCATTTGGAGGAGTTAGGAGCTGGTACTTCCCTGCTTGGCATAGTAATCTTTTTTCCCTTAAACACAAACCCTGGAAACAGCGAATCTGACATTTCCTAGAGTATTTTTTAAAAATTCATAGGGAGATAGTAATCCATTCATTCTAAGGGGCTTAGAGCTGAGTATTAAAACATGTCCATCTTTGAGATCAGTGAGGGAAAATGTTGTGAAACAAGCATGTGTTGAGAGGGAAAGAAAGTAAAGAATCCCATTTCAGTCCTCTAACACTGTCTGTAGGACTTAATTATGAATGTGCTCTTCGCAGAAGAGCAGATACATAATAGATTTGGTTGGGTTTTATTTCAGTAGCTTCAGAGTCCACAGTTTCATCACAAAGCTAAGCCCAGTGGAAAACGCAATGTCCGAATGGAAATGCCCGTGGGGAATGAAACTGACAGTCGAACGTGGACTGCCCTGGGGGACTATGTATAACAGATGCTTGCAGAGAGCAACCTTTTCCCTCTGGTCTTGTGGAAGCCAGAAGAGGGTCCTTATTTCTTGACTGTCTCTCTTCTCTGTTGCATACAAACCCTATGGAGGCTAATGATGCTTGGGCTGTGCTAATCCTGACAAACCATCAGCCCTGCATTGGGCAAATGGGCTGTGGGCTCAGATAGCCTTCTCCTCCTCCAGTCACCCCTTCTTTAGACTGAAGTCCCCATTGGCAAGGAGTTACCTGTAGCATCTGCAGGGAAATCCCAAACTCTGTGATGCAGCTGAACTCAGGCTCAGGGATGTCCAGTGAAACCTAGTCCCAGTGGAAGGCAAAGTGGGAAAGGACCTCAAACACTCCCCAAACCCCATGGGGCAGTTGGCTGCAGGCTCTGGTGTCAATTGCTGCACGCTGGCTTTTAGAGAAGTGCGACAGTCAAAAGTTTGACAGCTAACTGGGATATTACTGGATGGTGCCAAAAAGCCAGAGAAGATTCACGGATAAGAAGACAAGAGGATAGCACACAAGAGGGCACAGATTTTTGTATAAGTGCTGTGTAAATAATAGTCCTTCTAAGATTTTCAGTTGTCTGCAGTATGTAGAAATCTCTGTCAGGGCTAAGACTTATTCTCACTGCTCTTCTCTGTGCCTGCTGGACTGAGCCACCCTCAGGAGAGAACTGCAGCCAGGGTGTCTCTGCTGCTCACAGGCCTTCTGAAGCACTTCCTGAAGCATTTGCCTGCCTTGGAGCTTGTCAGAGTCACTGTCATAATTTTTCCTTCTTCCACTTCATTTGCAATATCCTTTTCTGGAGGAACATCCCTGCCATTCCAGGCTGCTGATAAATCCCATTGTCAGTCATAGCTCCACAAGCCTCATTATTTTGCATCCACAGAAACTTCAATTCCCTTTGCTTCCCCAGCTGTGTCTGCACTGATGTTGTTTTCCTCCTGCTCCTCATTTGTGGCTATGTTTTCCTCCTTCACATACTTATATGCAATGACTTTTCCCTGAAAATTACCTGGTGCAGCTCTTCCATCAGTTGAATGACAGGTAACAGCACTACTGTAAACCAGCTGCTATTTTCTTTAGTGCTATTATTTAAACATACTCTGAGGAAATCTAGCTGATACCATGATAAAACTGAGCCTGCCCTGTTTTCAAATTATTCTTGATTTTGACAGTTCCCAGCTCTCCCAGGAGGAGATGTGGAGAAAGGCATGTAGGTTTACCATTGCTCCAGCAATGCTGGCTTGGTTCAGCCAGGACTTGTCCTTCTTCTGTGTTTTCTGGCCACTGTTTACAGTACATCCTAAGCTGTGAGCCTTCAAAAGAAGCAATCCAAACAGAAACTAGCTTTCTGTTAAAAAGCTATTCTGTTCTTCTCCTCTGTCTGGTTTATCAAAGGTCCAAACAGTGATAGCTGGAGAGAACAGGGTGTGGTTTCCCTACTGCTGATTTGCAAAGCCATGGTGTAAATCACACCAGCAGGCAGCTGAGGAGGATATCTTTGAGTACAATTTTACAAAACAGTCTACTCTTGCATGGCTGGAAACCTGTAAAATGGGAATGCCCAGCAAGTCTGGCAAGGTCCATAACCCTCTGTAAGAACATCACACTACAGTGTTATCTCATAGCCAACCTGCCTAAGACCCCTGAACAGGCCTGGCTCCCCAACAGCATATACACCTTCAAATACAAGGCTCCAGTTTTGAGAGCATTTGAGTTTTCCCATTTACCGTACAGCATCATTCAGTGAATTGAGCTCATGGGCCTAGGGAGAGCTGTGAAGCACCTTCAGCCCTTACTTTGGCTAGTCAGAAGAAATACACAGCCATACTGTGCCCTCTTCCCACTGAGAATATGTTCCTGAAAAGCACTAGTGTTAGCCATGCAATGAATAAGGAAGCAGTTTTCTCATCAGAATTAATGAGCAGATAACTGTTTGAAATGTTGTTGGCTGCTTTGTCTTAGAGACAAAGCACTTAAGCATTATCCTCCATTTCTGTCCTTCACGCTGCATTGACTTGACTGGTCTTGATTTATTTGAGGAAGATGATGTTGAATGTGGCTGTTCAGAAAGAGGCATCAAAAATGCTCACAGTAAAAGATGTGTGCTGGGTATTCATTCTTATGGATAAAAAAAGCTGAGACTCTGGACTGCCTGTGTTCCCCCAAGTGATTTGGATGATCCTGCTCCTGCCTCTGCATCCTCTACATTATTTTGCACTGTTCTTGTGTATGTAAGCTGTATTTCTTAAGTCCCTGACACATCCTTCTCTGTTTCATTAATTCTAAGGGAAAAACTAGTTAATTATCCATTGGATTGAGTCACTTTACCAGTGACTGAACACTTGACATAAAATTTTTGAGAGCATTTTTGCTGCTGCTTTTTAATAGTCACATTTTTCTCTTCCTCTCCCTCCTCCTCAGATGAATCAAGAGTCAATCAAGGTGAAGGATGGAGAATGCAGTAGTGAGGATGGTTGGTGGAGCAGGGGTTTGCATGATCAGTGTGGATCTCCAAAGCAATGGATAGGGATATGATGGACAAAGGGGTGCTACTGGACTGCCAGAAGAGAACTGGGTGCATGCATATCAATAATAACTTTAACATGCTCTTAAATTTAGGTCCAGGTCCTTCCTGCCTGTACTTTCTGAACAGGGTGTATCTCTGCTTCCCGCACGGGTAGTTCCCTTGTTCCTCCACGGATCATATGGGATAACTCTGTTACACATGTCCCTTCTTTCTGCCCTTTGTTTCTGTGTGCTTCTGAAGGGGCAGCTGAAGGGGCAGTGTGGCTGGTATGCAATGTCCCTTATGCCGGAACTGCTGCACCCTGCACTCTGCAGCCCATTCTGCTGTCTATTTGTGGAAGTGCAATTGCTTGTTACATTGCTCAGGGACTTTTTCTGACAAAATTTACTGGAAATTTTAAAAATTGCATCTCTGTTGCCTATGCCAGCCTGCAGCGTGGGCTGTGAGTTTTAACAGTCACGCTGTGGTTTCACAACTGATGTCAGGTGGATCAGGATCTTCCAGTGGCCATCCTTCCCTCTGTGTGCTCCTTCTCATGTCGTTCCTTGGTCAGCCCTCCAGCCATGCATACAGGGAGGAACAGGAGTCCAACCTCCTTTGGGTAGGGAAGGTTTTCTGAGTGACCAGCTGCCTTTTAATGAGCAGAGCTGCATGATACACTGAGTTAATCTAAACAGCTCTGACAAAAGTTGAAGTCCTTTTCCTCTTCACTCCCTGTTCTTCTTTCCCTCTTTCCCTTTTCTGCTCTCCTCACTCCACCTCATGTACCAGTGGTGGCTCCTTCATGGGCCAGGTCAGTTTTCTTAATTTTTTTCCCCTGTTTTCTGCTGGTGAGTCATCAACCTAGCAGAAAATGAACCCCATCAAACGGGACTGGGTTTGTTGCCAAGTCAGCCCTCAGCCCACTCAGCTGAATGCTCCAGGGGTCTTGCTTCTTGCCCTCCATCTCCAGTGCTGTGCTGCAGCCCTGCTGCTTCTGGAGACTGCTGCTAACTCAGGAGAAGGCCTTCGTTGTCCTGTTAGGTTTTTGCAATGCTGGGGTGGCTCAGAACAGCTCCAACAAGTGCTGGCGTCACTACAAGGAGAACAGAAATGCAGCCCTGCTGTGTGATGATGACTGGAGTGGTTTGAGCAGGGTTAGTGAAATGAATTGGCTCAGGCATGGTTTCAGCAACCATGGGGGAAGTGTGGGAGCAGGCTGGGTTTGGAGCTGTGAGGAAAGGAGGGGAAAGGACTGAAGAATCAGACCTGCCCACCCACAGTCAGCAAGGTGCAACTTGGGTGCAGTCTGTTGCTCACCTGATGGCAGCAGCCCAGTATGTGCAAGCAGGCACTGAAGTGCACTCCAGGTTTAACATCGGAGCTTCTTATTTTCCTGTTATGAACTCTGACAGTCTCTAAAGCCCACCTCTTGGCAGAGGAATTGGAGTGAGGTGTGTAATCATATAAGACCATTTCTGCAAGATTTATTGTGAAGAATTTAGGGATATTCATTACACTTAGGAAGTCCCTCCTGCCTGGAAGAGGCATTTTTCCCGAAGACAGTTAGATGTTTTCTCCCCATCATTCCAGAGAAGTTCTCCCTGCTATGAGAAGAAGGTAAGTTCTTGCAGACATGTTTGAAGGCCCCCACAGCTGGGGGGCCAGGAATGATAAAAGTCCTGAGAAGAACAGGGGGCATGTCTTTTCCTGGGCTCAGTGTTTTTGGCACCGTTATGTTCATTTAAGTTTTAGTGTTCTCCCCTTTGGAAATAATTTTCCTAAATCCTTCCACTCCCTGGCATTTTGGGGGGGGTACCTGAGCGTTACCTTTCTTCACAAGGTGATTCTTCTGGGATGTGACCATCCTGTTGTCTTTAAAAGCTGCTATTTGTGGTGAGCAAGTAGCAGGTTGTCCAGGGGGGGTCTCGCAGCAAAGAGAGGAGCGACAAAGCATCAGGATGAATCTTCAGGGCATGGAACAACCCCAAAGCCTGTTTATTAACCCATTATATACAGTGACTCCACAGACTATTGGTGCTTGGAAAGACATGGACAGACATAATTGGTCACCTAATATGTGGCAGATTAACATTGGTGTTAATGAAATATAAACATGTGCATAATTGGATCACTAATCCAAACAGTCTGCCGTTAACTCGAAGTGAGGAGGTCATGTAGGCAGCCTTCCACCATTAACAGGATGTGCTGAGTCATGTAGTTTTAAGGTCACACCGTTGGTATTAGCATCTTTTAGGGCCGTAGAACAGCTAGGCCCAAATCCAATCCATCACCACAGGGTCAGACAGGCCGGCTGTCCGTCCCACACAAGGCACCTTGGAATTAGGGGAATTGTGGCGGCTGACAGCTGGTCTGTCAGCCTCTGTGGTGATGGCCTGGATGTGGACCTGACCAGCCTGGGCCCCTGATAAACAAGGATTAGGAAGCACGACCTTAAGGAGGGTGACTCAGCAGAGGCTGTCTATGTGAGCCGGGCCCTAGGGATAATGGAGTCAGAGTGAAACTGACTGACCAATGGTGTGCACGTTTATGTTTATGGCGCCAATGTTAAACTGCCCTGAGGCAGGTGGCCAGTTATGTACGGACACGTCTTACAAGCACCAATGGTAGTTGTAGAATAAGTGTAAAAAGTAGCGTTAATAAAGCACTCACGGTTCGCCCTGAGGACCATCACGAAACTGCGTCACTTCGTCATTCCGCTGCCGAGACCCCCACAGCAACAGCTATTCGAATAGGAATTGTTTGTATCTAAGGACTCTCCATTTTTCATGGTTCAAAAGGCAGTAAGTGCAAACCTGCAAACAGATTGCTGCCTACATATGTGCAGTTGCATTGCGTATATGTATATGTATCCATATATATATATGCAACTGCATAAATCCATGAAAATTCATAATACACAGAGAGTCACACTGCTTGGGCTATCACAACAGCTGAGTTTTCCTCAACTGTAATGTTTCCTCAACACAAATTGGAAAAAAAAATAAAAGGAAGAACTGTATATATGATACTTAAATTATGCAAACTTTTCTCATGATGATTAGAAATTATGTACATGAAAAGTCCCCTTTGTCCAAGTAAATGTGCTCAATTATATTTATTCAGATATGAAGTTGATGTGCTGCACAAGCTGCCATTTTTATCTGACCGCAATTACTCTTCTTCATGGTTGGGATTCCTCACATCCCATGGGACAGATTTCTTCCATAGTGCCATTCACAAGAGCTCACATCAAACTGCTTTATCGTCTGTCTGCAGAGTTTCACTCCTGTTATCAAGCAGTAACACAGCTCAGAGGCACAACTCTTGTGATCCCAGAAGATTTTGAATTTATGGCTTAAAATAATCCAGCCATTTGAAGTGTATTTGAAGTCATCCTAACCACTTGGTTGTACTCTACTCAAAAATGAGCAGGTTACTGCTGTTAGCATGCCTAATGCAATACGTTCTTGCAGGATTTTCAGTCATTAGTAGTTTGAATGTACAAGATAGTCCTCATAATTTAAATGAAGGAGTACTCAACTTCATAGATTAAGTTGATATTTTTCTGGCAAGACTGTTTGCTTTACATGATAGATTTGCCCTGACTACAGCTATTTATTTCTCATTAAATTAGCCAGCCAACATTCACAGATGAGAGAATAAATTAGCCTAGCTGTAACTTATATAGAGCTCCCCTACCTCTTTGCAGTACAAGTTCAGTTGGGAGCTTATGACAGCCTAGACTCTCCCCTGATGACAAGAGCAGCAATCACAGTCAGAACCAGTTTATCAGTATTTTTTGAGACCCAAGAGTTGTCCCACTTTACTCACACTGATAACAATTTAAGTGACTGGGTCGCTCCTCGTGTTAATGCAACAGAAAAGAGACTATGTTGTTACAGCTATTCAAGACCAAAAGATACCTAAGTCAGCATCAGATAGCTTCATACTGGGACAAGTATGTCAGCACTTGAGTTTTAGCTGGTGTAACTGCAGTTTAAGATGGCATTTAAATAAAAATAGCTGCTAGGACTACAGTAATTTTATCTAAATTTTAAAAAAATGTATAAAAACCCACATACTTTCAACTGCAATCATTTTGCTGATAAAATGTGTGTGGGCCAGACCTGGAAAGCTAAGGAAAAGTTCCCTTTGGAGATAGTAGCTTAAGCATCTTACCCAGTCAGAGCTGAGCACCAGGCATCTGCATGTCTGTGCCCCCAGGCAGTAGCCCTGGTCCCTTATCCCGTGCCCTCAGCAGTTCTTGCAGCCCAGGAGCTTCTCTGTGGATCCTTTCTCGTGCAGACCCAAGCTGCATCCTCCCTGGTACAAAAACCTTTCAAAAATCTTCTGGAGCTAATAGTTTTAATATGATGTTGCAGCTTTTGCAGCTTTATCTAAGCATGAGAGGGGAGGCTATTTTTGCCCCCTGACTTCCATTGTTCATAGATAATCTGCAAAGCTGAACATTGATTATGCCTCTTGCTTATTTCTGCAAATAATGAGTCTTATACAGCTTTCTGGCATTACCAGCTTTGTATTTATCACCAAGTAAACACAGCCAGAAACTGCTCCTGAGGCCAAGTGGCAGAGGCAGGCTATATCCATGATGTACAGTGCTTGATCCTGGTCTCCCATCTGGGCCCCTTTGGCCCTAAGACTCTTGTATTAATGTGTAGGTGTTTCCTTTCCTTTTTTTTTTTTTTTTTAATTTATGCTGTCTGAACAAACGTAATAGCTGTGCTATAGCTCACAAGAACGGTGGTTTATTGCATGAAACAGCACTTGTATTGCATGAATTAGGGGGAAGTTTGTCACTGCAAAGCCTCATGAGACAGAGCTGGTAGACTGAATAGGGTGAAGGAAATGGGAAGCAGTGCAGTGCTGGGGACAGTCCTTTCTGCATGTCAACACACAGGATGTGCCCAGGCACTATCTTTCTGTGCTAAGCTACATGGCATTGGCCAAGACGGTATCTTGCAGCACACTTAGAGTTAAGCAGTTAAGGACATTTAAGTTAAGCACACTTAACTTACAGTTAAGTTAAGTTAAGTTAAGTTAAGTGGGGATGATCATCAATCCAGCTGGTTCCCAGGTCACACCATGTCCATCATTGCAATCAGAACCACTGAGGTATCCTGGTGCTTGTTTAAACACAAGGGATGAAGGCTGGATGTGTAGCAAAAGGTGCCTCTGTTGTGCCAACCCTCTATGCCCCTAATGACAGGGAAGGAAGACTTGGGGGGTTTGCCAGGTCAACCATGGCCAAGGCATGTGGTTACTCCATTCCCTGATTCCACCAGGGTCACAGGCAGGTTGTGCCTGCCCTGGGCTAGGGGTTCCTCACTGCCTTCTATTTCCAGGTCTATGTGTGAGGCTATTCTGCCACCTCTCTGTAGCTGCAGCAGCTTGTTCCTAAACATATCAACAAAGTGGGTTCAGTTTGAAACTGCTCTGCTTGAATTTATAAAAGCCATCCACTGCTTCAGTTTCTCGTAATTTTCTTTTACTCTTTACAACATTAGCAACAATTTTTTTTATCCCTTCTGTTTGTTGGGAGTCACATAAGAAATCTTTCATTGAACATTTGCATGGGCTACAGATCTCTCTTCTATATGATGAAGAAAAACAAGCTTATGCAAATTATCTACAGCAGATAATTGCAGTTCTGCACAAAATCTAAAAATAAAGTGAGGCCCACAGTCTACATCTAAGTAGCTTTTAATTTGGTGTGCTAATGGCATGAATTATTTTTTAAAGTGCAATAGCTCCATGATCAGAAGTCAAGTGATGGGAGCAATAATTGTTTGCAAAAATGATCGAGGGAAGAAATTCAATGCTGGCATGTATTTGTTTCTCTCTTTTTTTTTTCTTTTTCCATATAATAGCTCTTTGCGGGCTGATTAATATTTTGAGTAAACTTAGGGTTTCTCTGTTGTTGTCCCTGTTTTAATACAGCCAGTGTGTCCTTTCAAGTACTTTTCAGGATCCCTTCCCCTTATTTTAACCATAGATAAGCTCAGAGGTTGAACATACATAATATTCTGAATTGTGAACTGAGGTGCAGTTATGTCTCCTGTCCTGCCTGCTTTGCTGGGGGCTGGATAGCTCTAGAAGAGCTGGAGTGTGGGGAGGTTCATGTCCTAAACCACCACAGCTAAACCTGGCAGTGCATGGTTTTTTGGGGTCCTCCTTTGTGCCAGTCAGAGAGATGCTCTCAGCGACTTTACCAGCTAAGACCCTTTATCTTCATTTTCCTTGTAACTGAAGCATAGCATTTAGTCCAGCGTGGTGGGCTGGGGGCGAGGAACACAGCTTTATTCAGCAGGAAGACAAACCTTAAAGGAAGGTCCTTTAAGGATAAAGAGACTCCCTTATGGTGCCACAGGGATGGTACTTGGCACTTCAGACTGCAGACAGATGCAAGCGCAGTGTGTTTGAGCACAGGCAGAAATAAGGAAGTCATTGTGTGCCTGGGAAATAAGGCCATATCCTATGACAGTGACTGTCCTGCTGTATGTAACAGCAGCCTGACCAGACAGGCACTGGGTAAGGGAAGCCTTTCCACAATGCTGTACTAAATCCCAACTGCCAAAGGGCCAGGCTGGCAGGGGGATGCTGATCATAGACATTTCTTCTCATGTGTTCCCACACTCACAGGAACTTGCTGTTTTATGCCTCTTTGTATTGGTCCTGAGCTCCTGGCTCTTCTCCAGGTGTCTCCAGGCATCATTGTGCAGGTTCCCAGACAGGAGGATGCTGTGTGTCATCTAGCTGGCCTTGCAAACCAGGAATGCCTTCATCACCCCCTTCTGAACAGATCTTCATGCATTTGCCCAGAGGACTTCATAAAATTAATTGAGTTGCCCAGCATTAGATACAGATCATAAAACTCCCATCTGATCTTGCGCCTGCTGCAGATTTTAACAGCTGATTGAAACAATGAGTGCTATAACAATACCCACAGAGAGAGCTGTAGCACAGGCAGCAGGTGTAGATAAGGCTTTAAATGTACAATAAAGATCCTCTGCCTGTATCACAGAGTTCTCTTCACTATGGGACTGAAACCCCTGGGCTGCAGTTTAAGCATAGCAAAAGTGATGGAGATTGCCCTTTGAGTTACAAGTTTTGCTGAAAAGCGTATTTGTGTGTCTGCTTGTGTATTTATTTATTTATTTTTCTATTTCCTTGCTCATTTTAAAGTGAAAGAGAAATGAACTTGGAGTGAGGGAGAACTGGAGAGCAGCCAGGCAAGCAGAAAAGTCATGCCATGAACAAGTCCTGGTTCTATCTGGTGCCATTTGAGGGTTTTTACATTACACTGATTGTAATCATTTTTTCCTCAGGAAAACCACTGTTTGATAACCCACAATCATCTATGTGCTTCCAGGGTGCTGACTTGCACAGAATCACAGAATCGATTAGGTTGGAAAAGACCTCTGAGATCGGCAAGTCTGACTTATGACTGACCACCACCATGTCAACTAGACCATGGCACTAAGTGCCACATCCGGTCTTTCCTTAAATATCTGCTCGGCCTGTGACTCCTCTGCCAACCTGGGCAGCCCATTCCAGTGTCTAATCAACCTTTCTGTGAAGAAATTCTTCCTAATGCCAAACCTAACCCTCCCCTGGGACAGCTTAATGCCAGGTCCTTTTGTCCTGTCACCAGCTGCCTGGGAGAAGAGACCGACCCCAACTTGGCGACAACCTCCTTTCAGTGAGTTGTAGAGAGCGATAAGGTCTCCCCTGAGCCTTCTCTTCTCCAGG
>WEIV01000328.1:1715-77668 GCA_013390005.1 Calyptomena viridis | reverse complement strand
CTGCTTTCTTGCTGGTCCCCATCGCTGCCTCCCGAAGGTAGTAGTAGAAAGACGGTTTGTGTGCCTTCACACCAGCCCATAAAGGCTCCCTACAGGTACTTCTGTTAGGGACTCATTAATCCTTGATTGCTCTAAACATGAAAAGAGTAAGCCAGTGGCAGCCTTGGCATTTATCATTGCATTAGAAACTGCAAAGATTGAAACAATAAATATTTCTGTATGGGTCAAGCATTACAAATTATTTCACCACCAATGCCTTAGTTAAGGTAAATATTTGTATGTCAAGTGTTTGTGGACAGGTTAACTTTGCAATGGATAACTGCATTAAGGAGGCACTTGGCAACAATTGAGGTGGATATACTGTGATGCATAAATGCCTTGTTTTGCATTGTGTGAGATTTAATACAGGAATTGTTTTATGCTCTTTACATCTAGTGTTTGTAGTTTTTATTGTTTCTCATCTTGAATTTCAAGCAGGGTTGTGGGCTTTTCTGTATTCCCTGCTACATATAAACCCTTTACCAATCTGCCCGTTTCCCATGCAATTAAATATACCCAGCTACTTGTCTCGTATCTCTGCAATCTGTTGTAGAGAGCAGTACAGTCTGTGCTGCTGGGGAGTGGTAGGAGGGAGCTGTATGGAAATGAGGGTTAACTTCTCATTCTCCTTTATTTGTTATCACCTTAATTTCTGGAGAACAAAATCCTATTTTAAGGTACGAAAGGGGGATTCTGTAAATAATTCTTTGAGTAAAGCACTGTGAGTTTGGAAATTGCTACCTGAGAGGAGAGGAAAAGAATGATGGGATGGGACACAGACACTGAGAAAATCTTTGCAAGGCTGTGTCTAGTTTATTTGAAGTAGTTTTTGATACGGTACCATGTTTTTCCTTATATTCATCTCTTTAGGGACAGAGGTAAATATTTGGCTACTAATCTAAGAATGGCAAATGTAGGTTTGGGTCAGATAAATAGTTTTTAATTTCTTTACAGCAAAGCTTCTTCTATGGTAAAGTTCTCTAGGATGTTATCTCTAAGTGCTTGTGACTGTAATGAACAGGAAAGCAGCTTTAAACTGGCCTTAATTTCTGGAGTGTGTATTTCTATGCAAATACAGTAAGCAATGCTAGGTATTAGGA
The DNA here is from genome assembly GCA_013390005.1 of Calyptomena viridis. Lineage (NCBI taxonomy): Eukaryota > Metazoa > Chordata > Aves > Passeriformes > Eurylaimidae > Calyptomena > Calyptomena viridis. Next base: position 76,529 of record WEIV01000328.1, on the reverse strand, counting down.
GGATAGTGGGGAGAAGAGAGCTAGCAGCTTGTCTACTGCAGAAGTGCAGCCCTGCACAGCTGTAAAGCACAACAGCACATCAGAGCCTGTGCAGGCAACTTGGTAACCAGTGAGAATTAGTTCTCTCTCCTAAGTTAGGAAAACCAAGATTTTCAGCCTTTAGTGGGCATTCTCTATTTCCTGAGTTCATGTAGGACAGAGAACTGCAGCCAGAACCGTGGGCTCCAGTGGAATGTGTGCTCTCAGAATCATACAGTGGTAGATGAAGTGCAATACACAGATACATACACAGTGTTTGGTTTAATATTTGATTGACGGGTCTGGAGAAGAAAATATCTGGGTGTAATAATTGACATCTTGATAAAAATAGTTGCCGAAGTGTCGTCGTATGCAGTCAGAAAGTCTCTTCCTCTCCACTGTGCCTGGATGCCAAGGTTTGCTAAAAGACTGAGACACTGTAAATTTAGCAAATGCTTTCCCTAGACAAGTATTGCATTTTATCATGAGTTATTTGTAATTTTACTAGCCTTGTTAAAATGCAACTACTTCAAAATCCTCTGCTGTCAGTATTGTTAAAGAAGTCATAAGCAGCTGAAATTGCAAAGAAAGTTGCAAAGAAGAGCAAAACTTAAGTGCATGGTGACTTGTTTTGTACCTTAACTCTTTACTGCAAAGTCAAACCTGTTGAAACCGTTTTTCTTTAGGAAAATAATTCTAATGGATTTTTGTGTAACTTATTCTGGTACTATCCTAATATAACTAGCATCCTTGGGAGCATGGGAAGACTGGCACTTTCTGTTGCTGGATATGCCCTTGATGCTTCACTCTCTGAAAGCCTTATTTGTTTGTTCTGTCCATTGCTATTATATGGTATCATCTTGCTCTTCTGGGTTTCCCAGTGGGGAACTGAGAACAGAATAAGGTCCAATGCTTCATCCAAGGTCATCAGAAGGATCTCCAGAGTACAATGAAACCAGCTGATTGTCCCCTGTCAATGGTTTAATGAGAAAGGTCTTCTTAGTGAGGGTTTGTAGAGTGCACAGTGAGTGGGAAAATGCTTAGCTATTAAAAATTACTGTAACTTCACAACCAAGTGATTTATACCAATTAAAGCTTTGTCCCATGTTACTCCGTTATGATGCAGATCCAAGTCAGTATTTTGTGGCCAGAAGGTATGTCTGTAAAACATTGAAAACATCTGAAAAATAGGTCTTCATAGAAATGTTTAGATTCGAAAAGACCTTTGAGATCGAGTCCAACTGTTAACTGAGCACTGCCAAGTCTACCACTAAGCCATGTCCCCAAAGTGCCACATCTACACATCTTTTAAGTACCTCCAGAGATGGTGACCCAACTGCTTCCCTGGTCAGCCTGTTCCAATGCTTGGCAACCCTTTCTGAGAAGAAATTTTTTCTGATATCCTGTCTAAACCTTCCCTGGCACAAATTGGGGCCATTTCCTCTTCTCCTGTTTCTTGGAGAAGAGACTGACCTCCACCTCCTTCCCGGTAACTATAGGGAGTGATAAGGTCCCCCTGAACCTCCTTTTCTCCGGATTNTTCCCTGGTCAGCCTGTTCCAATGCTTGGCAACCCTTTCTGAGAAGAATTTTTTTCTGATATCCTGTCTAAACCTTCCCTGGCACAAATTGGGGCCATTTCCTCTTCTCCTGTTTCTTGAGAAGAGACTGACCTCCACCTCCTTCCTGGTAACTATAGGGAGTGATAAGGTCCCCCTGAACCTCCTTTTCTCCAGATTAAACAACGCCAGCTTCCTCAGTTGCTCCTCATCAGACTTGTGGTTTAGACCCTGTTGTTTAAAAGACTATTTCAGCAGTCACCTTAGTAACTTCTTTAAGGAATTATTTTTTCTTTTTCAATTAAGTGGTTACAAAGCTGGCAGTCAGGCAAACAGTTTCAGAACTCCTGGGATAGTGAATCTTCACATTTTAGGGCAGGAACTGTTTTCTGCTTACGGAAAAGTTATTGTCATTTTGTGATGTAGTGTGGCATAGCGTGTAGTGCTGCAGAGAAAGTTGCACCACTGGTGCACTGGCTGGAAGGTAGGGAAATCCAAGTTGTGTTCCTGTGTAATTGTGGTAACATTGGTTTAAGACCGTCCCTTAGCTTCCTCTCCAAAACCTGAGAGGAATGTGCTGGCCCGCTCTTGCATAGCATTTGGTGACTGTGGATGGTTAAGTCTGTTTTGTTTCAGCAGAGGTGACAGCATCAAAAGTCTCTGAAAATGGCTTAATCCTCAGAAGCAGCTGGTGTAGCAGCAGCTACCAGGCTGTTGCTGTTAGTGACATCACTTGCAGATGAGTGATTTTTATGCAGCCTGCAAAACTAGCAAAAGCATCCACTCAAATTTTCTTGCATTCCCCTTCCAGCCTGCGATCATGACTCTTAGTTTAGATGATGGAGTAATACAGGTTGCTGCTCCTTATATGAGCCTGAGGGCTATAAACTATTTTGAAACAGCTGCTGCATGGGATGCAAAGCTGGAAGAAAGGTATAACTTGTTCTTCCTTGTACAGCTGTGAGTCCTACTTTGTGGGCACAATCACCAAACACAGGAGAATGACTTCCCTTTGAAATAATAGCTAAAAAGTAAACAAGCCTCTAAAACACCTACTTGGCTAACTAGTTTCTCTGTTAAATTTTACTTTTTGAATTTTAGTGATTTGATATCTTATCCTAAATGAGTTGGCTTCCTTGTTTATTATCCCCACAGGGTTGCCTGTGTGGCAAAATGCTGGGGCTTTAGCCAGTCTGGCAGGAAAGGATAGCTCAAAGAGAGATGCTCTGATAGTACTCTTGCCTCCTGGCATGTGTTCTCTGCCAAGTTTGCATGGTGCATGTGGAACATTTTAAGCCACCTGAGATTTTTTCAGTCCAAGGTGGGCCTCAATAATTCTCAAGTTTATACTGCCAGTAAAATTCGGAGGGACTAAATGCCTCCCAAGCAATTTGTTTCTGTGTTAGAGTATGTTAGTGTTACTGAACAAGAATTAGATTGTGATGTGGGGAAAAAATAAAGCTTTGTATTAAGGATTTCTGAGCTTGATGCAATTTGTTCATGCCAGTATGCTGGGAGGAATCATGATGTGCTATGCACAGGGAAAGCTGACAGGATGCTGGGCACAGATAAGACATTTAAAAGTAAATTATACTTGACTGTGCTCAGCAGAGTCATGCTCTCAGGATGAATTCATTCCCTCTGGTCTATCAGACTGTGGGTATTTTAGGCCCTTCTCTTGCTGATGATGAGAGGTTGTTTTGCTATTGGTGGGATATAATAGGCTTTAAAAAGGGAAAAACATAACACAGTCTCTGGAAACAATTTATATGAGCTTTGAAATCAAACAGCTGCTTGAACAAGACAGAAAATGTCACAGATCATGAGTAAGTGCTTAAGACAGGATTGCTGTATCAGAGTCACAATCTGGATATGTTGTTTGGGGTTTAATGCTATAAAGATCAAGTGTTCAGGGTGGGCACTGAAACTGAGCTGTTCTTCAATGTGTTAAAAGGTTGAGAGGCTTGGAGAATCAGATCTATGTTAAGAGTGCTTTTCAGATCTCAAACTAAGAACACATCAGAAGAACACCTGGAGAGAAAAAAAGGAAAAATTCTTTAAGCATAGTTTGTAAGCTAGAAATAAATTAGTAAATTTCTAAAACTAAACCAGACTGAGCAAAGTGCTAATCTGGATGTGACAGCAGCTTGATCAAATTATCAACTAGGACTTCCTGAAACATCTGCATTTACCCATCCTTGCTGTTGCTGGACCATGCCCTGAGTAGGAGTTAAGTGGCTTACAGAAAAAATGGAATTTGTTATTAATAGGCATGTTTTCTTAAATAATGTGTGCATAGATGTATCATGTTAAATTGTGTGCATTACCATCAGAATTATTTATAATAATAATTTAAGACAAGGAACTCTGACACTTGGGCTTTCATCAATGAAAAATGCAAGCTCATTTGCTAGAGTGTCTAGAGTGGCTCACAACCACCATCCAATACAAGCAGCAAAGTTCAGGGCTGGGTCTGCAGCCTTTATTACTTGTGTACAAGCCCTTTAATGTCAGTAGAGCCAGCAAGATACTGATGCTGAAGCAATGAAAGCTCTCAGGCTTGGTTCAGAAGATACAAGCTGTGCCCTTCACGGGGCGGGAAGGTGGATGAAGTTTGCTTTATCTCACCTTTCTGTATCTTGAGCTGAGTCACTGTCTGTATAAGCTACAGCAGCTTTAAGGTTAAACTGATTCGAATGGAAAGCATAACACTGGGTCTGACAGAATCACACTGTTCATTTTTAGCTGCTCAGCAGTTTAAAAAAATCAAATCACAGAAAAGCTGCCCTGTTTGATTGTTGCTATTACATAATAGCAATGTCTTTGGGATTTGAGAGAAGCCATGAGCAACATATCCCTTACATAACAAATCTAAGATGCTTTAATCCCTGCTGACTCTGGGCAGCCAGGAATAGCCTGAGAGTGCTTCTGACCTCTCCAGGTTCTCCTCTGTGGATGCAGGGTAGCCATGGAGCAGAGGTCCTTTGCTCTGAGGGGTTTTCTGCCAACCATTCTGGTTTTACTGCCTTTCTTCTAATAGAGTGCAAATAGGAATTGAAATGGAAGTCCTGCCCTAAAAAAGTCCTGTCTTTCTCCTTGTGGGCAGAGATAATTCTCCACTTTCTTTTTTTTTTGTTTGTTTTTAAAACATCAGTCTTTACCCTTACTTCCAGCTGGTAGCAGGTTGTCTTGTGATCCTGGTACCTTTGCTGCTGTGCTTGTTAGAAAAGACTGAAGAGCAGGTCCTTGGGAGCCTTTTTGTCTCTTGGGACGGTACTGTGTACTAGTGTCTGGAGGGATGTGCTGGACTTGCCAGAGTGGGTGTTTTAGGGGAAAAGCTGCAGCCAGGAATCATTCTGAGTTTAGGGGATTCCTGTGTCCTCCAGCTTCATTGGGGTGTAAGGGCCTTGTTACTTCCCTGTGATTTCATGGGTTGTGTGAAGGGGATGGAGTAGCATGGATGCTTGTGGAGCAGGAGAGAGACTACAGGGGTAAGTGAACCCCGTGTGTGTTTGGGGCTTGGTGTCTATGCAGAGGGTCTGACCCTTCACTTGAGTCTGTCATGCTGATGGTTGTCTTGATTAAAATGGGTGAAACAGTGTGGAAGAGCAACTTAGCCCTGCCTAAGGAGTATATTGCTGGGTGCAGATCCTGCCTTGCCATCTCCATGGAAGCTGCCCTGATCACCTTGGCTGCCTTCAGTGTAATTGAGAGCATTTGAAGAATGATGATATAAAAGAAGAAACATTGTGGGATTATTTGGGGGAAAGGTCTCTTTGTGCACAGTTACTTCAATCCTATCTAATTGAAACTGCAGGGGAATGGAAATTATGGCTAATGAGGCTGAACTTAATTTAACTGAGTTATTTGGAAAGAAGCAACCTTTCTTGCTGGGGATTGGAAGATGGGAAAAAGTAAAATGTACCTGAAATTTCCTATTAAAATTTAAATTTCCTGGCAACAAGTGAATATTTTGCTGCAAGTTACTTTGAGTTTGGCATTTTGCCACATTTATGTAGAATGTATTGTAAACAATGACCATCAGTTGCACATAAATAAAACATTTTAAAAGACTATTAAATCTTTCCTAAAATCCCATTTATATCTTCCATCTTCTAATATTTTCCAAGGTTTTTATGAATTTTTTTCTCTACTTGGCTTTTACCACAAGGGAAAAAAAGTATTGTCATTATTTCCCCCTTCCCCTTTGCCTGTCCTTCCCCATTCTTTCTTTAACTCTTCCTTTTTCTCCACCATACTCTCAGGTCTCACCTGAACTCCATCTGCTCCTCTTGTCCTACAGTCACATTACTCACTTTGGTCTTCTATGCATTCATACATCTTAACTCTTCACTCTCATATCTCCTGTCTCTTTCTCATCATAATACAAATAAATACACATCACTTTAATCACACAGAAAAGAAAAAAATTCTCAGTTTTTTCCCTCACAAAACCTCAAACCAAAACCTTTTTCATGTGTTTGTCATCTGGTCAGTCCTGCTTTGGAGAGCCTGTTCTAGTTTCATCTTTGAGTCTCAGCAGTTTGACTTTGGTCTTCTTTATCACTGGTAAAAGTGTATCTCGTGACAGCTTAGCAAATTTCAGGACCAGCTTTCTTTCCTTCTCTGCCTTAACCTGTTGTCTTTTGACGTAGCTCTCATTCTTCAATTCACAATGCAATCACAAGAGCTAAGCAATCTTTTTCTGCCCTCTGTGAGTAGCTCCTGTATGTTTTCTGGATGGTCTTCCTCACCCTTTTTTTAATTTCCCCTTTCCTTCCATACTTTTTCCGGGTGATCTCATCACAAGAAAATGCAGCTAAATCTCCCTGAGTGACACTGCCATGACCCTTATCCCATGAAAATATGGCATAGGAACAGTGTGTCAAATAGCAGGTCGTCCCTTAAAAACAATGATCACTGTAAATATATTAAAACCTGACTAGGTTTAATCTCTGCTTCCCTTTCAGTTTCTGTACCTAAATTTGACTTGTGTTGACTTTAAAGATAATCCAGAGGAAGAGGAACAGAAAATGTGGACTTTTTCACAAAGATTTTTGCGTCCTCTTCCCCTGTTGAAAGTAGGTGCATTGGTTCATTTCACTCGCCTCTAACACAGATCAGCTTATCTGTGAGCTAATGCCAGGAAACTTGGACAGGATCCTAATCAGAAGAGCAGGATGTTTAATCTTGAGCACTGTGTTTACAGAAGATTTGGTGGTGTATGCCCTTGTTACCTACTCTAATGAGTCTATTGTTTTGGTTTTGTTTTTTCTTTTTTTTTCTTTTTTTTAGGATTTCCATCCTGGGACTGTCTATTTGGGCAAACTATCACCAATGGAAGAAAATTTTTTTTTTCCAGCATTCTGGGTAAGCTTGTCTTCTGTATTGTTAATGTCTGATTTGGTCTTTTAAATGTATTTGCCACAAAAGCACTCTTGCAATCAAGTCTTGTATTTTTATATTTATGCTAGTTCATCCAATGAAAACTCCATCTAATAATTGTGTAAACAGTGGAGATAAAGGTGACTTAAAGGCAGACCATGAATTTTTTACTGGGGAGAATTATAAAAAAAAGACCTTTGCTTTCCTAATGTTTTTGCTTTGCTTGCTAGATATATTATATGCTGAAAATATGATTGTCTAAACCAACGTGCTATATATATATCTAAGCTGAATGTAGTTTTTTGAGATATTACAACCATATTGGAAGGTAGTTTTTCATGCTTGGGAAGGCATAACTTTGTCAGAGAGATGACCGTGACAGAGATCCTGGTAAGGCTGTGTTGTAGTGGCATGAAAGAGTGTTCACTGTGAGCAATAACAATGCCTGCTGAAGCCTCTGGGAGGTCAGCAATTATGTCTTGCCTGGAAAAATGACAGCTATGTCAGCAAGTTGTGGGGCAGTATTTGCTACCTGACTGGGAGCGTTGGCTGTTTGCCCACCAGTAGCAGGCTGACAATGGTCCTAAAATCCCAAAAGACTCAAGAAAATGAAGATAGGATAGTGTACGCTCTAGGGGGAGGCTTACTGTATGGATACTGTCAAATCCTGGAGGAGGTAAGGGAAATTGCCAGCTGCCTCTTCCCAGCCTACCCCCAAGCAGGCTGGTGCATCCCTGGCTTTGGTCCAGCCAGAGGCAACCTCAGATGGACCAGGTAAAAACAGAGTTCTGAGGTTGCCTTTTCTGTGATGACCAGGTCCTGATGGGACAAAGTCTCCTTTTGTGTTCTTATGCTGTCTCCAGTTTTACAGCAGTTGATTTTTTCCTGTGCATCAGTAGGGTGTGACAGCCTGCCATGTCCTGCTGCCTGAGCAACTGCAGGGAGGAACAACTGGCCATGTAGCCCAGCATATGCCTCCCCGTGTATGCATCTCCTTGGGCCAGCTCTGATCCTGCCCCTCAAGTGATAAAACATAGCTTGGCTGGAGAAGTTTGGACATCAACATGATATAAGCGTTGCTCTTTTCTTTGAGGAAGTGTGGACCTAGTCTGACCTGAAGTCAGAAAGGTCTGGCCATAGCAACCAGCACTAGGAGAGAGCCAGGACCCCAGCAAAGCCTGGGGGCATGGCTGTATCACTGTACATGGTGAGGAGGCACCCAAGGGGGAGTGGCATTTCTGTGGTAATCAGAATGAGGGCAGAAAGCAAACCCATATAATTGGCAAGGACATTCCTGCCATCCCAGTCCTCAGTATAGGAAATCCTGTACTGCATCTGTCTTGCTCTCCAACCCAGGCTGTGGAGCTGACAGGGCTCAGGAGGGTGAAGCAGATATCATGACATGACCAAGGGTTTCAAGGGGCCTTTGAGGACAATGCTGTGTTGGTAGGAACTGTATGGTCACAGGAGCTTGGGGAGGAATATCCCATCCCTTATCCAAGTCAAAAGCTGTTTCTCTGGCAACAGTCACACTGAGTCACAAGTAATGTGATTGAACTGCTGTGAAATGGGTGATTGAACTGCTGTGTTGCTGTCTTCTGGGAGCCATGTGTGTCCTGGTCATAATCCTGCAGCAGTCAGGCAGCTAAACACCAAAAGAGGGAAAATCTTGTGTTTGTGGGCTCATGGGTGACATGTGGTGTTCCAGCACTGTGTTGCCCCACATGAAAGAAGATGCACAGTGCAATATACATTTTCTGTTTGAGAATGACCTTTGCAGGACACTGAGTGATGCAAAGATTGTACAGAAATATTTAGTGCATTTCTGATATTGCAAATGACTTTAAAACAGTTTAAAAGCAAACTGTTTGTGTCTTCTCATTGCTGGGGTTGTAAGTCTTGTAGCGATTTAAATGCTTTCTGCAAAACTGGGAGAATAAACTTTCGTGGCCCATTCCAGAGTTGTTTGTGGGAATGGCATTTACAAAACCCCATGTTTTGCTTCAAGCAGAATCAAATAATGTGTTTGGCAGAGGTAATGTTAATTTTAACATTATAATTTTAACACTCTCTTGTAATGGTCTTAGACCACTGCATGGAAGGATGATGGTTATACAAGAGCATAACCCTATTTGCATGAAGTTAGTCACAGCTGGTACCTGGTGAGAGGCTTTCTGGCATGCCATGGAAACACTTTTCTGATAATTGTACTGTAAATAACACTTCTTACGGAGCAGGTTGATGTAGAAGTTGTGGATCAAGAGTTTGATACCATGCCTCTATTTATGCAAGCAGCTAGTGAGGTGCTTTAAAGAGGGATAGATTTTTTTGCTGCTTTCAGCTAAAAAATCAGAAATTCGGGGAAGTGACTTGATAATATTTTAATAGTCACCCAGTAATTTAACACTGGATTACAGTTGAAATCCCATAGAAATACTCAAGACACTCTATACTGTATCAGATGGATTAGGCATGATTCACTTATTGCATTAAATTCCTGAGGGATTAATAATGTCTGGATCATTGTTTCCTAGGCTTATAAATTTGTAAGACCAGAGGAGACCGTATGAATATCGATTCTTCTTGCTTGCTCTGTGCAGGTCAGAAATTCAGCAGTAGTCCTTTAAGTTTTCTTTATTTAGCTTATCTTCCTGAAAGAGACCAAGGTCTTGTTTTAAAGAGTACCAGTAATAATCAATCTACCATGTCACCATTAAATCGTTACAGTAAATAATGAGCCTTGCATTTCAAGACATTCTGTAGTTCTTTTGAGCTTCTGAGTGTTATATCTAATTTTTTTCCCTGCTGGACTGACAAGGAATCTGTTTTCTGGATGCTGACTCTCCATTTAGTTATCTATTTGGCTAGTCACTTTTGAAATTCACTTACTATGAGCAGTGTTGATGTGGTGTGGTGAATCTTTTAATTTGGAATTTTATATATAGCATTACTTTAAATCACTGCGTTGTGTGAAATTATGAATAGAAATATGTCGTGTCAGCACATGGCATTATCAAATGATGATGTAACTGCATACAAACGATCGGATTTACATGACCAGGCCTGTTTTCCATGCAGCTGTGTTGATTGGTGTTAATTATGTGACTGTCTTTCAGTGCCTTATTGATTGTGTCCCATGATAATCTTTCCCTGCTGTTGCTTAGTACTGATGTCAGTCTAAGTGTTTGATAGGTACTTTGGTTATCCCACTTAACCCTTGTAAATACTGCTTTGATATTAAGTCTTTCCAGTCACTAGGAACTTTTAGTGCACCCATGGTTTTTAAAAGAGTAATTAAATTAAAAGTTATTGATTCATCTGCCCTCTACTCTTGAATGCAAGGTTTAAACTGAGTGGCTGTTTAAAGCTCTCTCCAGTTTCTGATGTCATGGAAGGTATGTCATTATCACTGTAAGGTGTGAATATAGCTTCTTGTATCTTCCTGAATGTGGAGTATTAGTACTTGTCTGATAGATCTGTCTTTTTCTGAATGATGTCTGTCATGACCAGCTATTGAGGTAATTGCTTGGCATTCTTGTTCCATACAGGGAGGAGTTACTATTGTCATAAAGCCCACCACAGATTTTTATTGGTTTTTTGCTTCCATTGTTTGCTTGCATTTCTGCAATGTTAATTTATATTCATTGCTGTCAGTGTCTTTTCCCCATCTGTTATGTACTGTGGGTTTGTTTTGCAGGTTTCTCTCCTGCTGCTGTCACTATCTGTAGCCAGGACTCTTCAACCATAAAAGCTTTCTTTCATGGCTGTAGCACAGTGATTTTCCTTTTTATTTTTGGCATGTAATAAAGTATCTTTTGGCAGGTCCTTTCTATATTTTTCTATGTGACTATTTCTCCCTGTTCAGTTTTGCTCATGATTGTTTTTAGGTTTGAGACATGGTCTTTCTAAAGTACCCAGCCAAGTAAATTGGATATTGGTTAAGACTATACATTGTTTTCCAGTTGCAAAAGAAATTAGAGCATTGCCCTCTTCCTGTAGTGAATCATAATTTTCTAGTTAAATGGTTCACCTGTATTTAGTAGAAGTCCTGTGTAATATCAGCCGGGCTGGATTTCACCAGTCTCTTGTATGACTAGAACTTGCACACTTTCCCAAAGCCATTCTGGTAAAGTGATCTTTCCAGAAGAGATCCTCTGCTATAATAAAACTCAGTGTGGCAATATTTTTCCTAACTTCAGGTATATATGCTTGAGAAATGCCTCATTCTATTCCCTTACCTCATTTGATGGATTTCTAGCAGACTTCAACCTCTGTCTCAGCTTTTGATTTGCAAATATTCCAGATTTCTGCTATTCTCTTTGCACATGTGGTGTCCGTGGCTTAATCTCCCCACCCTGTTTCCCATAAATAAGTAGTACAGTGCCATTTAGTGTTATTTTGTTGTCTTAACCTTTGATTGAACTGAGCTTCCTTTTTGAAAAAAGGCAATTCTAATATTTATTGAAATGAAGCCCAGCCATTGCCATTGTAACCAAGCTTTCAGAGGAATGATTTGTTTGCCCTTTAAAAAAAGAAGCTATTCAAATACCAGTGGTATGGTGAAAGCATTGCTTTCTATTTCTAGCTCTGCAGTACACCAATCACAAGTATTTTGGCCATTCGTTTTGACATGGGTAGGCCCTTATTTGCTGGTCAGACATCTACAGTTGGCAGCTCCCAGTCCATCCATGGCCTTTTTCAAACCAGTGGTTGCTGCTAGGCTGCTGTGTAGGCAAGGTAAACTTTGTGAGTTGGACTTGCTGCAGTTGGCTTTGGGGCTGGCTCTGGACAGCAGCTGGGGTTGAAAACTCATATACTTCTCTCGTGCTTTGTGAAAGGCTTAGAAGTCAAGTTATAAGAAATGGTTGTTACTGAGATAACTGGGTAATTTTTTTTTGGTTGGTGGAAACAGTATGCACCTAGCATTAAAATTCTCACTATTTGAAGCAAGTGAGTTGTCAATGTGTGGTCTTGCTTTATCTCCAGAAATGACTTGCACATCTAGTGTTGGAGAGGGTTTGTAAGGAGCTGTATGGGTAGGTGATGGTTCACATGAGGTGAAATGCCTGAGGAAGACCCACATATCCTGGTCTTATCACAGAAGTATTTTGACAGCTAAGTATCATGAGTGGAGAACCTGTAGAATGACTGTATGTATTCAAGTGGGTTATGGAAATCTTATGCAGCACTGTTGAGGCTGCATCTCAAATCCTGTGGTCAGTTTCAGGCCACTCACTGCAAGACAGACATTGAGGTGCTGGAGAGAAGGGCAGTGGAGCTAGTGAAAGGGCTAGAGCACAAGCCCTATGAGGAGCAGCTGAGGGAGCTGAGATTGCTTAACCTGGAGAAAAGGTGGCTCAGGTGAGACATTAACACTCTATAATTACCTGGAAGGAGGTTGTAGCAAAGTGGAAGTTGTTCTCTGGGGGAAAAAGCAATGGGACGAGTAAATGGCCTCAAGTTGCACCAGGGGAGGTTTAAATTGGGTATTGGGAAAAGTTGCTTCCTGGGAAGGGTTGCCAAGCATTGGAACAGGCTGACCAGGGAAGTGATTGGGTCACCATCTCTGGAGGTTTTTAAAAGATGTGTAGATGTGGCACTTTGGGGCATGGTTTAATGGTAGACTTGACAGTGCTGAGTTAACGGTCGGACGTGATGATCTTAAGAGTCTTTTCCAACCTAAATGAATCTATGATTCTATATCTCAAGTTACTGGTTTCCAGTCTATAACCACACCAGGACTGAATTGTTTCTAAGGAGTAGCATCCCAGCTGGAATCAAGTCCACAGAGCAGGAATTAGCTTGTAGGTGCTTTGGGACAAGAACATTGTTTTCATTCAGTATTGTATGGCTTAGTATGAAGATGCCTACTCCAAACATCCTTTCAGTACAAAGGATTAGTCAAATAAAATTATGTATATAAACAAGGGTTAAGAAATTGTCTGCAGTGACAGAATAGCAACAACTTCATAAGCTCCTGGTTTACCCTGCTAAAATAAAGTTAATTGCAAAGAATCTTCTGATATGTTAATTATATTATTCATATTGTTTTTCTGAATTTCAAAACAAAGTGTGACCTTGATTTCAAAGTAAAAGTGCATGAAGGCATGCTGTGCTTATTTTTCATAATTAATTGTGTATAAGCCAATTTTATGGCAAAACAGATAAATGAGATGCCAGAATATTTGTTTGTAAATACTTTGCTTCAAGATGTTAGTGCAATTGAGTTCTTGGATTTAACAAAATCCAGTCTACCTTTGTTTCACTATAGGATGAAAGCACAACATACAGTGAGTACTGCTGTTAAGCTCTAGATGGATATATCAGTACTCTAATATACTTTTTGTTTAGTTATTGTAGTATTGTAGTACTGTGTGCACTAAAACAAATGAGAAGCTTTCTGTAGTGGTGTAAGGGGGTGCTGCTTGTCCCCTTAATCCCTGTCAATCACATGCATGCAGCTCACCTTGCAGAGACACTAACTTTGTAAGCATCAACAGTTTCGGGGCTGCAATGAAGCAAGTATCCGAAAGCTTGTTCAAAGGCGGCTGCTGCTCAAACCAAGAAATGCTAATAACCTCTGACATTGAGAGGGAGTTCTGAGCCTGTCTTGAAGGCTGAAGCCAGTGTTTTTCCAGATGTGACTCAGGAAGAGTTTTTTCTCTCTTCAGAAGAGAAGACAAGTTTATACAACTATGCTTGCATCCAGAAGAGAGTACGTGCATTGATGATGGCCCTTGGTTGACACTGTGTATATTGTGAGGTAGGTTGAGCTTGGGGCCAGTGCAGCCTCCCATCCCAGGGGAAGATAGAGGGTTGTGGTGCAAGTCCTCTTGTGCCATGGGGCTGTTTCCAGGGTGAGCAGATAGAGACAAAGGGCCCTTGACCTGGAGCCCAGGCAAGCTTTGCTGTGTGTGTGTGAGGAGCACAAGGCTATGGGGATGTCACAGGGTGAACTCAGAGGTGCAGGAGGGCCTCTGCCAGAGGGAGCGAATTTGTACATCCAGTAGGGCTTGGGCTCCTGCTCGCCCAGGTCTTCTGTAGCAGGAAACTGTCAGGACAATCAGAAAGCCACAGTGAAGCTAAATGGATAGAGCTATTTGACTAATAACAAATTCCCTTGAACATCATATATGGATAACTTTGCATAATGAAGTTTAACAGTTGATGTGTGCTTTTTGGATAGGATTTACTGAATTATATGTGAAGTGTTGGGATAGTGTTCCTTTATAGCTCACTTTAGTTGTCTCTCTACCTCTGTCTAAAGAGTTCTAGCCTTTAGTATGTTAGACAGTATATTAGGTTTCAACATTAGCCTAGATTCAGTGCAAAAGCTGGTATTAGTTTGAGTCTTCCTTCATGAGGAAAAGCCATAAAAGTGGTAGAGGATGTAGCTCTGAGAGAACAATTTAAACTTTCTTGGTGAACCAGTTTCCAGGAAGTTTTTCTCAAATGTGGAGTTTCACACTGAAGCAGCGTGATTAAAAGCCTATGGGGGAATAAAGCATGGGAATGGTTTTAAGGAAGATCAAGGGACTGAATGCAATTTTTTCTTCAAATGATAATTAAAGAAACAGCATCTTCATTAGCATAATACTGTAAATGATAAAAAGAATTGGACAGATGCCTAATCTTGAAATGCTTCTTAATTTACAAGTACACATTTTAAAAAGAGAGCAATTGAGGTCTGTTCTTTCTAGCTGTCTGCCTGAATGTTCAACACTCCTGCTTATATAAGGTTAGTGTCTCAAAGATGGACAAAATACACAAAAATTAGTTACATATATTCCAGGACATCATCCATGTCTGTTGCACATGTATAGATGCTAGAACATCCCCAATTGCTGAGGTCTTCTGAGATTGGACACCTACCAGACTAAAGTACACATTTGAGATGATCTTCTAAACTGGGGTCATATGCAGCCCTAAAGTAGTCCAAAGGCATCTAATATAAAAATGAAACTCCTATTTTTGTTGATTCTTGAGTTTAAGTATCCAGAAGGTGATCACTCTGAGTTTGTGATCATGTGTTGAGTGACAGAGAAATGTATTTGAGATTCTCATCAAATTTAATTTTTGAGGAGGAGAATTTTCCTGAATTCTTGCAAAAATAACTTTCTAGTTTTAATAAAATTGTGAATCAAATGTGACAAGGAGAAGGTGGCATTCATGTTGATGCCTACATGACTTGCCTGTATTCTGTTCTTGTCCAATATAAGCTGTAGTGGTGCAATTTGTGTATCTTTAAATGTCATCCTAGTTGTGTTCTTTTACCATCACACCTACAGGCTCCCAAAGGGTTTTGAAATTAACCAAAACCATGTGAAGTCTCAGAATTATGTTACCATCTGCAAATGTGGGGACGCTTATTAGTCTGTGTCTAGAGTGCTGAATGAGAGCTGGGGTATGTGGCAGGGAGTGACTTACCCTGCTCTTTGTGCCCATCTCTGTGCTGAGAGTTGTTCTGCACTACCCAGCACTTGGGCCAGGATCTCCTCTGGGACCCAAAGTGCCTTCTACAATATAGCTAGTGCTCTGTGTGTGTTTTTTTCCTCATTCAAAGCTTGTGAAATATGGTGATCAGCAGAGTACTTTTCATAGTGTGAAACTGAGGGTGTGTGCTGTGGGCACATGGGGTGAGCAGTAAGGTGTGTTGGGAGTGCTAAAACTTGCTCGGTTAGTGATGGGAAGCTGTGTGGGAGCCAAACCTAATTTGGTCTTAACCATGCTGCCCTTGAGAGTGGTGTGAATGGTCCACCAGGCCACTCTAGGGTATTGCCAGACTGTTTAAAATATTTGCCTTAATTGACAGTCCTTTCTTTGTCTGGTATTGCTAGAGTGGGCATCTCCTGGAAGTGGGAATTATACTTTGTATAACGTTAAGTTTACTGAGGAGGAAGGTTTTTTTTTTTTGTTTTTTGAAGAGTGAAAATGGTTTCTCAGTGGGAACTGACTTTCGAATTATTCCACTTACGGCCTCAATGCATGGTAGAGACTGTCTACAAATAGATGTAAGATTTTCTAACTGGAAGTAAACCTCCTTTTGTCAAGTTCTAAAGCTTCTGCTCAGATAAAGAGAGAGGCCACCACTTTGTGAAGGGGCTGTGGCAGCCAAAGAGCTGAGAGGTAGGATGGAGTAGGCAGTCTCTACCAAAACAGTATTCTGTTCCTTGGAAGCTTATGTATATACAAATCCCAATGCAATGTTATGTATGATACAAATCCCAATGTAATGTTAGATAAGGAAAAATCATCAGCTGTTGAGTTACTTGACAGGTCACTCCAGAAGGTCATAAAATCTACAGGTAACAGTGTTAACTTTGTTGCAGGCTGGGTTTGTGTTTGGCATTAAGACTGTTAAGAAATAAGTTGGATTATTTAATGCTTTACAGTAAATATTCATACTGCTCAGAAGATGTTATGGCAGGTAACTTGTTCAGTTCCCATCTTAACCTTGGGAGTTGAAGACCCACATGTTTGATTTTTCTAGTGTCTTAACACATTAAGCCGAATCTGATCCCTTTATATCCTGCTAGACTTTCATATATGCTGAAGTAGTAACTGCAAAGCTGGAGAGTTCAGATCTATAAAAGTCAGCACTATTGATCTTGCTGATGCGAGTTCAAAGCACTATCTGGAAATACATATGATAGCTTTAGAGAATGAATCAATGGTGTGGTACATGCTAGGGTGTGCATTTTTGAGGCAATGCTGTATCTCATTGAGAACTGTAGTTGTCACCACTGAGTTACTAAGACATCAGCATCCTTACTGTTAGCTGATCAGAATGCTGGTAGCACTTTGGCTATTCAGTATTGCTGTCTTAGGGCTCTGCAGACTTTCTTGGGGTTTCCTCTGCATGCATCTGTTACAATGCAGTTAGTAAAATGCCTCTGCCCAAATTAAGGGGGAAACTAGACCATATGCCAAACTCAATAGTATGGATTTTATTTAACAGTGAAGGTGAGGTAGAGAGAGAGAGAGATATAGGAAAAGTGGGGAAGGGGGAGAGGAAGGAAGAAAGTGACAGACTAATAGAAAAAGTATCACCACTCCATGGAACCTAGTGGTGTCCCCTGGGGTCCTGTTCTTCTGGTCGTCTCAGTGGGGAGGGTTTCCTGAAAACAGAGTCCAAAGGATTAATATAAGTTCAGGAGATGCCAGGCACCTCTCCTGGTGGCAGCAGGGTGGAGAAGTATTTTAGTCCCTTGCAAAAGGCTGTGGATTTGTTGCCTCACTGGGATCATGTGCAGTCTTCTGGTGGTGAAAGGCCTCGGGAATGAGTCGGGGGAGTGCTTCGGGGGTCTTTGGTTTGTGATCCCTTCTAAGCTGCCTCTCATGTGAATGTCTCATGTCTCAATGAGATTGTCCTGGAGTGGGTGGTTTGCTCTTTTCGGTGTGGGGAGATTTTACCATCACACCCCAAAATCTTTCTCCCCGGTCACACACCAAGCTCAGCTAGGGCGATGACAGATACTCTTCTTTCCTGAGCGTTATTTACTTCTCAGACTTGAGGTGATTAGACAATAGTCTTATCTCAAGTTCCCACTCACAGTCCAAATTCCAGACAGGAAGCATAATGGGCAAGGGAGTTGCAGACAGGCAGTTGTTTCCTTAACAAAAAGGTGTTCTATGACAAAATGTTTAAAACATTAACTATATTTCAGTCCATCACAGCATCCCTGTTCTATGCTTACTCAGCCTTTGGCTGCTTGGCTGGAAATGTGGTGTAGGATGGAGGGTAACCCTTCCTCACCCAGTTCAAGGACTTCAGGATCCAAAGAGGTCTTTTGCTGGCATGGGTTTTTTTAATCAATGAGTGATGGGGACAGGGCAGCTGAAGGCTCATTGCTCCATGAGATTGAGATATAGCGAGAGTGTATTTCTGGGCTGGTGGACTCAGTTTTTCCACAAATTGCAAGTTATTTAGTCTGTGCTCATGGAGAGCTTGTTATAACTTGTGCACACTATAAGGACCAAGTCTGAAACAGTCTTCCTTGCTTTCTGTTTTTCCTAGTAGTTTATAATGATATGCGTTACAGTGCTACTAATTTGTCTTGCAGGTCTCCTGATACTTTATTTTTTTTTTTTTTTTATTCCTGGTTTGCATATATGCTAGTTATAGATATGTGTATAAGCTTTTTCTAATACCTACAGTCTGAGGGGAAAAAAGCTGCAAAAAGCAATGAAACTGCCCTCAAAGGCTGAACTAACAATTGACAAACGTATCTTTATTTTTTATGACAATGGTTTGGAGAAGTGACTCAATTTTGTAACTGCAGAGTTTTTCAATATTAAATTTGTTCTACTCTTACTTATTTTACTTACAGGCAAATAAATGTAGTGTTGTGGTTTTAAGTAACCAGAGTTTTTTTATTAGCTGGGGGGGCTAGGAGAGAGGCTTCTTTAAGAAGCTGCTANACTGCTCACCCTTAAACTCTTAAGCTCTGATTTTAGTAGTAGTTGTAGTTGTAGTAGTAAACTCTTAACATTCTAAGTTAGAGCCTGTTTTGCTTGTGTGAAGTAGTTAATAAACAGTTGCTTGTAATCCTTATCACAAAAGTCGGAGGTTTTTTTTCCCTTCTCTGAGAATTTTAGATCTATGTGTGGGCTCTCGGCTTTTAGCCAGAGTCAAACCATGACATGTAGGTTCATTAATTTTTCCTGCTACAAGTACATGGGGTTGCATTTATAGCTTTCTAGCATTCACATTTCTGTCTGATTTCACCTGTTTACACTTGAGCTGCAGTTACAGATTTGTCTGTGTTCCACTGTCTGTATCTATCACTACAGTAGTTAGGAGGTTTTTCAAAAGCATCAGCAATGATCCTCCTTTTTCTTTCTTAAGGGAAGCGTTTAAGTTTTTTCTGCAATGTATAATTCTTACTACATTACTGAATACTGAGTACAACCCTTCATATTAGTTTTGACTTTCGGGAAAAGAAAAACTTGGCAGAAATTTATTGCAAACCTTCTGTCCATCTAAATATTACTCATGTTGTGAACAGTGATCATATCTATATGCCTCTGAAGGAGACATTCAGGCTGGTTCTTGCTCAAGTCAGTTTAACTTTTAAGGAAGGAAGAAGAGATATTTGCTGTCATAACCATTAAAAAAGAAATGTAGGAAGCTTTGAAACCTCAATTTTCTGATTTGTTAGAGCATTCATGTGTCTGCCTCTGATACTGCTTAAAATTGGTTTCTGTAAATTTCAGGGATTTATTAATTTGACTGACATTAAAATGCAGTTTCTATGGAGTCAAAAGCACATGTTGCATGATGGTTCCGTAAAAAGTAGAAGAAAAGTAAATAATTATTCCCCTTTTGGATATGAGAAGAGATCAAAAATATACCAAAAGCCTTTATTTAAAAACAAAGAAAAATAAAATCTTTCTCCTAAATCCTCCTGAAGAATATATTTATTAGATATTTGTCTCAGGGATTTTTTGAACAGAGGAGGCCTGTATATAGGTGTATAGCTGGCTTTAGAATGTGTATTTTTCTCAGTCTTCACTCATAAGAGTAATACAAATACTTCATATATTTAGGGGTCAATGCTACTTCTAGATTAGAATAGAACATACATAATTGTGAACCTGCCACAGTTTTTAGAGAAACCCACATCATTCTATTTTTGCAGTGAATACATGTTCCACTCTTACTAAATTTCAAAGACTACTTTACTAAAATTCCCTGGGCAATTGGCTTGGCATCTGCTAATTTAATTCCCCCGTAGTACTTTAATAGGATATAAATTAGAACTCTGGGGACTACTGATAATGTTCAGTGAAGATGAAACTTTCAAGGATATGAAAGGGATTGCCTTGCTCATACTGCAAGTGGAGATGGAGAGGTAGAAGAAAGTTCAGAGGAATAGATGGAGCTTGAGCTCTCCTCCCATACCAGACTTGATCCCAGATGTGAAAAACTTATTTGCAAAAAATTTTTTTCCCTGTGTCATAAATAATTGAGAATAAACTTGCTGTGACAGTGATAGGTGTTGACTTTCACCACCTTCTGCATCCTGAAGGTCAGCAACCAGATTCTTTTTTCCTATGTCTCTCTTCTGGTGTCCCTCAATTTCTCCATTCCCTTACCCTCTGCTTTAAATTCCTGCCCTCACCTCCTTACCCATCTCAGTTATTTTGCCATCAGTAAAAATCTGGATCTCTTGGGGTTTTGATTCCTCACTTTCCTTCCCCTGAGCAAAATGCAAGAAGACTATAGTGAGGGTTAGGAAATATGTTGCCAGAAGACTCTCCTAACTAGAAGAGAAAAGGACACAAATTGTAATGGACCATGTATAGATTCATACGGAGATGCTTTGATAATAATGTTTTGGTTCAGTTAGGAGAATTTTTATATTGCTTAACTGACCTGCAATTGTGCTAGGTGATATCATAGCCGTGCAATCTGAATAAGACAAAAGAGGAAGCTTATCTATTGATAAAGAAAGGAAGAAGGAAACAACTTTCTGCAAAATTACTCTACTGGGTTTTTTGCCACTACTGAGGGATCTCTCCAAACTTTGCCACATCTGACACGTTTTCTTCCTCAACTCTTTCAGCTTTTTTTCTTGAAAAAAGTGTTCTTGGGTTTATGCTACTGCTGTTGACACTGCACTTCACCTGAAAAACATTTTCCTGGAAATATGCTGATGTTTTTTGCCCAGCCATTACTTCATAAATTTGTCCTCTCTTCCCCATCCCTGGGTGGTGGTTTTCTTTTTAGCTTCTGCATGGGACTGACCTGGTTTTACCACCTTTCACAGTTGCAGTTACCACTGCTAGGTCAGCTCTTTTCAAGACTACCTGCCATGCCATTCTGTACCTTACTCTCTCTGTTTTCTGTGTGAGTGGCTCATCAGTATTCCAGACATGTAGCTAAAATAGATATTCTCCTTTTTTTTTCCTGCACGTTTTTCTCTGCAGAGAGCACAGTTGACTGCTTGCTGCCCACTCCCACAGCAGGGAGTTGCCTACACATCATTCTACTTAAAATCCTGTTACTTTTCCTGTAACGCCTCCTAGGTATTCAGAGCCCCACATTTGATGCAACTGCTTCCCAGTCACAACTGTATACACCACTCTCCTGACTGACCTTCCCTGCTGTGCCATCTTTTGTGCTGACCTCCTCTGCCACCTCTTATCTGTGGCCAAGAAAGCAAGCCTTGAATGCCCTTCACATCTTTACCCTATCCTTGGCCAGTTTGATGCCTTGCTTATCAACCACTTGTCAGTGCCTCTTAAGGGCATGATTGTTTGTGTTACACTTCACTGCTTTTATTTCCAGAGGTTGTCCACTGTTGAAGCTGGGTGGGGAATGCTGGTAAAAATAATTTTTGCTGTGTAATGAGTTTTCTGCTTGATGAATAGTGGTGGGTCTGTTCTAATCTTGGTTTGTTTGTTTTTGTTTTTTTTTTTTTCTAATTATGAAGAAAATCACTAGCAAGAAAGTTACAATTTCAGCTTTCTGCCTTTTGACACAAGCCTTCATGGAAAGTAATAATCTCTTTTCATAAGATGAACAATTTATAAAGTGAACTCTGTGGATTGACTTCAGCATTTTGGACTTTCATGGCTAAGTATATCACAACAGAATATTGGTCATGAATAAGCAGGAAAACTACTTGAGGCTGGAATGTATCCTCGCACTTTGCTCTGAGGCATTTCCAGCAACTCTACCGCAGTGTAACACCTGAGTTACACAGTGTTCAGTTATGGATACCTGATTTACTGGGGCAGGATCTTTTATTTGACACTTTCTAATTGTTTGTTTTAATATGCTGGCTGAAGAGGAGTTTTAAATTCAAAAACAATGATACATCTGAAAAGTGAGGCCTGTCAAGAGTCTCATCAGCTTCACTAACCATTTGGATCCAATCAGACCACAGATCTGGTTCTGACAGGGTCTGCTGGCTCTTGCTATCAATTTTGCAGATTTGGGGTAGGTTATTAGACATCCTGCAACAACTAGTGTTTTCCTCTAAATCCTCTGGCGTAGGGAAGACAAATATGGGATATAAAGTCACCCCAAGACACATGGGCATCATGTCTACATCAGGTCTTCCTGTCCTCATCAGTGAAAATAGAAATTCTTTGTTCTTGAAGGCACCGCTTCAGAGGTATTTCTTTTCCCTCTTTTTCTTTGCATTTCTTCTGCTTTTTCTTCTACCTTTTCTTGGCTTTAAAAGGCGATGTGACTTGACTGGGAATACGGCTTTCGCTTGTTTGCAATTCCCTGAAAATTTCAATGGATTGAGACCATTTGGTCTTCATTGGTTTATTGTGTTGAAAACAGTCTGTGTCCTCAGAACTATAAAAACCTCCAGGGTGTATTTCATAATATACCAAATTTTATTTCCTTTTTGTAAATGTTATTAAAGGAGTTTGGGTTTTGCCTTAAATTACTAGTTTATAGTACTGCAAGCTGCATTGAAATAAAGGGTGCTGCTACTGTAACAATCCAGCTGGCTTATGCCTTGTTCTTGTTTTACCATCTGGAATTATAAAAATTGTCATCAACACTTGATCCAAGGGAAGAATTAATTGCACTAATTCTGAAAAAACATACCTGTAAATCATTGATAGGACAATATCCTGAGGAAAATTCTGCAGTACATAATGGCACTGATACTCCTGGAATCAGGTATATTGAGTGATAGAATCTTTCAGAGCTGGAGCTTCCCTTTGCAAAATGTCTGGGTGTTTACACTTGACTTGAGGGCATCATAGGAGGATTCTATTTCTGAGTACCTTCTCAAGTATACTAGAGCTACTCTTCTGAGTTGACATGTCATTTTTATTCCAGGAGAGTGATTATATGTGTGTTAAAGAATAGAGCAATGCAGAGATTTCTCTTTGCCTTTAATTGCCTCAAACTGTACATAGCCACTCTTCTCTAGAGAACGTGGTTGTCTCTATTTGTAGTAGAAGTTGGGCCTTGCTGATTAGTCCACAAGACCTTCTGCTGTCACCATTTCCTTTATCCACCTCCACAGTCTGTAAAGGAACAGCCTGTCTTTATTGTGAGAGAAAATAACCGTAGGCAATTCATCAAAATAAGGTGGAAGAGTTTATGCCACCTCATGTTGTTGTTGTAATAAAAGAACATGTGCTCTATGAAATATCTTTGGAAAAGAGATCTTTTTTCTGCTGAGAAGTTGGCTTCCCACAGATCTAGTGAATCTCGGCCATCTGTGCTGCTTATTAACTTTTATACTCTAAGAGTTCATTTTCAGTGTTCTCTTCTGAGAGGCCAAAGAAAATTGCTTGGGCTATGGAGAGGAATGAATATGAAAATGGCTCCGGTTAATGCAACATGTAATACTCTTATTTGATATCAGTGATAAGCAGATCCTTGATCTGTTTGTACTATGGTCCTTTTTGTAGTCAGTATATTCTGTTAGCACCGTGACCAGTGCCTCCCTTCCCAACTACATGAATGCTTCTCACTTATACAGCTTAAAATTTTTATACTTGCTTCTAACTGATCATTTAGCAGACTGGCTGCTGGCATGGCCAGGCTCTGCAAATTGCAGGAGGGTGCTCTGAATGACACACATCATTACACAGGCTCTGGCCCTGGCTGATGGCAATTGTGTAGGAATAACATGAAAAATATCTGGCTCACCAAGGCTGAAAAACACAGCTGAATCAG
Organism: Calyptomena viridis; assembly: GCA_013390005.1. Taxonomy (NCBI): domain Eukaryota; kingdom Metazoa; phylum Chordata; class Aves; order Passeriformes; family Eurylaimidae; genus Calyptomena; species Calyptomena viridis. The sequence continues at coordinate 52,908 of WEIV01000328.1, read as the reverse complement.
TTGCACTGGTTAAGTATGTGTTGTAGTCTCTTTGGGCATGATCTTCAACCACAGATGTAGTGAGTAAAATGAAATCTGTTAGCAAAGTTAAAGATCTATCATAGCTAATTGTTCAAGAGAATTGTTGGCAACTTCAGCTGTGCCTTAGGATGGTACTTACCACTTCTCATACATAATTTAATGAAACAAGCAGTACAGTATGACCACAAACATGGTTTGAAGTTAAGTGGAAATATAGAAGGGAAGGCATGAAACTGAGGTTAGAGAAAACAGATGAAGAATACTTAGGTGAGAAGACTGGAAGAAGTCAAAGGGATGGGTGAACAGAAATAAAATTTGGAGGCATGATGAGAGAGTACGTTCCAGAAACACAACAAAAGCTTTCAAAGATGAAGGTAAAATGGTCTGCAATATGTTAGAAATAGATACTGCCCAACACAGGCTTTATCTCAATGGTGCATTTTATAGACTCAGAAAAGGAAAGCTGGAAGGCATCTTGAGACATCTTTTACATGTGCACACTTTAAAAGGCTGCTGACCCATTTTCGTGTGCACTGACGAGAATGCATGGCACTCATTAATTGCATGGGTACTCTTTTAGACTCTTTCTGTTCAGGCATCTGGAAATATTTAATTGATACCAAGCATGTCTGGAGGATGAATCCAGGTACTAGAATAGTCCCCTCAAAACAAATAACTTGGTAAGTAGCCTTGTATATACATCAGATACCAGTATTAGAATTGGAAAACCAATCCTTCTGGAGAAAGTCTATCTGTGGTTTTGGGAGTAATTTAATCTTCAAGTGCAATATAAATGAAGTTGGCTTTGTTCAACTTAGGTTTTTAGCATCTGCAAAATTGGCAATGGAAGGTAGCTAGAGAGAAGGACATTAGTAATTAGAGCCTCTCATTTGGTGTTTAGAAGTTTTGGTTCTCACCAGAGATCTGTGACTGGTGTGATGCATGATTGTTTGCCAGGTTGATGGACATCCTATGCTTCTGTTTGCCTCCTTGCCCCATGTCTGAATTACTGGTCCTTAAAACTGGAGCTAGAACAAAGAAGCCTCATGCTTGTAAATAAGAATTCTCGTGCGGAGTTTATTTATAAAGCTTTTCTTGTATACAGCATGTGCTATCAGGTCCAAATAAGAGTATCAGCAAAAATAGGGGCAGGAAGAATAAGCTGTTTCTGAATTGTCTGGAACATTTCCACTATGTTCAGTCAATTTTGGAGAGCTCTCTTACGACCATGAGGAGCTCCACTTCACACTATTTTCTCAGACAAAAGCAATGGGACATTTTCTAAATTTAAATGTTGCCAAATCCAATTTGAGTCAGGAAAAAAGTGAATCCCTTTCACGTAAAGAACTGTAGCATTCATCAACTGTAACATGTGCATGAACCACCATACAGCAAAAATTAGAATTTAAAAAAATGATGATTTAATGAGTTTCAGGACTACAAAACTAGTAGAACTACTGAAGCCTGGTTTCTGTCATGTTTTTCTCTCATGATTAGTTCACTTTTTAACTGAGCTATGCCAAACCCTTATGTATCTAAGAAGCCACATGCAGAAGAGTACTTAGTGATGCTGGAATTGCTGCAGAAACATCAATAACAGCTGCACGTTATTAGGCAATAGGCAGTTGCCATGGGAGAGAAACCTTGATAAAGAGATGGATTCCTCGGTGTCTCACAAAATAGTTTTATATGGTTGCAGCTTTCCCATCATTAAGGGAAAACTTTCCTATGAAGGCTTTTTGTTGTCATATGAAGTTAAAGCTACTTTACAGCCTTTTCTTAGCTCTACTTCCTGATCACCAACTTTGACAAAACTTGTGGAAACTCCACATGTCTGTCAAAGTTGCTTGAAGGAAGTTAAAAAGAGGATATGTCATGCATATCAGCTGTAGTCATTTAGGGTGTCCTTAGCGGGACATAAAGTGAACCCTCACACATAGGAGTTCATTTAGTCTTTAATGGCTAGATCTGAGATCATAGAGTTGTAGACGAGGGAGTGTTTGTTTCTTGTAAATTCTCTGTGTTACTCTTACATCTTCCTTTGAAGTATTGGTTCATACTTCTCTTGGAGATAGGATGAGAGGCCAGATGGGCTTCATCTCTGAGAGGGCAACTGCTATAAAATACCTTCAAATCCCTTATAGAAAAATGATCTAAGTATGAAACACCATGGTGACGAGCATCTTAATACATTAAGAGGCAGGCAGTGAGCTAATCTTAGTTGGTAGGTTCCTTGGAAAAGCCAGAGATGAATGTCTGTGGAGCAACCAAGGAGCACTTTTGGACCTCATAATGGCTGAAGATGTCTTTGACAATTTTTCAGCCCAAGGAGGATTTTCATCTCTGGGGCTAGAGATGAAAACAAACATAGAAACCAAATACAATTAAAAAAAAAAAATCAACCCGCAAAAACCTGTTTTACAACCGAATGTTAAAATAAACTAAGGCCAATTAGAATTTTTCCTCCAGACAGATGCTATTCTGTATTTGGAATTACGTATATTGATGTCAGAGGAAGCCTGTTTCTGATGGTGATTGTAGTTTGCTGCTTCTATAGTCTGTGCTACACAATAACTGGTAGACAAAATTTAGACAAAAGATTGTTAGATATACAAATGCATTGACCTAAAATATGGTTATTTCTGAAATATGGTTATTTGCTTCAGAAAGCAAATCGGTGATGATACTTTTCCGGAAGCTGTGATATAAAACCCAACGAACCACCAAAAAAACCCCCCAAATAACCCCCCCCCCACCTTTAAGCTGTAGAATTTCGAATTTTTTTCATGGCTTAATCCCAGTCAGCTCCTCATGCATTCCCCACCAGCAGGACTGGGGAGAAAATTGAAAAAGAGAGAACACTTGTGGATTGAGATAAATACAGTTTAACAGGTAAAGAGCTGTATGTGCAAGCAAAGCAAAACAAGGAATTCATTCACCACGTCCCGTAGGCAGGCAGGTGTTTAGCCATCTTGGGGAAGGCTGGGCTCCGTGACAGGAAACTGTGATTAAGGAACACAAATGCCATCACTTCGAACATCTCCCAGCCCCACCCCCTCCTTTTCCTCTTTCTTCCTCCAGTTTGATATGCTGAGCATGATACCACATAGGATGACCATCTGGGGTTGGCTGTCCCAGCTGTGTCCCTACCCAACTTCTTGTGCNAACCCAACCAACCAACCAAAAAAACCCCCAAATAAACCCCCCCCCACCTTTAAGCTGTAGAATTTCGAATTTTTTTCATGGCTTAATCCCAGTCAGCTCCTCATGCATTCCCCACCAGCAGGACTGGGGAGAAAATTGAAAAAGAGAGAACACTTGTGGATTGAGATAAATACAGTTTAACAGGTAAAGAGCTGTATGTGCAAGCAAAGCAAAACAAGGAATTCATTCACCACGTCCCGTAGGCAGGCAGGTGTTTAGCCCTCTTGGGGAAGGTTGGGCTCTGTGACAGGAAACTGTGATTAAGGAACACAAATGCCATCACTTTGAACANACAGGAAACTGTGATTAAGGAACACAAATGCCATCACTTCGAACATCTCCCAGCCCCACCCCCTCCTTTTCCTCTTTCTTCCTCCAGTTTGATATGCTGAGCATGATACCACATAGTATGACCATCTGGGGTTGGCTGTCCCAGCTGTGTCCCTACCCAACTTCTTGTGCACCCTCACCTGTTAGGGTGGTGTGAGGAGCAGAAAAGGCCTTGCTGCATAAACGCTACTCAGAAGTAACTAAAACATCTCTGAATTATCAATACTCTATTTTTTTCCAGGACAAATCCAAAACACAACCCCCTAATGGCTACTGCGAAAAAAATTAAGTCCATCCCAGCCCAAACCAGCACATCATAACATACCAGTTCGTTGTAAATAAAGAAAGCATTTTAGTTTTTTTTTAGAACTGTTGTCTATTTTTGTGAACTGCTTGGATTCATGGTGTTCTTGTGTCTGATTTCATACTTAAATGGTTCTTGGGAATATCCCTTTTTGGTTACAACAGGGTTTGTATATAAACAAGGTTTGTATGGAGTTTTTTTGCTGTTGCTGCCTTGATTGATGAGGGGTGGTGGTATTTTTCACTAATGTGCTTCCTAGAAGCAAACTGGCTGTCCTCTCTTTTGCTGACTCAGTGGTCTTTGTGCAAGACACATGTACATGCTCATAGTTCAGGTGGAAGAGTGTCCTCCTAAAACTATACTGAAATACAAGCTGTATTTGCATGCTTGCCTATAAGGAGATTGCAAGTTAGTTTTCAGAAATGTTTATTCCTGGTAGAAAAAAGAGGTTAAGACAGTTTCTCTTGCTACTGGTGAGGAAGGTCACACATCCAAGGCAAGTTTTAAACTGTAAAAGTGGTCAGCAATCAAATCCTAGTGAAAGGATAAACAGATATTTAAGGACTCTTTGCAAATAAAATAGTTCACTCAACAGCTTTGCAAATTAAAAACAGGACACTGATTTGTATTAATCATATACCTTAAAAGTGAGACTCCAGTTCACTTCAACAAATGTAGATGTTAAATCTCAGATTAATATTGTGTAGCAAGGTGGCATCTTGTATTTACTTTTTGGTATTCGTTTTAATCAGAAATAACTCTTAATAACTTACATTCAGTTAAAAGAAGCCCATCTGTTACTGTTCTTGTTTTCTTACCCATCATTTAAATGATAAATATCATACTGTAAATACTTCAACTGTCTTCTCCCCTTTGACAAAGGAAATGTGGTAACTGTTCACCTTATTATGAAAGTAGTTCAAAACACAGGTCTTAAGTTTTCAGCTGCTTGATACAAAATAATTATTCAATCAACTTCCAAAAAATTACCCATCTGGCTTCTGGTCACATTTACCTTCTTTTCAAACTTGCTTCTCCATTAATTTGAAAGAAGGTAACTAACTGATAGGGATATTTTAGAAAGGAACAGTTTACACCCTGTAAATTTTTTAAACACACTTTTTATTTTAATGGTCCACATATGCCTTAATGGGTTTGAAAAGCTTTGATTCAAAACACAGTGGTTGCTCTAGTGCTCTAGTACTACCAAAACACTGTCATGCAACATTGATTCTTGTTTAACAAAACAACATAATCAGAAGAATGTGCAGTAATTTTTATAGCAATAATGGCTTCCTTAATTGAAAACAGCATATAAATGTGCCTGAAGACTGTTTCAGGGCACAAATTGTTCAAAGCTAGCCCTTGCTGTTTCTTTTGTTTGCATCAATTTTGAGTTTCCCTTTGTATCTCTGTTGTCACTTGTATGTTTTATCTTTCTGAACCTAACATTTTCCTTTTTCAGCCCTATCTCAAAAGCCATTTATTTTAGGTTCTTGAGTTTTCCTACCATGACAAACATAATACTTTTACTGATTTTTAGAGTACTCAAGACAAATGAGGTGGGATGAAAAAATAGTAGCCTTTATCTGAACAACCACAGTATTATGTTAGCAAAGAGCACTGCCAGACCCCAAGGAGAGCCTGTCTGCCTGCACTGGGGAACTGCTGGAGGGGTTCCTGGTCCAAATGTGACCTCTACCAGGCATCTTTCTTCCAGTGGGTTCCCAGGCTTTTTTGGGAGTTAGAGGGTCAGGATATGGCCCCATCGGTCTGCACATGATCATCCATTTCAATCCTGTCTTGGAAGGTGGTCTCATACCTGGGAAGCTGCTTGGGCATGTTTAATGGGATGTCCCTTGACACAACTTCAGGCCATTCCCTTGGGTCCTGTCACTGGTCACCACAGAGAAGAGATCAGTGCCTGTCCCTTCTCTTCCCCTCACAAGGGAGTTGTAGACTCCAGCGACGTCTCCCCTCAGTCTCCTCTTCTCCAGGCTGAACAGACCAAGTGACCTCAGCTGCTCCTCATACGGCTTCTCCTCAAGGTCCTTTAGCATCTTTGTTGCCCTCCTTTGGACACTATCTATCTTAATATCTTTCTTACATTGTAGTACCCCAAACTGCACACAATGTTCAAGGCGAGTGCAGAGCAGAGTGGGACAATCACTGATGTAATTCCTAGGTTTAGTTCTTAGTCCAATTCCGCTTCTGCTAGCTCAGCCAGTCCAGGAATACATCGACGAAGGGTAAAAAGGTTACAAGGAAACTCTTGTCTTGGATATATTCGGTTTATTGACCCTCTGCTGCCAAGAAGGCTTCAGAGGAAATCAACCCCAAGGGAACCCAAGACAGAGAATCTCACCAACTTCCTGTTGGCACAGGTTTATAGAGGGGTTCAGGTTTTGGGGAGGAGACTAGGGAAAGGCCAATGGGAATGGGAGGTGGGAGTGGTTTAGGGAGGGATGGGAGTGGTTTGGGGCAGGGTCCTGCTCTTAGGTCAGAGCAGGGAGGGGTTTGGGTCCATATGTGGGGAGACTGGGAGGAGTGAGGGTAGGGTTACACTGGGGAGGGGATACAGTTCTAGAACAGTCCAAAGCTAGGGTTTACAGAACCATATATTAAAATATATAAACATAGAAACAGATAAACAGAATACACCACTACAAATCACCACTCTTGCCATACAGAACCCCGCTAGTGACAGGTCCCTAGTCTAACCCTTTCATTATTACACTCTGTGCTCAACCCATGAGCCAATTGCTCACCCATTCCATGATGTGTTTATCCAGCTGTGTGCTGGACATTTTTATTCCAGGAGGATACTGTGAGAGACAGTATTGAAAGCTTTACTGAAATCCAGAAAGATTACATCAACTGGCTTCCCCTTGTCAACTAGGTGGGTTACTTTGTCATAGAAGGAAATAAAATTGATCATCAGGATTTGCCTCTCGCTAAGCTGTGCTGGCTGTGACCACAGACTTTGTTGTCTTTCAGGTGTTTTTCAATACTTTCCAGACTAATCTTCTCCATAACTACTAGACACTGAAGCAAGCCTGACAAGCCTCTAGTTTCCAAGGTCCTCCTTCTTACCCTCCTTGAAAATCAAGATAACATTTGCCAGCTTCCAGTGAGCTGAGACCTCCCTGGATTCCCAAGACTGGTCAAAAATTGTTGAGAGAGGTTTTGTGATGACATCAGCTGCTCTTTGAGGATTCTGGGATTAATCCCATCAGATCCCATAGTTTTGTAGTGACCCAGGTGAAGCAGCAGATCTCACATAATTTCATTTCAAGTGGGTTTGGTGTTGGGTTTGTGATTTGCTTTTACTCATTTTTCCCCAGTGCTTTTCTAAGCACTGCCTTTTTTATTTGTGTCTCAGATCATTCTTCTCCTTCCTTTTCTCATGAAATCTTTCTTCCTGTGCCTGTTACCTCCTTCTGTTGTGTTCCCATATCCCTGGCTGCCTGCCCTGCTCATGAATTCTGCTTAATTTCACTTGTCTGTGATCCAGACCTGGTCTTCTGTGGTCTGTCTCTTCTCAGGCGCACACCTTGTCATGCCCTCACCACCCTTGATCCCCCCCAGTGAAACCACAGCAGCGATACTCATGACTTTCCCCTTTCTTTACTTCCCTTCATCTCTTTTTTTCCACCTTCTTTCTCAGATTGAGTAGGATTGACTCCCTTCCCAGACTGCCACCTCTAGCTGAGCTCAGTGTCCTTCCCCATCTCAACCCTCTTCAAGCCATGGGGTTTCTCAGGGTTGTCCCTGAGAACCAACAACCAAAGATATAGGTTCCTGGGGATTGATACTGCACAGAGTAGAGAAGACACTTGCTAATCTTTTCCTGCTTAAGCAGATTTGAAGAGCAGGATTTTTAATCCTTCATGTTCCCCAGTGCAAGTACAGTCAGGTGAGACTGTTTTCCGATTTTAGAAGAAAATTGCACTTTGTTGCCATACGGAGAGAGAGAGGGAAACAAAGGGTTATTAAATGGTGGCAGCTGGGTAAAACTCTTGTGTTTAACTGTTTTGCATTTTTGCAGCTGAGTTGCATAAGTACCAGGTGACGCTTCTGTGCTTGTCTCTGTGAGCTGGTAAGAGCAGTAGGGAGAACTGTGTGAGTCTGCTCATGGTGAGGAGATGAGGTGGCTGCCCAGATACTTCAGGTTGGTGCTTTGGCAGTATTTTCTAGGCTATAGTTACTGGATTTTCCTGCTGGCACACGGGGATCTGTGAGCTGCAGCTTCCTGGCAGGATTCTGGGAACAGCACCAAAACCCCCAACAGGCAGCAAGCAGGTTTTGTGCTCTGAGTCAGAAGCAGGCTGAGAAGATGCAGCCCTCAAAGCATGTACCTGAGATGCAGAAGAGAATCCGTGCAAGGAGGATATTTCCAGTGTGAGGTTCAGAGCTTGGGGGACCCTCTCCTGCCAGCACTCTTGGTGAGTCTGCGGGTCAGCTGCTGGTTTTGGTGCAGTCACGGGAGAAGGGAGATTGCTGCCTTTCACCACTGATACCATGAGCCAGCTCATCCTTCTAGCTATTTCTGTCTATGCTTATCTATAGCATCATCCGCCTTGTGCCTGTGTACCTGCCAAGCATTCGAAACAAGCACTGCTGTGGCAGCCTCCTTTCTCTCCAGCCTGGAGGATAAATGACTGGATTGCTTTTTTTTAATTGTTTCTCTGCATCGAGAATTTACAGTGAGAAAGCTAAGCTGGAGAAATGCTTTCAGGAGTGGGTGGCAAGGCTGGCAGATCCCTGCTTGTTCTTAGCCCCTAGGGAGGTCCTGCAGCCTAGCCCTTGCCTGGCTCACTCACTGCCCTGGGCATTGGCACACTCTTTGAAAACAATGGTTTCCTGGAGTGAGATGTGGTCTTGGGTAAAAACAGACAAAGTTTGGATGCAAGAGAGAAGACCTGTATCTGACTTGCCTGCAAGGGGATCCAGAACAGAAAGCTGAGTGCTTGGGTGAGTTCATAGCAGCTGGCTTGTCCAATGCAGAACACTGTACTCTTTTTTATTTGAGTTATTCAATGTAAAAATAACAGTATCAGAAATTCTAATATCTATACGTTATATGCGGTCTGTATGCTAGATGTGTTGTTTTGTTTAGTTTGGACTGTGAAGTAGGATGTTCTCTGTGTTTAGTAAATCTTACTGTGGCTTGCAACTTGGTTCCCAGCTGGGAATTTCAGTGTTTGCATCTGGAATTTTGCAAATACATGCAGGTGTACAAAACTCATAACCTGCTTTTGTGTCTCTGTTGCAGCACTGGTTTGGGCCAGTAAATTTCACTTGAATTGGAGAATTGGCATTACAGCATGTCTTTTGCCATTTCAGTATATGACTTCACTGGCACTGAAGCATAGATAATGTGTATATTTGTAACATTTTGCTTCTGATCCTTAAAAGGTGTAGACATAATGGGATACGGTTTCAAAGCACCTTCCTAAAGTGGCTTTATTGGAGAGATATGAAAAGACATTAAGAACATTCTGATTATTAGTTTTAAATAATCAGGTTTTAAACACAGAATTCCGGTGTGAGGTTGTCAGGGCTCCCCAGATATTTTGTTCTATCCTTCTCTGGCTGAAACTGTCATTGTAACATTTGAAATAAGACATGGATTCAGACATTCTATATCTACATTTCTTTGCAAAATCTGTAATTAAATATGAATTCTTATGGTAGTATGTACAGGGGAAGTTGTCTTGATGAACAAGAAACATTGCAGTATGTGGAGGATCTAAATGAATATGTTTCTTATACTGTTTGTAAAATATCTCTGTGCTGTAGGGAACCCCTGATTTACAAAATGCAACTTTTTAAAAAAAAGTTTTTAGTAATTCGACAAGATATTTGGGGGTGGTTACAAGTGATCAAGTGTTTGGGCTGAGATGGTTTTGCTGTGCTAGCTATGGTCTGGATGATACTTCAGGACAGAGGCATTCAGCCAGCTTTTTGGCTTAGTTTCACTGGAATATGAAATTAAACCTGGCAGGTCCAAGGAAAAATGTGTTTTATCCTGATTGTTGAAAATTATCCACCTTTACTTGTATGAGTCAGGCAGGTTTCAATATGTATGTATATTAAGGGGCTTTAAAATCCGTAAGTAACAAAGTTCTATTTTTAACTCTGTCCATAAGTATAAGTAACTAGTACAGCACAGTCCTTGTCAGAAGTTGGTGAGAAAGTCCTTTAAAAATGGGATTGCTGCTGCTGCACTGTTGCATGCATTTAGGAATGACAGCAGAGGAGGTGGGAATAATTTGGTCTCATTTTTACCATCTAAAGTTAAACTGGTTGTTCAGGCTCACACCACTTCAAAGGGAGAACTGCACAGTTCATTACACTCTGGAGTAGCTTCGTTCTCTTTGAGTACATGATGTCTATGCAGTTAAATAGCTTAATTCTCTTGTTCAGTCCCAGGTCCTGGTCACTCAGATTTGATAGGCTGGGTTTCTTTGCTTCAAATGCTCATCTTTTGGAGACAACTAATTATTTCTGTTTGAGAAAGAACCCATTTTAGTTTTGAGGACAGCTTACTGAGGGGGCTGACACAGGAGGAGTTAAAGGTGATGCTTCACCAGGTCTGGTTCCCCACATCGTGAAGGTCCTCCAGTGCTGTTCCAGCAGCAGGGTTACCAAAAGCACCCACATGCCTGTGCCTTGCTTTAAGGTGTGCAATAGACACTTCATGCAGTTAAATGCTGCTCTGGTGAGCTGCAACACAGACTTCACTTTGTATCAGACTATTTTGAATGGAGAAAATAATCAATTGCCGCATGGCATGTTGATGTGTGGTCAAAGTGCTTAGTGTACGAGTGTGACTAGGTGGGTGTAGACAGGGGTGACTGTGTGGGTGCTTTGGGGACAAGAGACCTGTCTGTGGTGTGTCTTTGGCAGGATAGACACTGTCCTGTTTGCCAGGGAAGCACTTACCTGTTAAGCTGGGCCAGATGCATTTCAGGCAGCTGACAGATGGAGCAGATCTCACCTGAAGTGACTTAGACCAGGTCTCTCAGCAGGTGGGTACCAAAGCTGGATACAAAAGCCAGGCTCATGTGTTACTCCTTAGGACATACCACCTCCCCAGCAACCAGCCTCCTGCACAGGCTTGTGAAATGCCTGGGTTAAATTCTGCTGTTGTCGTGCCCCACATGAAGTGTGGCTGGATGGGCAGTACTTAGTAATGTGGCTGTGTGGTGATGTGAAAGCATCCATGCCTACAGGATGAAAGGAAAAAATACAGGAAAAGTGGTTCTTTCCTAGATTTTTCAAAACATCATAGTTAAGATCCTATTGTGCAGCAAAGGCAGCAGGTGCCTGATACTGTTAGAGTGGTCATGGTGGCCTTAACCAATCCTTTACAAGCCACTAAAACCACACAACATTTATGAACACTGCTGCAGTGTGCTCCTTTGCATTCCAGTTCCTATGGAAACATGCAGTAAGAGTGTCTAAAATAAGTACAGTGCTTTGCAACTATTATTATTTTGATCTTTCCTTTCCCCCCAAAATCTCCTTTATCACCTTTTTGGCTGAATTTTTAATACATTAAAAAAGTTGTTGCCATTATCTGGCGACAGTGTGCTACCCAGCTTATCCAGGTATCTGCATCCTGGGATCCCAGGTTCTGTTGCTGAGATCCCTTCCCCCATCCTACCCAGTCAATGGGGTGGGTTGTTGGTGCAGGTGTTGAACATATATATATGTGTGTGTGTATACACACTGAAGGAGAATTGGCTCCAACTCCCCTTCTTCCCCATGTCGTGAATAAGCTTATTTTCAGCTCTTTTGGGATCCGTTGCATAGTGTTGCCTGGGAGGGAGTGCTGGAGGTCACCAGCTGCCCATCGAAGCAGAGCCCTCTATGTTGTTGGTGCAGGACATGGTTGTGAGCCAGATGGAGACATCTTGCAGAACCCCTCTTCCCTGTGGGAGAGTGAGTGCTGGAGCAGGATACAGGCTGTTTGAGACAACTCTTGTTAAGCCCAAAAGGATACTCATGCTGGCAGCTGAACAGGACTGTGTATTTAAAGCACCTTCCCCCCAGTGCTCCTGTGATTTCCTTGTAAAGCTTTCAGGTCCCTAAGAGCAGCAGTCTCCCTGACCTTTAGTAATGTCTAAGATTTTCAAACAGCAATGTCCCATTTTCAAAAACCACTTTTGACGAGGTAGATTTAGGAGAGCTAGGGCTAAATCCTATCAAGAACTAAAAAGCCTTGTTTAAAGCTAGGTGCTAATTTTTGCTCATTTTCAGGCTTCTGGCCTCTTGCAATATATGCCTCAGAACCCAGTGCCAGATACCAGGAGCAGAACTGGAGATTCATGTTTGGCATTCAAGGGGGAGGCAGGCATTTTAAATTTGGAAAAGTGATTCACAGGAATTTTTGGGCAGTGCCAAAACCCTTTGACACCCCTATACACTAGATACATATATCCCTCAGTATCTGCATTCCCAGAGCATCTTCTGGTCTGGGGATCTATGCACCTGCTGTTTCTGTACTGCTCTGCTTGAGCCCAAGAGTGTCAGTAACAACAAAAGCAGTTTTGAAATAAAAGGGAGTTGACACTGGAGCGATATTTTTTGACAGCACATCCTAGACGAAATAAATTATGAAGAGTTATGATAATATGGATCTAGCTCATGTTATGCTTTAATATTAGACCAAGTCTTAGCCATTTGAGAAGTGTGCGCATCTGTTCGTACCCTATTCCAAATAATCAGGCCAAATTTTGCTCACAGGGTTAAATCTACAGAGCCAATGAGCAGCTGCTGTGTAATTATGCATTCTCCTTTATGTGGCCGAATGCTTAATCTTTGCATGATATTTTATGTGTTTGTGGTAGCTGTAGTGTCACCACCAAATTTGTTTTATTTTGGTGTAACACTGAAGGCCAGTAGAAGAAATATGAGTCTAATCTTAATGGACAAAGTAAAACTTTATAGACTGTTTTCAGGGTTGCTATCACTGTATAGTTAAACCACTCATTAACCAATAAGATAAATTAAAGTGAAAATGCTGGTCCAAAAAAAAATGTTGTGAAGCTTGACATTTACATTTCATATCTGCAAAGATCCTTCCCTACTTGAATGACAAGCACTGGGTTCAGCACTGAAGTGAATACCAAGAGAGATGAGAATTGTGAACTTTGAACAGCAGTGGATGGTAAAGAGAAATTGCTCTGTTTAAATGTGGATAGGCAAGGCTGAGATTTTTTTTTTTTGTGAGGGCTCTATTTGAACTGCTTTGGAGCTGGACCACTCTAGATGTAACCTCTCTGACCTAACTGATAAGTTCATGTGTATGCACAGTACATAGGTCATTCACATTTATTCAGAGTAGCCCAGAAAAAAGGAAGTAAGACTTCAAAAGATGTTGCATTTCAAGCCTTTTACTGTAGCAAATTTCTCTCTTTGTTCATCTATACATTCTATGCTGGAAAAAAGCCCCAACAAGATGTCACCTAATGTGCATGGATAGCTGATAGAGAAAATGCTAAGTAAACAGCTAAGTTGGTGAGGGAGCAAGAAACAGTTGGAAATCACCTGCAAGGATCTATGAAATGGGGAATTATCTACACATTTACTAAATCATTACAAATTTGTTTAGTGGTCATGAGAATTTTGGAATTATCTTCCATGTGAGAAGGGCAATATTGCAATCACTTAAAGGAATTATTCTGGCCTGTGCCATTAGATAATATTAAATCCTGACCATAGTAAAGTAATTGTAAACTCTCTTACGAGAAAAATCCCAAGTTATCTTGAAGGTAATGAAGTCATGAGGAATGTACATGTGGTTCAAAACAGGAAAATCACAGAATCTAGAAGTGATTTTTTAAAAGTGACATTATTAATTTTGACTTTATATTGCTATAGTTCATAGAAACATAAAATGGTTTGTATTGGAAGAAACCTTAAAGATCAGCTAGTTCCAACCCCCCCTGCCGTGGGCAGGAGCACCTTCTACCACAGCCTCCTAGTCTTGCCTCCCACACCAGATTTTCTTGGGCCCAAGTAATATCGGACATGCTGAATGTGGCATGAATGGTAATGATAGATGGTCATACTTTACGTTGGGATGTAGTATCAGTCGGGTTCCCACAGGAATTCATACTGAGTCCGGTTTGTGAATACAAAAATCAATAGAATTTGAAGGTAGTACTAGACTGGGAGGCATGGCAAGCTCTACTGAGAACAGAGGAAATTTTATAGCTGGGGAACTAGAAATACTAGATTTTCTATCTGTAAGGCTCAAGACAAATGTAAACACACAGATCTGTGGAAATTATCTGAAAATACATAAGTGGTAGGAAGGAGAAGAGGTTCAAGTTGTCAGCCTGTAATGCAGTGTCTCTTAATACTGGATAAGGGTAACTCCTTGACTGCGATAGGCTGAACATGACACTAGCAAATGGCACTGTTCATTCAGGACACTTAGGAAGGAAGCAGCCAAAAATCTTGCTTTTCTTCTGGCACAAGTGTCCCTGGAGCCCTGCTGGCACTGAAGGCTCGTTGAAGGGCAGTGGCTGGCCAGTCACCACAGTGAGCTGTCATATGTGCTTCTGCCTGCAGCGACTTGCTTTGTTCTGCATCTAACACCCCCAGTTCAATCCTAGCTCCTGCTGGTGGTCAACGAAGATAGAAATGGAATTAAGCATAAGAAAAGTGAGTGACAGCCATTGTATGTGGGAGCAGAAATGTATCGCCAGGGAGCCCTGTTAAATGGGGAGGAAACCTAGTTCCAGGAAAGGGGAACAGCCCCTTCACAGAGCCATCCTCACTGAAATGAGTCCCTTCGGCCGTGTTAGTTAAACTGGGTAAGCAGAGGGACAGCAATCAATACAAGTTTTGATGTTGGAATTAATTTTTACCAATCAATACACTTTACCTAATCAAATATCTGTATGCCTTCAAGGATTAAAACTGCTGTACTTAATTTATCTGCCACTGATTAGGATCAGAGTCAGGACAGATTGTGACGATTTCCACTTTAACTTTGATTCTATGTTTTCTCAGTTGAAACATGATATGTGTTTTCATAGAATCGTAGAATATACTGAGTTGGAAGGGACCCGTCATTGAGTCCAACTCCTGGCCCTGCACAGGACACCTCAAGAATCACAGCAAAACATATATGTTTTGTTGTCTTGGAAAATGCTTTTGCACATACCTAATGCATGTCTTTCTGTGAATCCTTTCCCAGCAACAAAGAGCATAGATTTTTGTAGATGCCTGGGGAATTGCATTTTAGCGTATCATTGTGTTTGGAATTCCAGATTTCTTAAAGTGAACATACAGCATACTGTCTCTTCAACTAAGAAAGATGCTTAGGGTTTTTTATAGTAGTTGGATGGAGTGCTTAAAATGCAGAGTTACTAGTAAACAGAGCATCAGGAGATCATCAGTGTTATTTATTTATCGTTTGTCTATCATCATTGTTATTTATCTATCCAAAGACCTGTGAGAAAGCTTTTTACTGCTCTGTTTCTTACACATGACTTCAGATTTTCCCCACACTTTCTTTTTATCTTGTCCTGCTATAAACTCTTTAAGGTGGTGTTCATTTCTTACTATGTGTTTGTATTAAGCCTACAGCACTTGACTGTCTGTCTATGAGCAACTGAAAATGAGGGTGTATTTAGGGATGACTAAAGGAAAATATGCATGTCTCAAGGGGTTAGGTTAAACATAGTAAGTAGTTGAGATGAGAAAATAATTTTCTTTTTTCAGTTGGGCCTAAAATGCTTGGCCCATTTCTACAAGGAAACTGAGATTTCTAGTAGCAGGAGTACATTGGACATAGTGCACGGGATTTCAGCTGGAGAAGAATACAGTTGTTAAGAAGTACCTGTCTTGCTGAGCTGTGGTTCATCATGGTAATATAATACATAATTTGCATCCCTCAGAGAGAGTGCTTTTCTAATTTGCATAATTAGTGTGTGTTGCTTCAGATGTCTCTGGGAAGAAAACGTAGTTTTGGACCTGCACTGTCTGGGCTTTGCCCACTGCATCAGGTCCATGTCCCCAAGCTGAGATGGGGACACTTCTGAAAATGTACCCCATCCTGCTTCTCTGCTGGGTGACTGAAAGCAGTTGCAGTGAAAAGAGATTTTGAGGACTTCAGAAAGGAAATAGGAACACCTCTGCATCCAGACTGGAGAGGCTATGAGGAGCTACAGTGACAATTTTTACCTTCTTCTATTTGTCTCTGCCTCTACAAAGGGTGTATCAGGATTTGTTGGATAGTGCTAGGCTTTTTCAGAGTCCCATGGATGCTTCTGTAAGCATTATTACTGCATTCTTGCAGGTGGGGAGAAACTATGGTAGAAGCCAGTTGATAAGAGTATCTTTCTTCAATCAGATCTCAGTGATTTCCTCAAATTGACAAAGTTGACAAAGCTAAGACCGAACTACCCTTCAATCGCCAAAGCACCTATCCACCTCTCTGCTTGTATCCAGACCAAGTGCTTCAAAGAGTTAAAAAATCTAAAAATTATTTCCTCCAGGCTGTGTCCTTCCCTAAAGTATTTCATTATAGGACATGTTGAATCAAGGGGAGAGATTACCAAGTTTTTGTAGTTTTGATTGCTTGCATGTCTGGATCAAACTGTTTTACCGTTTTTCATGAGATCTGTAAATTTAATCCCTTTGAGCATATTGTGCACTTTATAGCTCTTAAATGGTGCTTAGACAACAACTTCTGTCACTGTTTATGAAAAATAAGTTGTTGTCATTTGTAAGATCACGAGGATCTTTTAAGGCCACTGGCTCTCATTGCAGTCAATGGGACATTTTTGCTTTGTATTCCAGCTGGAAGAGGATCGGCTCTCTTGTCACTGACAAATGTACCTTTAAATTGTCCTGCATCCTACTTCATGAATTGGTGCATTCTGCACTAAGACGTGACATTTTCTTTTTATAAGCTGTTTATTAATTGCAACACTGAATGATTGAAAAGGAAAAAGAAGCACAAGGAAAGCATATCATTGAAGACCATCACAGAAGCTGTATATACAGGAAAGGATGAAGACCATAGGGAAGATTGTAAACATAAGCAAAGAGCTACATAAAAGCCAAGATAATCCAGAAGCTGTATCCCCAATTATGCATGTATGGTGTTTTTAATTGAGTGCTGCAATACCTGTCAGCAAGTACTTTTTGGTACTTTTAACTACAGAACTAGGAGTTACAAACTACTATAGCAAAGCAGCATTGTTAACTTGTTTTCCACTATAAGATGGGATGAATAGGTAAAGCATGCAGTGGTGTACTACCATATCTCTATATGGAAATAAAAGAATAACAAAGGAAAAAGAAAAAAAAGGCAGTGCATTTCAAGGGCCTGTGAGGAAGCAAACTGAAATTTGAGGGTTACTTGCCAAGAGTTATTGTTTGGTGTCTTTGGGAAAACAGCAAGCATTTCACACTGGCGTTTTGCTTTTTATACCAATACAAAACCACAACAATGTGTTTTTAACATTTTGCTTCTCTGTACTGCACCTTATCTTTTCCTCCTAGGTTTACGGAGAAACAGGATTCAAAAACTTTGTTAGAGGAACAGATCAGATAAATCTGAGGAGATTTTTGTCTGATTTGTACTGAAATGACACTATGTACAGTACTGTGGCAAAAACACAGGATAAAATTAAGACTAACAGCCCTCAAGAAATATTAAGTTTTAATAGCAAGACTGAAACCTTCCCAACTCTGTTGAGCTTTACAGTGTAGCATTTGGATGCTGTTGTAAGTGTGCTTCAAAATGAGTCTCTGCTTGGCTATGCAAATTGTTCTTGTATCAAGGAACCACTGTGTGCTACAAAATTAAAACTGGGAGGAAAAATAATCGCGGTGGGATAACATGCAATAAATCCACTAAAGCTGCTGGCTCTGGTGAGGTAACGTCTTGTCCCCCTATGGGTGGAACATTTCTCTATCCAGTCATTACAGTTTTGCTCAGAAACGTCCTACTGATTGAACTGCCATGGGAAGAACAGTAATGTCAAGCAGATATCAGGTTTTCCCAATAGGAGCATCCTGCTGGGAAATGGGCTGCACTAGTGTGATGGTCTAAAAAGCTCAGCTGCGGCAGCTCTCTGTAATTGCTATTCCCTTCTGATTCCTTTGCTGAATGCACAAAACTGCTTCTAACAAACAGATCTGAGAACAAAATCCTTGACTTGTCACCAGTGTAATACTCTGCATGCTAAGATGGGGTTTCTGACTAGTTTGCTTTCATTGTCTCTTGCAATCACTATTTGATATTGAGTCTCTTATCTGCTGTTAACAGTGCCAAAGCCTGACACTGAGAACAAATGCTTCTGTTTCAGTCAGTGATGTTTAATTTTTCATGATGAGTGCAGTTTAGTGCCTCCCCAGGTAGGAGGCTCCAGTGCTAATTACCAAGGAAATGTTTTCTGCCTGAACATGACACATGTGCACTCTGCATTTTGGTTCTGTTAAACGGCTGAACTGGGTGAGATCAGTGCTGGTTACTGCTGGCTGCACTGACAGCCTCCTACTACTATTGGTGGTTGAAGAAAACCCTGTTCAGTTTTGTTTCACAGCTCACACAGCTACAGAAGAAAGTCTGTTTTATGAGGACACTGTTGAAGGAAGTGTGTAGTCCTGCCTGGAAACTGGTAAGCATCACATTCCAGAGAGGAGCGATGTGTTTGTGTGGTGTGAACAAAGGGCAGGATGAGTTTGGTTCTTGTGTATTCTGTAGTGATGAGGAGCTTGGTCCTAAGAATTTTTGGCAGTTGGCTGTAGGTGTACAGCAGAAAACATCTCAGGGCTTCTGTGATGTGTCTAAATCATTGTGGTTTTGTTGTGGGATTTTTTGTTTTGTTTGGGGATTTTTTGATATACAGTTTAAAATTATTGCCATTTAAGATTTATTTTCTAGGACTGTGTTGGACTGAAAAGAATGATAAGGTTTGTCTTTTTTGATGAGCTTACATCAAGGCAGCTGGATAGCACAGTAGTTGTTATATCTCACTTAAAGCCTGTTTTATGGAGTGTTCTGGGAGTTGCTTATATGGGGTAGTTTTCAATGTATACTTATTACTTGCTGTGACAGGTTGACCCTGACTTGGTGCCAAGTACCCGGACAGTCTCTCGCCCCTTACCAATAAGATGACAAAATCGTGGGTTGCTTATATGGAGTAGTTTTCAATGTATACTTATTACTTGCATAATTTCCTAAGTTGTTGTTTAGCCTCCCCATCCATTTTTTAGCAATAAGTCACATAGAATTCTGCTCTTCAATTTAATCCTGTATTGTTTGCCAGGAGGATTTTCAGCAGCAGTCTACTGTATGCACAGTAGAGCATTAATAAAGAAATGCTGAATGTGGAATTAGAACTATCCAATCATGGGTTCTTTGCATCTGTTTGTCCTGAAGAGAGGTGGCTGAAATATATTAACACAGTAAAACCTCTCTTATGATAAAGCAGAAGGAAAAGTTGGATGTTACATGGGCTGAACCCTTTGCCACCATAGAAAGAAGAGGCCACCACAGTGCTCGGACCTGCCCAGGCTGCTCTAGTGCTTTCCTCTGTAGGGAATTCTTGTTTCAGAGTAGGGGAGTCAGTAAATGGAAGCCACACTGGCTAAAACTAGATGCAGAGTTTGCTTTCCAGAGTGTGCAGCTGGTTGTCCTTATTTCCCCAGCTAGGACCGGATTGAGTCCTGTGCCAGTTGGAGACTCCTGGTAGCCTTGGTGGCTGTGAGACATGAGGTGTAGATTCGACTTTTCAGGGGGCTCTTGACAAGTCTCGCCCCACAGGGAAGCAAGGAGGGGCAAGGAGATCTTTGCAGTGACCTGGCTGGGATGGATGAGCCCCTTTAGGAGGGGCTGCATGCGGGGCTCCTTTCCTCCCTGTGCTTTGTGGCACACTGACTTCAGAGCAGATCCTATGAAAAGATTAAGGTCCACAATGCCTTTCCATAGAGGGTCTAAGGTTTTTAGAGCTGCTGTAATTTGGGAGATTCTTAGTTTGGAAAACAGAAGTTTAACCTCAGAACTTGAATCAAGGACGGGGATTGCTCACAGCAAAGATCCCTAGACACACGGCAAATCCCAAAGGTGTGCCCTGAGCATGATTAGGATATTAGATCTGAAGAAACATAACAAGTCAAGGCCGTAGTGAAGCCTTGAAGGACTTACAAAGCTGCCAGGCTTATGTGTCTTTACTGTGGCAGGCAGGTATACACCTGAACAATTTCTCAATGCTCAAGAGGACAAGATTATGAACACTCAATAAAATGTCTAGCAGAAACCTGAGTGTTGCATGGTGAGCTTTTCCCACTCCTGTATTAGTCAGGACTCCTTGGATCACAGTCCTCTTCAACACTTGTGCTTCTTCCACTTAGATAGCACTTGGTGTCTCTACGTGCTATTCCAGGTCTTACCATGCATTTCTAAACCAAGTTAACTGCTCTAAAAGTGTCTTTTCTTACTCCACAGAATTACAGGAAGCTTGTTAATGTCTTGCAATATTTCAGATTCTTTTGCCAGGGTGGAAAACTTTAATTTTTTTCCAAAATAAATCACAAAAAAATAATTAAAGATAATTGGGGTGGCTTGATATATTTGACTTTCTGAAGCATTACATGACTGGGTAGTGTCAAGTCAGAGTGCTGTGCGTGTATTTGAAAGGAAAAATACAAATTCTAACTAAAGGTAGACCTGGCTCTAGGTGTAGTGATATTTTAGCATTTGATTTCAAATTTTGGTTAGGTGTACATGTTGGGTGAGCTAAAGAAACAGTCCAGTTTCCTGATCTTCACAAATTTTGACCTAATCCTCTTTCTTGAATAAATGAGAAAAGCTAGCTGAGAGTTTACTTGTGTCAATCAATGGCTATGAACTTTCACCTTTTTTCACCAGGGCAGTGGTAACTTGAGCAGATCTTGCACTTTTGTGCAAGTCCTTCAAAGTTTGGTATGGTTACTCCTGCAGCCAGACATAGGTACAGATCACAACTTTCACTGATTACAGAAACCAAAATCTAGTTCTCAAGGCAAAGAAATCAAAAATATGATTTGCAGACACCTAAAAAGAGCAGTTACAAAACCCAACCCTGGGCCAAAGTGTGATATTAAAAATTAGTAGAATCTACTTTTTAAGCTAGGCTGTGATATGTTAAATTTTTATTAAGATGGTGGGTGACGTGCTGAAGCAAGAGGGTTTCAGATCTTTGGGGAACTTTTCTCTTTCGACGTGGTGGATGAAAACATATTTATTATAAGTGAAAGCTTTCACTCTTACTTAATCTCCTGTCTCCTGGAGCAGTCCTTCAAGAAAAACACTAGCATAACATTCAGTAATTTGTTGTTGCTCCTTAAGGATTCCCCCCTCCCAAGATTGGTCTTGCCCATCTCCTTTATTCAATCAAAACTAATGAGCTGCACTTGTTACAGCAAATCAGCTCAGTCCTCAGCTCCTAGTCAGGCCATCAGAGTGCCGAGTCCTTATTTTGGGCTATACCTACCTTTGCCATGGAATAAGGGCAACAAGAGTAGTTTGATATCTGTGTTAGATTCCTCCTTATTAGTTCAATGTGTTTTGTACTCAAGCTGTAGAGTAGAACAGTTGTTTTCAAATGAGCATGTCTTGAGATTTTTGCTCTAGTAAGCTGCAAACATTTTGTTCAGAATGTGACTGGCCTAACTGAGCTGTATAAGGTGTGTAGTTCCACCCAGAACCAGGAACTGAAATGCTTTGGTTTGTAGGAGTACATTTTATTATTGAGATGTAAGGTGCACACCGTGTACCTCAGAAGAGCTAAACAGCCTGTGTGCTGAGGAAACACTTCCAGCAATAAACCTGAGCTGAATAAATTCCTGTTTCATGTAGCTGGGGAATATCCGTATGTCACTGATGAATTCTGCCAGCTCACATGTTAAGTTCTGCATTTAATATTGAGATTTAATTTTCAGAGGGATTTACTAAATTGCTGCTGTTACAGATGGGGAAACATGTAGGTAAACAGAGATTAATTGATTCAGGAGAACTGAGCTCCTTGCTTGAAACAAGAGTGTCTGGGTGGGATCCTATAATGGATGTCTGAGTGTCAGGGTAAAATGTTGGTGATTGTTTCTGTTGTTCGGGTCACTGGAGTGAATGAAATTACATCTTACAGAATAAAATTGATTTGCATTAATTCCTATTTGGGAAGCACAACTATTAAGAGAGCTATTTATCAGAAGATATAATGCTGTGTGTCTCTATTGTTTACTGTAGCATTTTGTGTGTTGCATTTCTACAGTATTTTACCTGGGACCTTTTAAAGAGCTAGAAAATTGCTTTCAGAAGTGCACAAGAATGAGCAAACAATGAAAAAAGCCAGTCCTCATCTAATCTCATCTAGTACTTAATTTAAGGTGCTGAACCACCAGGAATTCAGAATTAGTAACATTACAGTATTAATACCTGATTGTTAAAGATTTGTGATGTTAGGGCATCCTACTGTATTACATAAACAAGAACTGGAATTTCAGTGTTAACTTGTAAGTAATTCCAATTTGTCTATCTATGTATCTCTGGTTTTGAGATAGGAAAAGCAAAAAAAAAATAAGGATCTTTTTATATGGATGCCTAGAAAAATAGTTAGGTTTATTTCCTTTTAAAAGCATTTAATATTTCATGCCTCCTGCCAGCCCAGCTGGGACTCTCTAAAAGCACATCTTTTCAAGAGCTGACCAAAATGTTTTTGGCATAGGGCTTAGGGGTTTTTTTCTTTTTTTTTTTTCCTCAGAAAATGCTGTTGGGCCAAACTCAAAACTGTTAAGTTTGAATGAATTTTTCGTTTTATGGAACATTGAAGAACATTTTGAAACTGGAGCGGGACACTCCTGCTTGTTCAAAATAAAAGAATATGGTTTTGTTTATAATTTATAAATTTATTTTTATAAAACAACATAATTATTATTCAAAAGATACAAATAAAAGGCAAAATCAAGCAGTGTTTTGGTAGTATTAAAAATGTTTTTCTCTCTCCAAAATATTACAGGTAAAATGTTCTTTTCTGAACATTTTAGTATCAGAGAGTATCAAATGCTTAATATAGCATTGCTGCTTAACTTATATAGGAAAAAATAGGAGTTGATCCCCAGAATTAGAAATAACAAAGACTCAGTCCATTGGGATTCCAGTTTTGCCATTGATTTTTAAGAGGAAGACAGACTGGGACCACTATGAGAGGTGGCCTCATGATGCTTGTGACAATTATAGTAAGTATGAGATAATGATAGATGAATATGGAAACACGCAGATGGCAGCTGGTGCTCCATTAAAGATGCAGGGACCCACATCCAATTGTTGTATTGGTTAGGACAGGTTTATTGTCCATCAGTGTACTGTGTGGAGTGTAGTGTGTGGAGTGTATTGCATGTGTCTCGTTGCTGTGTGTTCCTTCCCTGAATAATACTTGGACTTGCTCTGCTAGCAATAGCTTATTATTTTAATATGTATCTTATTGGCTATGCATTCAGTTTTAGGCCATGCTGCATTTCCTCCACTGAATAATGAACCTTTCTTCCCAGCCTTTCTTCTCACCTTCTTGAAATGAAACAGCCATTAGTGTTTTTCAAGGGTACTGCATATTTTGTTTTTCCACAGGTTTGGAGTGGGTTGCCATGGGTTTGCTCATTAGCGTGTTGAGTGTGAGGAGATGCTATCCTGGGTCATGTGCTGTGTGTCCCAGCAGTACAGGGAGAGCACAGGTTGGAAAACTTGACATGGGATCCCATTTAATGAAAATGATTGTGTGGGTACTATTGGAAATCAAAACCTATTTTCTTTGCCAAGTGGTCCAGATTGGTACTCCCCAATGCCAGAGCTCCTCAGCATCATTCCTACCAGCCCACTTTTAAATGTGAGGGATATTTTAGTGGTTTTCCCTTTGTACCCTAAGTGTTTGCTTGAGAACCTCGGCTCTGCTGCTGCCATTTTACTGCCAGTGGGTCATTTCAGACACAGGACCTGGTATTGATTAGAATTGATTAACATTTCTATAGTTCTTAATGTAGAGCTGAGTGCCTTGCACCCACTTGACAGATGGTAATTTACATTCTGGAAGGGTAAAAGATCTCCTTCTGTGTAATCGAAGGAGTGACAGTGGCTGTTCTGCTAATGTGCTATGGTGGTACCTAAGGGTCCTGAAGGATAAGGTCTGTGCAAAGCGCAGAGTCCAGTGCCCCGGCCGTGAGGGTCTCAGGACACCTTGCAAGACAGAGAGGAGGAATGGAGGCACATTAATTTCTTCCTTTATTTGCATTTCTGATCTCTGCATAGAAAATAAATTCTTTGAGGCAACTTTAGAAGCAAAATAGAAAATGTAAGGTGCATACAGTGAAATCTTTCAAGCTTTAGTTGTACTTGCTTTTGTTTCATCAGGAGTATTCAAGATCACTTGAAAGACTTTAGTTTTCTTGTGCTCAATTTCTTTATCCAAAAAATATTGGAAATGTCCTGTCTTTTCATCCCTTTTTGGAATCTTTCAGAGGACTTAGATGTGACTATCTGTCATTTTTTTCTTCCCTTAATCTAAAGCTTGGAAAGTTTTGATCCTTAATAAGCATATCTTTTCTTCCAGCTATTTATATGGTATCCATACAAAATAGATGTTAACATTGCTGAAAACATTTTTAACTTATTCTTTCCCTCAAGCAGAGGTCACTGATATGATTGCTATCGTTCTCCTTATCTTCACTTATAAAGAGGGTCTTTCAAATAAATATTGTAGACAAGAACTGAATTTAAAGAAAATGCGGCAACCTGCTCTCTGAAGCTCTCTCTGTACATTATAAGGAAGCAAAGAGATCTAAGGACTAGATTTAATCAGGTGTTCCACGTGTCTTGGTTTGCCCAGGCATGTCCTCTATTACTTTGTTATTCAAGGCACTTTGAATGCTCATAGGTGGTATTATGTGGCCTCAGTTTTCAGAAAGCAGTTGCTATCCCAGCTCTCAGGAGTGGCTGTACACGTGCTTTGGGCAAAGGCGCCTGTATGTCCATCCTGGATTTCTCAGTGGCTGTGGGGAGACCTTAATTTCATTCCCTAACAGTTCAGATTCTGTATCATCATTAGTCAAAACTGATCAAATGCCCATTTTCCCTGTTCCAACTCTGCTGCCTCCAGGGGCTGTGAGCCCAGGCCAGAAAGGGCATGCTTCCATCTCAGCTCTATCTCTTCTCTTTCCAAGGCAGCTGCTCCATCTCAGAGCAGCAGTACTCTGTACTACTATTGCAGGCTCCTCAGCCAAGTCTGTAGCTGTCCACTTGCTTGTCAGTCTTCCACCTACTTGAGCTGGTAAGTGTCCTACCACTGATTGGTAGTTCTGAGCCACTGTGCTCTGCACCTTAATAAGACTTCTTTAAAAGTACTTTGCACTTAGATGTAGAAGTTATTTGTCAGACTTGGATGAATTATGGTATATTTATCTCTTCTTCCTATAGAGTGTTGCAATATCATTACCAAAGTTTGCAAACGCTATCTGATGTTTGACTGGGCAGTAATGGAAGTGCTGTAATGAGTCTGAACTAGGCGGGAACCAGGGAATCATGAAATGATGCTCATACTAAAGGACCTGCACATTCATCTTGGAAACATCTTTGCAGGGGAATGGACTAGCTGCACATTCAGTGAAATGGGCATTGGGTTTGGGGATATCTAGAGGTCATGGTAAGAGTCAAATGCATTTACATCGTTCATTGAGAATATAATAGTTTCCAATAGCACATATTCTGCTTAGTACTGCCTTTGCAAGTAGATAAAGAGAAAAATTAGCCTAAGGGGATGCCCACACTTTCTTAGAGAATCAGACTACTGATTTTGCACAGGTGTCTGTGTGTTTTGTATATGTGTGTGTATAATCCATTAATTGCAAAGCCAGTTAGCCAGCTGTTATTATCTGGAAGAGATGGAAGCTAAAATCTGCTGTGAACTTACACTGTGCTGATTCTTTTTGACTGACTGAGTACTATCTAGGTTAATATATTTTACAATCCCTTGTGTTATAAATATATCTATTATAAAGTATATAGAAGGCAACAACCATAGATAAGATTGCAAAATAGTTTTCATTACACAGTTTCCTGCATTTAGATGCCCAGAACTTAGTGAAACATGTGCCTTTCTGAGTGAGAAATCCCAAACATGGCCTATACCCAAACATGACAACCTGATTTTTAGAAGTTTTACGGATCCACTTAATGGTATTTTTGAGAGAGAGGAAGGTGGAAAAGGAAGTGTTTGTATCTAAAGTAATTTCTGAAATGCTTCCCTGAGAAGGTGGGAATCATATGAAACTTTAAACCTGGTGGCCTGAATGGGCTTGCACAGTAGGGGGTTGAGTGTGCTGCAGATTTTGGGAAATATATATTAATGATCATTTGAAAACCAGCTGGTGTTTGTGTACAGCACAAATCCCATGAGCCCTAATGTCAATCTCCATGTGAATCAGGTATGCATGCAAAGTCAGTCAAGTTTTATAATTAGCCACCTGATCCAGTGCACTGCTTCAAGCTGTCTCAGAAAGCTTTCCAAGCATTTCAGGGAATTCAAGGTCACGGCAAACAGACCTTTCTCTTGTAGCAGCTTGAGCCCTTGTGCACTGTGTTGGCTGGAGGGGATCGATGTCCTCAAAGTAAATAAACTCAGCTTCATATAGGGAGTTCAGAAGAGCCTTTGAAGATTGGTGCCCTGTCATCTCAATGGGAATGTCAGAGCCCTGGATATTTTCTGTGGAAAAGTCTCCAAGCAGGCACGCTCTGCCCTCTCCAAGCTTGCTGATGCTGCAGGCGTTTGCACGGATCCATGTAACCCCACTGCAGGAAAACTCTATTAAAGTTGCATAGTAGAGCACTCAAAGCCAAATACATGTCAAGAATAAGGTTAAAGACACAATTTGACTCCCCCCCCCTTCCCTTTCCAACCTGTATTCATTCTGTTACTGTGCAGTTGCCTCACTACAGTGCTTTGTTTTGTTTTTATTTTTTTTCCATAGGAAAGCACAATTAGGTTGGAGGAGAGTACCCAGGGAAAGCAGAGACGCAACTCATGCAAGTAAGCACTGTGCAAGAAGCTATGCTGTTCCCTAGGGACTGCCCTTGGGTTGCACGTGGAGTGGTGCCATCGCTTATTAAGAGCATGGTGTGGAGTTGAGTGCTACGAGTAGGTTGTAAGAAGGAGGGAGCAGGTGGAGCTGCTGCACCTCCCAGAGAGTGCTGCTCCACTGTTGGCCTGAGTGGAGACCATGGGTGGCTGCTGCTCTTGTGAGAACAGAGGCTGAGAGGAGGTCTGTGTGAGCAATTGAGGGCTGGCAGTGTTATCAGAAATAAATCTGAAAGAGACATGTAACAGCAGGGCTCAAACAAGACTGATTTTTTTGCTGGGAAGGCACAGCACATGCTTGTTGTTGGAGGAGGTTACTCAAAATTAATCGGTGTGTGGGTTGAGGGGGCCCCGCCTATGCCGGCAGAGTGTATTCTGCAAAAGTCTGAGGATTGTGGTGTGGGGCAGGATGGACGCTGGTGAGGATGGAGCATGACTAGCATATCTTTTTCTGACAGCTGCAGCCTTGTCACCTCTGTCCTGTCCCCAGAGCTGATGTGTGTGTCGTGGGCCTGGGCCAAGAGACTTACCTGTGCACTTGCAGACTACAGAGATTACATACATCTCAGAAACTGGCACAGTGGATTTGCTGGTTGTATCAGTGTATTAGTGACCGCTGAGAAGTGTCTGGCTCCTCTTTTCCTTACAGCCACGTGAGTGGAAACATTCAGAGAGCACTGTCCAGACTTTTCTCTGGCTGGCCTGGGGGTTAGGTGCTTCTTGCTTCCTTCCCTCAGGAATAGGTTTTCATGCCCCTTTACTTCCTGGACCACTTGTTTCCTGTGAGATGTAGAGAGGGATGAGCCTTCCTTTAGCTCTTGCCGCAGATGTGCTGGCACGTCCCCACCACTGCCCCCAGGCAGTAGGGCTGCATTATCTGGGCACCACACTAATAAGGAGTAAGCTAATAAGTAATAAGCTAGTAGTGTCTCAGCAGAGTCCAGAAGTAGTTTATGAACAGTTAACATGAAGATTTCTGCATTACACTTAGTTTGGCTTAAACCTGCCTTCTGCCTCTTCTAACACCTGATGTGCCATTGCACCATCCATCTTTCTCCTGATCATTTGTCACTAGGCAGCAAGCTGCAGGGAGCCATGTCCAACCTGAGGACTTGCTCCAGGAGCAGCGGCTAAAGTAATGATCTCATCAGCTTTGTTTCTCCCTTTCACAAAGTGTGCATGCTGCCATTCTGGGCCAAATGAATGGATTTGCTACAGAGAAGCTCCCCAATGCAGGTGGCTGCTGACACTGCTCAACCCTTTAAGCAACACCTGCTTTTTGCGCTGATGTCAACAATTGTACTGCTAAAAACAATAGGAAGTTAAACTCTGCAGACGTCTTTCCCGAGTCTGTTTCATATCATACAGATCCTGTGTCTGTATGGGATACTCAATACTGGTTCTGGCAGAACTTATCCTCTGCATCAAGTAGACACTGAGTTTTCTTTAAGAAGCTCTAGCTAGAGGAAGAGATACTGCTTACTTTTAATGAGGCCAGTTAGCCTGAAGCAATCCACCTGGCTGCAGAAACAAGTTCTGTGTGATGTTACTTTTGCTCTCTCCAAATATTTAGTGTAAAGTTGAAGCATTCTAGCAAGGCTATAGCCAAATGCTGATTTCAGTCTCTGAGTGTATAAACCACAGGATAGAAAAAAATAGATTTTTTTTTCCTTTCTTTGAAGAATTTATATCCTTGTTTTAAAAAGAATATAAAAAATCAAAGAAGGTGCAGGAAGAAACCATGGAAATAAGAAAACACAGTGACAGGCACTAAACACCTCAGAGAAAGCCTGAGAGATGACTTGTTTTCATACATAAACTTGGTCATAAAGGGATAGTGACAGTAAAGGACTAGCGAAGAAAGGATTGTCAAGGACTAATAGTTGAAAGCTGATACCATTGAAATTCCAACTGGAAGCAAGTCACCATTTCTATGGCTCAATAAAGGAGCTCTAATGAATGAAATTCAATAACTCATCATATACAGAGGTCAGACCAGATAATTGGTTCATTCCTCTGGGCTTAAATTCTGCGAATCCGAGAACTGATGTACCCTTGGCAGTTTCATCAAGGAAAAAATATGTACTAACAAGCAGACACATTTCCTCAGCTCTGAACTAATTTGAAAATGTTTTCTATAATCTAGTGCAGTTTCAAAATGTTAGAACTTCAGAGGCATTTTAGTTTCACTTTTTAGTAAAGTTATTCTGAGATCAGTTATCTCTGAATTATTACTGTGTACAATTTGGCAAGCATGCATGATTTCAAATAGATTTAAGAAAATATTTGGAAAATAATATAAACAAAAATCCATTAAAAATAATTTTTCTGAACTGAACAGGATTTTTTTCCTTTGGGACATTAAACAAATTATTTTGCTTTCAGACTGGTATAAATTAGGAGTAATTAAACTAAAGTCAACAGAGTGACATTTGTCAGATTCAATGTAAGCAAGTTTAAAGTCCACCAGCAAGGAACACTGTAAAATGTTGGTGGGTTTTCTGGTTTCCTTGTGGGTTTTCTGGTTTCAGCTTTTTATTAAGAATGCTTAAATTATTCATAGTGTATAAATTAGCTGATAAATTCAAATCCTTTTTCTGTCAGTGAAAGATTTGCAGACTGCTTCCAAATGCTGGAAGTTAAGTGTTTTCAGCCACTGGGTGTTTGTGGAGTTCATTTTGACTATCTGTGCTTTGCTACCTTTGTGCTGGTAGCCAGTGGGTCATGTTGACCATGTGTGTCACTGTCCCAGCTTGGCTGAGGCACTGCCATCTTTCATGCAGGATCAACATACACATGCAGCAAATGGAAGTTCCTTCAGGAAGTGGCAGGGAGTAGAGTCCTCCATGTTGGTGCACGCGAGATCAGTAGGGCCAGCTCTGTTCAACCTCTGCAGTTGGACAGTTCCTGGATTGGACCAGGGCCTCCTGCCTCTCTTCTGTCCCTTTCATTCCCAGCGAAACCACCTTATCTGCTCTGGAGCCCTTACCCCACAATGTCCAGCATGTGGAGTCATGGTCACACTGGAGCATGAACCCTGTTGCCTTTCCTCTGGTCTTCGAGCTGTCTGATCCTCAGGACCTGAGCTCATGCATAGGGCTTCCCACTAGGGGAAAACAAAATGAGGGATTCTCCTCATAAATGATCTTTCTTGTGTGCGTGTATTTACATGCATATATTCATATGCATGTGTATCTCCATATGCACACTTTATGTATTCATAAGGAGTAATTGGTAAGCGAAGTCTGGGGAGTGGAGGAAAAGCCTCTGCTACATGGCTCTCCTCATAAATTTTCCTCCTGTGTGAGGGGTAGAAAATAGGTAGGAAGAACATGCATTCATTGGTATGTACATAGGGAATTCACATTGCCTGGTGTGTTTGAATTAGTATATTGATAAAAATCTGGTTTTAACTGTTTGGAATGCTTACACTTAAGCATCATCTTTGGGTTTCCCTTGCATTAGCCTCTGTCAAGCAGTTCTTAGAATAGCCTCAGACTTGGAATGTTTGAATTTAATTACTGTTAACACTAGAGATACTTAGTCCACTTTTGAGGGAGGGAAAAGCCAGAAATTTTCAGGAGCAGAGGTAGCTTGTAAAGATAGGAGCATTGAGAAGTTTGTTAGCTGGTCTCTAGTAATTAAGCTTATTTCCATAGCAACATTATCAGTTCAGCTCCAGAATTTGGGGATTTTTGTGTGCCTGGTAATTAGAACTAATATCCTAATTTTAGCAGAGATATTACATTTGTACTTGGCAAGAGTCTTGTAACTAAGCAAACTGATTGAAGAGTGAAATAATATTCCATTTTATCTGATTTCTCTTTCTTGGATCACTTCAGACTGAAGTGACTAGCTAAAAGCAAATCACTGCAGTCTGTTTTCTCAATACATAAGACTTAATTTACCATTCAGGAGAATATATCTTTATCAATATCATCTTTATCTATACACACACACACATGTTTAACATACTTAAAATTATAAAAGCTTGCCTATCTGAGTGGTCCTTGGCAAAACACAGAAAGGCAGAGTCAAAGTACAGCAATTCAGAATACCCATACAGTTCTCATCTGAATTGCTGCAGTGTAACATGTCAGTGGCCTCTCTCTCTGACCAGGAATTTGCATGGGTTGCCACTGAGCCCAGGAAGAGGGGGGGTATCCTGCTTGCTCACAAACAAGCCTTGGGGTCATTCACTTGGGATTTGCAGGGAAGTGAGTCCCCCATCCCATCCTGGTATCACTTCTCACCTGTGTTTCTTGTCTTCCCTGGGACTTACTATTAATCTCTCAAGAGGCTAATCTGGCTTTTGCAGGAGCTGTTTTTCTGAGCTTCCCCATGAATAAACACCTGGTGAGACGTGCAGGATATAGGAAGAGTGTTTGCAATGCACAGTGGGAAGTTTATGTGCCCCACAAGGGTTCCCAAATGCTGGCATGTAGCCCCCAGGAGTTGAGGAGGAAGGACGCCTACCCCTCATCTCCTCGCTGCTGTTTCTGTAGAGCTGAGGACTTCCATCGTTTCCAGGGCAGACCAAAAGTCACCCTTTTAGTAACGAAACAGACTACAGGAAAGCTGTGGCACCAGACTGACGTATTTCCAGTGAATTCAGTGGAATTACTCCAGTTTAACCCATTTAGTCCCATATGACCAGACTCTGCCTCTTTCTTGTAGGGGTCTACTATTTCATAAATACATGCAGTTTGCATTACAAATTAAAATGTAAGTTTTCTGCTCACCGATGCTGTCTATGAAAAGAGTTACAAAAACGCAAGCAAGCCTCAGTGAGAGAACTTGGGTTTATGTAGGTCTGTGTCCTCCATCCCCTAATCCCTCTCAGCTCCTGCAGCATGCCATGTTTGATCTATGTTCCTAGTTTGGTGGGCAAACGTCAGCCCAGGCTGTAGCTGATGTGAGTTAGGTGTGCAGGGACAGACAACAGGCCTCCCAGGATGGGCAAAATACTCTTCTCCACAGACTTAAATTCTTTACAGGTTTTGTGAAAATGATGCCTTTGAGACCTTATTCTTCTCTGACTCCAGTTGTCAAATTTGCTTAATACTGGCCAGCAGGTTCAAAGGTGGCTAAGGAAGAGTTGACAAATGCATATACAACGTGATCGTGTAATCCTCAATTTCCTTAGAAGCAAGGCTAAAAAGTATATGGTGTTTTGACAATAAATCCCTATGTCTAGGCAGAGTTTATAAAGACCCGTTAGATCATCTACCTACTGGGTCAACAAGGTTTGGGGTTTTTTTAAAAAGACTGATTTTTCCTTATAGTGAATTTGTTTTTTTAATTCACTCTTTAAAATAATGCTAATGTTGGAAATGCACCACTTTTGAGTGGCACAGCAGGTTCAGCATATGCAGGGGATGTATAATGGAATATAGCATTATAAGACTTGTTCCTGTTGCTAATGAGCTCTGAAGGTAAGAGAACAGTTAATGTATTCATAACAGACTTATACTCAAAGATTTGTAAATAATTTATGACTTTTCGTGAGTGGGAAGCCATAAAGCTTGGACCCCAGTAGAAAATAATTTTGTAGCAGCAAAGGACTTTGGATTTTGCAGATGCAGCAGTTCAGCTATAATCCCCCTGGCAGGGGAAAGAAAAAAAACCAAACCTATTTAGTCAACTTACCATAGAATACCTGTGGACTTACGATTTAGTCTTTACGGCCTCCTGGGTTTCTATCACAATTTGGTGTCTACTTTCCCCTAAGGAAAATGAAACTCCTTGCAGTGTGATCAGTATTTTGCCAACTTGTATTTATCTTCAAAAAATACTATTATAAATCTAAATTAAAGACAGAGCAGAAATACACTGTTGGCATATGACCCCCCCGTCAGTGATGGATTTGTGTGTAAATTGGCAGATAGTAGCTATTCTTAGGAAATACTAGTGAAATAGACAGACATACTTTGCATATGAATCATGGTGGCCTTTGGGAGTCTGGAACATGGATTTCTTTTACCATGGATTTAAATGACTGAACAGCTGTTAAAGTATGAAAAATTTCGTGCAAATGCTTTTTTGTGTAAGATTGCAAGTAAAAATGGCAATGGCAGCTCAACAAATGCAGTGGTAAAGGGGACAGCTTATAGACTGGATTCAAAGGAGTGGCCTTTGTTCTCAGTTCAGCTGTTTTCATAAGGATAAAATAAAGGTGTGAGCAATGCACTGCTGTAACCAGGACCTATTCCAAAGTCTGAGTAGTGATGACAGCCTTTCTAGTTACAATGAAGCAGCATTGCTTGTGCTCCACAAGAGTAAAGAGTGTGTCCAAAGAAGGGCAACAAAGCCAGTGAAGGGTCTGGAGCACAAGTCTGTGAGGATACAGCAGCTCTGGTCAATTCAACCAAGATGTCTTCACTTGGGAAAGTTTTTCTGTTTGCTAGGAGCCACACTCTTAAAGGAGATGGGGGTTTTGAAGCCCTTTGCTAACAGCCAAACTAAGATCTTTCTATAAAAGTAATTTTAGGATTTTGGACACATGTATTCCTGGATACCACATTGATCTATAGCTCCTTTGAGACTGGAGAATGTTACCAAAGTCTTTAGTTGCAGGTGAAGTTAAGTTCTTTTACTTACTTTCACTCATTATCATTCTCAATTTTCTGAGTTGATAGACCTTTTAATTTATTCCTTTGGGATTTTTATTAAAATCCTTTGGGTTTTGAGGACACTGGTTGAGTTAATAGTTGGAGATAGGTTTTCATTAAGTGTGTTTCAATGTCCCTTGGCTTCAAGAAGGGGGTCAGTACAGAGAAAAATGAGCTTTCTTCCCACTAACCTCACATTTTGGTAAGGTTTTATTTATGGATTTATTGCAAAATAAATTAATTTTATGGATTTGTTTGGTCCTCTCTTCAGTGAAAAATTGAGATCTAGAAGGGGTATCTATCACTGCTCCTGAGCGTAATTTGCAACCTTCAATTTCAAAAAGATTCTATGAACCATTTATGGGCATTTCCTGATGTATAGAATTGCTGTTCTAAAAATTCTGCTTTCCTAAGGAACTGTATCCAAAGAACCTTTTTTTAAGTGCTGGTGCTCTTAGCAGCAATACGTAACTGGTTAAAATCAAAGAACAGCTGAAAATATATATATATTTATAGTTTCAGCTATTACAAAAGAAGTGGGTCAAAATGTGCCTTTTTGCCCATGAAACATAGCAATTTTTTTGCCTTCATGATTAAGACGAATCGTCTTGGCTATCTTACTGTGATAACTATGTATTAGGATTGACGGTGAGGTACAAACTGGTGGGAATCTGGTCTGCTGCATACAAATGAGGAGGCCCTTGCACAGAGGCATGTCTTTGGCCTCTCTTTATGCAATTCTTATGCCTTATGCATGAAAAATAGAACTGAAAAAGGGTTTTTAAAGGTTGCAGTATGTTGTGGGATTTATTGCAAGGAGTAGCAAGAACTGCAAAGTGAAAATGCCCTATCGTATTTTGTCTGATAAAGGGATTTGTATTCCAGGCTGCAAATGGTAATTTGAGTAGTGTCTCTGACTTAGTGGATAGTACACAGTAGTAAATAAGAAAAAGAAGAGTTGACAGTTTTCGTTTTATTCCTCCCTTTAAACCTCTTTCCTTTAAAGTTTTTATGTAGGACTTAGTATTCTATAATGCAGAATCAAATAAGGTCTTCCCCAAGAAAGCTTTCTATTAACTGGGGCAGAATGTGGGCATTACTTTTGCTAAATATGTTTTTTCCATTCTGTCTGCACTGTGATCCAGTGGACTGAGGAGTGAAGCTCTCATGTTAAATGGGAGAGGTGAAACTTAGGGATAGTAAGCATATCTGTCCTGAAAGGAAGGAATTACTGGGAACCATGAAAAGAATTTCATTGAAGATTTAATGGAAGACTAGTGACTGGCATTACCTTCTGGGGCCAGGAACAGCATGATGAACCCCTGGATCAGAGTTAAAAGTGAAGAGGAAGGTGTCATCTAGAAAGAGAAGCTACCCAGAAGGCCCCAAACCTGCAAACACTTAAACTTAAGTAAAGCTACCAGTGTTACTTAAGCACATGAAAGCTTTACTTAAATTTTTCCGCCCTCTAATTCTTGGATAAATCCTTTCATTTTGCAAGGCTGTCCTGCATTGCTGCAAGGGAACATGGCACTAGACATAACCAAATCTGCTCATACGTAACCACACAGCAGGCAGAAGGGTTTGCAACTGTCTGCTTCTGTCTTGCAAGAGATTGGAGTCATCAACAGTGTGTGTGAGTTGCATGACTGGAACAAGAAACAACTTGTTGCGATCTGCTGGAAGAGTGATAGTAGGAAGCCTGGATACCTGCTATACCTGCTAAAGATAGCGATAAAGTGGTCTGATAAAGAACATTTAAACTTCATAGCATGTGAGAGCTACGTTATGGTTTAAATACTGTCTATCTCGTCACCCTGAATTGAGTGTGTTCTTGCATATTGTTGTTGAGCATGTACCTGATTCTCTCTCTGTTTATTTTAGTTTTTAATATCTCATATACAAGATCCTTTCTTTGCAGTGCGTTGCTATATTGTTCACAGTAAAGTGATAGGGAGATAAATTGCAATGTTGGTTTTGTTCTTTTCACCCTCCATGATTGACTTAAGCATGACCCACTTCAGACACCACCGAAATACAGATACTGAGCAAATGTGTAATGATTGGCTGGATTGAGATTCCAAGTGAAAAACACTAAACGAGTTTGCAATTCCAGGAAGACTTTAGTGAAGCAATATGTTGGTAATTCTGTTAGTGCTTGTTTGTGGAAGGAGACCTCTCACCACAGGTCTGAAAAGCTAAGGGAAAGCATTTTCAGACCAAATTAATACTTATGGTCATTTAAATGGCCACAAAAGATGGTGGTTCAGGTAACAGTTTGGCTGGTTTAGTTTTAACAATATTATGCAAGAAAGAAGTTGGACTAACCTGGAAAAGATAAACTAGAGGACAAGGACGTTTGTCTTCAGCGGATTAGAAAATTGTGTGTTCAATACTGGAAACAAATGTAAACAGGTAAAACTGTTCATTGCTATGGTTATTGCTTCAGAGCAATTACATTAATATTAGTAAAATCAGTAATGGAGATGGAAAGGAGCATCCAGTGCCCAGATATACTTAAGTGAGATCTATGTTGCTGTGCTACAGTTTAGTTATACTTTTTAATAAAAAGCAGCAGTACTTATTAAAATAAATAATTTAGAGGAATTAAAATGCTCTTAAGCTAATAGTGATCCTTCCAGTTATTGAATTAATTAGTATACAGGAAATAAATGATGCATTCCTGGATTTACAACTGAAGGTAATTTTACTAGAATGGTAGTTTCTTGAATTGTTTTTTTTTTTAATATTCAGGTGTGGCTTTTTTTTGCAGCTGACAGTAAAAAAAGACATGTAGAAATTAAACGACTTATTAAAGAAAACTATATAGAAGTAATTGTTTGCTCTTTGATTCTATAGATGTATTTACTTTCAAATAATTTATGAAGACATGTGCATTCACAGAAGTTTTAGACAGTTTGCGTTTTTAGACTCACATCACAATAGTGTTTGCATTAGTAGTGTACCCACATTCCAGCATTCACATATTTTCCAATAAAAATACATGAAGTCATGCTGGCAGTGCAGCATGCAAGAATATTCTGTGAAACTATTTTGCAGAAGAAACTAGAGAGGTGATAATTTAATTATTTTCCCCCAGTTTGTTATTTTGGCTACTGCCTTTTTATCTGCTTTGTTAGGTGGCTTTTCTAGAGGCTGACCTGAGCATGAGAAGGGATGTACAAGGAGACAGAGCAACAAGTTGGTTTTGGTGGTCTGACCATGAAAGTCTCATTAATTTCAGATGTTTTCAGACTTCAACTGTGTGCTGAAAAACAGAGGGGAAATAAAAATAGATGAATTGGCATTAGATTCAGCGAAGTCATATTGAATTAGTTTGAAGTCTGTACATTGATCAGCCCTCAGTTTGGATGACTGGCACTGTGTTGTAAATAGTGGTAAAAACTGCTGAGCATATTGTCTAACCTTTCCTTGTAATGGCAGCATCAATCACTCCATGATTAGCATGCTTACATGCACTTTTTTCATCTTCTGCTGTAGCATCTCTTCCAGTAAAAGAATGGATTAACAGATGAGCACTGGAGGAAAAGAGTCTTCTCCAAAAAAACCTCTATGAAAGTCCATAGAAAAACATAATTTATCATGTGTCACTTGGAATAATGAAGCACAGAGAGATACCATCCTCATCCTGCAGAATCAATAGTTTTTGAAATATAAATGGAAATATATAACTGAGAATGAGGATCATTTTTCCATTGAATACCTGTAATCAAATTATATAGTAACTTTGATTTATAAATGCCTTTTTTATTCTATGGGGAGAGATCAGTTGAATCATATTGCACATTTCTCATTTTCACAGCCAAAATCTCATTCTTCTGGGATATCAGTCAAATATGTGCCTCCTCTCACCCATGACTTGAGCATGAATAGTCAGTTATCTAGGAAGATTCAGAAACAGTATGTAGTAAAGAAATCCAACAGCAAATAGTAAGATAAAGCAAAAAAGAGAAAAAATTTTACCTGCATACTAAAATATAACTTTTTATTTGTTAAGTTTTCAGAACATCCTTTTGAAGTAGTCGATTTTCATCACTGCTTGTACTCTAAACAAATAACTAAAGAAGAATGTATGGAATACATAGTAGTAGGGTTGGTTTATTTACTGTCCTCTTGGAATATTTTATGAGTATTTAATCTAACATTGAGTTTTCTCTGTCCTGGGAGAAGTTATACAATAATTTCCATAGCCGCTAAAATTTCCAAAGTATGTGTAATTCTCTCATCAAAACCATTTCTAGAAATTAGAAGGTGTTATTTACCTATGCTCTCCCCAGCGCACAACACTTAAGCTGACAACTGATCATTGTCCCAAAAATTGCATCCATTGGTGTTTTGGAGTCACTAACATTATAGCTGAAAAATTCCATTTTTTTTTTCTGACTTCTAAGACCCAAGACTTCATCCTGCCATAAAAAGCACTGCATCCATGTTTGAAAGCTTCTCACAGTGTGTTCAGTTCTCACAACACTACGCAGACCCAAAACTTGTGCTGAATTGCAAGTTGCAACTCAGGCAAAAAAATTAATAGAAAATCCTTGGTAGGGTTGTTCAAACATAATCTAGAGTGGTGCTTGTCTGAAAAAACTGACATTTAAACAGGTATTCTATAATTCAAAGCACTTCCCTATTAACCTACAATGAATTGTTATTTTTTTCCTATTTTGATATCTTTTCAAGGCTTCTGATGAATGGAGAGCAAGAGCTTTCCCCAAGGAGCATCTTCAGCAGAAACCAAATAGAAAGTAATACAGTAGGCATGCAGGGTACATCTTGCAGGCAGCTACTCAATTCCACATAGTCTAATAGATGCCTCCAGAAATTACACTCACTTATAACTGGAAAGTAGTATGTGATAGTTTATGTACAGTCCCATGTTTTTTTCTTTTCTTCTTTCTTTTTCTTTTCTTTCTTTTTCTTCTTTTCTTTTCCTGCTTGGCTGCTGCTTTCCAACCATGATCAGCCATGGAGACTGGTAAAGAGATGGCTGATACATCAGCAATTACACTATAACAGTAGCATACGGAAATTCAGTTTGGGGGTGGGTATAATACACCAGAGCTGTTTAATACATCTTGATGCAGCATAATCCTTGTGTCCTGCTTGGTTCTCTAGGTCCAATTTTGGGCCTTCCAGTAGAGCAAAGACATCAACAGATTTTTGATACTTGGGGGAGTTCATCGGATGTCCCTGAGATGGTGAGGGCCAGAGCATCTCCCTTGTGAGGAGAGGCTGACAGGACTGAATTTGTTGAGCTTGGAGCGCAGATGGCTTTGCAGGAGGACTTGACAGCAGCCTCCAGTGCCTGTAGTCATGTAGGGGAGGGAGCTGGGCTTTTCTTGGTGGTTCATGGTAGATGGACAAAGGATAGTGGGCATAAATTGAAGCAAGAGAGTTTCAGACTGGATATCAGGAGAACAGGACACTGTCCCATGAGAACAGTGAAACTTATGCAATCTACTTGTCCTTGGAGGTTTTCAGGACAAAACTCGGAGGAACCTGGTCCTGAATCAGTGTTGACTCTGGACTAGAGACTTCCTGAGATCCTCTGCAACCTGAGAGGGCCAATAATTCTGTGAGAATGGGTCTTTAAATAAGCAAAAAAATGCTGAAGGCAGGATCCTTGCAAAAAAGGGAAGGAGGAAGTGAGTGCTTTTGTCTGCAAGAAAACGAGATTTTTTTTCACTTGCTGTCTTTTTTTCTCTGTTGAAATTCAAATTCTGTATGAGGTTTTGCACATTTAGGAGATGATTGCTTTCCAGTTTCGATAATTACTTTATATACCAATTCTTCCGGTCATTAGACACAAATTGCAGTACTTTGCAAACAGAAGATCTAATTTATTGTCTGACCTGACTAGTAATGAAGCATTTTGACAGTATCTGGGCTAATTCCCTGCTGTGTAAGCATATGTAGCATCTTTGAAGTGAATGGCACTACATGGAATTGTACTAGTAGTAAGTTTGGCCCATTTTTAATAAAATAAAACAAATAGGTTTTGTGCTCGTAAATTATTTGAATGTTCAGACAAGGACTTGCTGATGAGCAACTATAAGAAAATCTTTCTTCTGAACACAAGAAATGTCAGATTTTACCAAGAAAGCCAAATGATTCTGATCTTCAAAGCTAAAAATGTTGAACTGGAAGGCCATCTTTTAAATAGCTACAACACTCAAATTGATGCACGATCCTGTATCACCTCCAGTGCTGTTAAAACACAAAAGTTATGCATCTCATAGATTCATCTGAACAGAGATTTTGCGATGGTTGAGGGAAAGTGTGATGCTTTCCCTGTCTTGGAAATCCTGTCACAGATGAAATAATCTGTGGAGGTGGCTCCTGCTCTCTATTCACTATACAGAGAGAGCTAAGATGATTAGCATGGAGTATACACCTAAGTTTCAGATTGCTAAAATTAGCTAAGTCCTACCCACATCTACTGCATTTATCTTCAGCTTCTCTTTTTCTATTTTGTTTGTAATTTCATGTCTCTACTCACCCATTTTCTGTGTCTTCTGCAGTTTTTCTCTAAATCCATTGTAGATGTTATTTTCCTTTAATTTAACCCTGATACCTGATGCTGAAATGGCAAATGGGATTCTACAATACTTCTGCTTCACTCTATTTGCTAAAACATTGATTTTCTTAAAGCAGTTAAGTACTGAAAAAAAAAATCAATAGGGCTATATACAAGGCAGAAACAATAACATAAGGTATCTTGCTAACTTACAAAGAAAGAGCCAAATGACAGACCTGCATGTCCTTCTCTGAAAAGGAAACCTCTGGTTTCTAATTGAGGGTAAATGATAGCATGTTTCTCTCACATCCACTATTACACACCTGCCCAGAAAAGGTAGCCACAGCCCAACAACTGCAAGAAGACAGAGCAAGGTCTGGAGAAAATAGTGTGAATATCCCAATAAATAGTAGGGGTTCCTTGTTCCCAAAAATGCCACAGTTTTCTTGGCTGACTCGGGTACTAGGCATCAAGAGGTACAGCGGCAACATAATTTCTCTAGACCAACTACTCCTTCTCATTTCTCTGTGGCTTGTACAGGAGGGATATAGCTGGCTAAGTCTGGTGTTAGGGAGTCTCTGTGAAGCAGGAGGGTCTCTCCCCACTCTCAGGTGGTGGAGGATATTTTGGCATCATATATAGGCTCCCACCAGGCTGTGGCTCA
This sequence comes from Calyptomena viridis, assembly GCA_013390005.1. NCBI lineage: Eukaryota > Metazoa > Chordata > Aves > Passeriformes > Eurylaimidae > Calyptomena > Calyptomena viridis. Next base: position 12,101 of record WEIV01000328.1, on the reverse strand, counting down.
CTCCATGTGTGTTCTCACCACAGCCTTCAGTGGGGGCTGCTCAGCTCCTCATGGAGTAGCTTTTGAACCCTCACAAATGGCACATTGGGACTGAGGTGAAATGGGACCTGGGGCTGCCACCCTGAATGTGAGGGCAAACTCCCAAACCTAGCAGTATTTTTCATCAGCAGGTCCATTGCCAGTGTCAAAATACATTACAAATCAATGGCCAAATATTTCACAGATGTAATGCAATAGAACTCAAGCTCCAAGACTAGAAATATTTAAGTGTAAAGATAACTGATGTTTGCAGAGATACCTTAAAAATTTGTCTCCTGATGCATGTAATGTGATTTTTCCATCTGTTTGTTGCATAGCTGAGGAATGCAAAAGCTAGATTATGGTAAGATTATAATCAGATTCGTTTGTTTTTCAATTACTGCTGGGGTATATTTTATTTCTGAGGCTGGGACTAGATCCAGCATTTTTAGCCTGGATGTGGATAGTACACGTTACAATTTTTTCCTCAAAATGTGGGACTGCTTATTTTTCTTATGTTTGACATTATAGAATCACAGATATTGTAATTATAGGTATTCATTCCTTGTGATGAAATGTGGCTAGTGTAACAACATTCTTTAAATAGCTGTCTCTGTTTCAATGGGAAAGAAACATTTGGCAGTATCCCATTCTGCCATTTAATGGAGTCATGTGAAATATGTGAGCTAGGAGAAGAATAAAAATTCTTAAACCCCAGAACATATGAACTAGACATTTGTCTGTCATGGCCCAATTCTGATATTAGTGCAAATGGTTTTAATGCTGTATTAGTGATGCTGTGGTAAAACAGGAGGAAATCCAAGGAGGAATAAATCAGTACCATGAGGGAGGCAGTATAATGAAAGCAAGAATATCAGCTACCTACCAGTCCATCTCAGTGAGTGTGGCTGAACTCCCATCATGGTAGACCATGGAGATGTATGTGCTGCAGAATTTCTCTTCCCACAGAAGGGCACCAACAGAGATCTCCAGAATGGAAATTAAAACCTTTCCTGTTTTCCTAAGTGTCTTTCAAAGCGGTGGTGATAGAGAAGAGACACAATTGCTGGATTTAGATTTGCTTGTTGGGAAGAGTTCTTTTATGAGCTGGAATTGTTTTTTTATCTTTGCGAAGGTACAGATGCGTATGAACTTCAGCGTAAACAGCTGTCAGGTTTCACTCCATTTAGTACCTGCAGGTCACTCCTTGCTTTAGACCTTGAACACCTGAGAAGATAAGTTATAGAGGCTTGCCTTCTTGTAGTGTGTTCTGTTTGTCAATCTGAAACCTGCTTTTTGTCCTGTATCTAAAATCAAAAATTGGGTATAGGAAGGCCAGTCAGCAGTGTTATGCTAAGCCATGAAGCATCCTGGGGGGTCTGGATGAGCTCTGTCTCTGGTATGTTTTGTGTGCTTCCTTTGAGGATAATGAACCTTTGCTCCAGAAAACATTAAATTATTAACCTCACTGACGCAATTTCATGTAAGATAACGTGTACTGTAAGATACACATTTTGACTTTTAGATAGGTAATCCAAGTAACATTCTGTGAAAGATTGTCTGCAAGTAGTTTAAGAAGCGTCAGGTAAAGGAGACCCTCTGTGCAAATGTGATACGAAACATCTAGAATAAACTGACGGGGGAGCTAGGATACGAGTGCTTTGATAGCATAGGATTTTGCTTCTGCTAAGTGCTTTCTACATAGGTTTCATAAGCTGATACTATGAAGTACTTTGTGATCTCCTTTATCCACATATGCTTGCTACATGTTGTTTTTGTCTTACTCTGGGAAAAGACCGCTGGCCCAGCTCTGGAGGCAGTAACTTTCCATAAAGGCCTAGTAACTCCCATGTTAGGCCGATACATCACTTCTGTATTACACCAGGCAGAAATCAGAAACGGTAGTTCATCTGGGGAGGAGATGATATGTTTGGACCTCCTGATGGTGCTCCTGAGAGCTCCCAGTAGTGTTCTCTAGAGCCTGACTCAGTCAAGAAAAGAGTGGCATTTCTGGGAACAAGCAACCCTTGCTATTTGTTGGGATATTCCCACTATATCCCCATGGTCTCTGTGCTTGGTTGAGTACCTCTGTCAGTCTTCCACAGCCACAGGAGCCATCCTGCCCTTTGCACCAACACCCTTCTCTCTTCTAGCAAAGCCTGGTAGCCAATTCATCTCCATAGGAGGTCTCACCACTGGACTCTGCATTTCTTCTCTTACACTGATGGGATTGTCTTAGCAATATATGATCTCTGTTCTGTACAGCACTGTACAGATTTCACATGGCCATACAAATGTTTTATGATAATAATTTCTCTTGCCTTCAACATATTATCCTGTTATTCTTCCACCATCTGAACTTCATTTTGTTATTTGTTCCCCTTTAGCAGTGCTTCTAGGAAGAACTGACAAAACCATTACTGAAATTGTTCACTTAAAGTTATAGATGGTGTTCAAAGCATCTCCTGCTTTGTTGAAATATGCAGTTCAGTAGATTTTCTGGCCTCGCATTGATTGTGGGTTGCTATGCTAGGGACAGCAGCATGTGACAGCGTAAGTGCCACTACTTGTACCAAGTGTAATCATCAGTATGGCATCAAAAATGAAAACCAACAGAGAAAATTAGTAGCTCTACTCCTGGATTTGTCAGTATGGAGATTTCTTGCTTGGTGTCATAGCACATACGAAAATTTGGTTGGGATGGCTCATTCAGTCCAGGATCACCTAAGTGTCTGCTCACTGTTTCCTGGGGCTGCTGACTTTTGGAGCATGGTACACAGCCAGTTTGGCCAGAACAAATATGATAAAAGAAGTTGAAAGTGCTGCTATTGAGCTCGCTAGTGAGATGTTATTAGGAAGTTGGAAGTCATGGGTCTGGAGAAAATTTTTGTATGTTCTTACAAGAGAAGCAATATGTCTTCCTGAGGGATTTAGTTCTTCTGTTATTCTGTGAAGATGATGCCTGAGATGTCAGCAGTGGGTGTTGTGGAGGGACAGAGCAGATTAAATCTTCATGGTTTCCCATAGGTATAATAGCTTTTTTTATCTGCTAATATCTTGAGTGAAATGTGATTGTCTTTCTTTTTTTTTTTTAATATAACACTCATAAATTGGCTATATTTTGAGCCTAGAAGGACAAAAATTACATGCAAGATACCAGTCACTCTCTGCCAAACCATAAGCTGCAGAGGACAAGGACACTAAAGAAAGTGTTACACAGATGTCTCTTAAGTCTGTTTTCCATAGGTTGGTGCCTGAAATGCTTACCCTTTTATCATTACTATTTCCTGGAAAGATTCTGCCTGGGGGAATCACCTACTGTGGAGAAATTTGTCTTCAACAGTCAAACAATCCAGGCCTGTACTCAGGGCAGGACCAAAGCTGGGGTTTTGGAGATGCAGTGGAGTGCACAGCCTGTTGAGCTCAAACCTTTTTGGCGAGGAAGTCCAGTCTGCCAACCCTCCTACTTCCAAGGAAGGCCCTGAGACTTTCCTCAGCTGAGCCCTTGGATGCTGCTGGCTTTAAACTGCCTGGCACAACAGAGCTGTTTCTCACAGAGCTTCCCCTTGCAAGAACTGAATCATTCTGAATTTGCTGTTCAGGTGGTTTTTCTTCCAGGGGCTCATTCAGCACAGAGAAGGAAAATTGGCTGATCAGTTTTGCTTTTGTTTACTGCCACCCTCATAAGCGGTATTTGACCTCTCTAAGGCATGAATTGTAAACACTGAGGGACTAAATTTGTTTTTTTAGAGAAAGCCTTGACTCAAATATAATTAGAATAGTATAAACATTTGTTTTGTTCCTATGGAGTGTAAGTTCAGATGAAGTTTTTCATGAGAGAGTGTCTTTTAACCAAAACATCTGCCAGTGTTTGAAGTTATAAAGGTATGTTCATATAGATAAAAAAATGTGTTAACTACATGTCATTTGTGATACTCAGTAGATGATAAAAATAAACTAGAATAAAAAGGAAAATAAGTTGATAGAAAATGGAGAAGGTAGGATGACAGGTATATTACCAGTGAGCAAAGAAAATTGGAAGATGGACTGAGAAGTGGTGACATGCTGTTAGGTTTTTTTTCTGGACACTCATTATTTCTGCAGGGAACATCTGCACTGATCCTTTGCAGCAGCTCACCAGCAAAGGTGAATAACTGCAGATTGCCTCATCTTCAATGTATATTATACCTCATCCACATTTCAATTGATTCTGGCTCCTTCTCTTTTAAAGTTTAAATATAATCCTGGAGTTGCTGGTTAAAGTTCCGTCTCTTCTGTGGATAAAACACGCCATAAAGCCAATGGGATGCTTGTGACTGAAGTGGTCAGGACATACAAGTCTGCTTGGTGCAGCCTTGGCCCCACATAAGGGGTTCAGTCTAGCGGTGCCACAGTTTTGATGTGCAACAGAAAGGAGATATTGGAAACTCAGTATATTGAAAAGTAATAAACACAGCACATAGCTATATGTATGAGAAAGGTAACATTATTAAAGAAAGATGACTACCAGCACTTAGGAATGGCACCACTGAACATCAGCCTTTTCCCTTTTGAATGGTAAGAGTTCAGTAAATGGATAGGGGCAATTCCAGGGCAGCTGTCTTCAGTGACAGAGAATGGTCCCAGAGAATTTCTATACATTTCTTTTTAATTTCTATAAAAACTGATGTGCTTCAGCACTGCATAAATGTTGCCTTGGTGGGTTACTTGCATGACAGTATAAAAAAGTACCGGAGGCCATTTCCTTGGGCCAAAATCTTGGGAGTTGACAGTCTGTCATCCACAGCAAGCAGCACTGATGCTCCCAGTAGAAAACAAGTGAAGAAGAGTCACTGTTGGAGCAGGCCAAAATGTTATTGTGTTCTTTTAAAAATGCTTGTAATAATTGCTTCTTGTTATCAAAGTCCAGTACCAGATAAACTGAGAAGCTGCGAGTTTTATTCCTTTTTCTTCGTTTATTAAGCTTTATCACAACTTTAGCATGTCACCCTAACCTGGGTTTAACACACCAAAGTGTGTGCTGCCTTAGAAGGGCTGGAATGCCTTAGAATGCCGAAATGGCGACTGCATCTAAGTTTTTAAGGGCACTAATGACCAATTAACAGATAGCACGTCCTCTGTTTACAATTCTGTACCAGTAATCCTAATTTATTACTAACACGTCTTCTCTACCTCAAATCTATTCTACCAATCCTCACATGCCAGCTCTACTGCAGTACAAGGAGCAAGAAGAAGAAGAAAGAACTCAGGACAACACCCCAAATCCTCCATCTTGTTTTCTTTTATATCTATACTACAAAACCTAAAACTATAAGCTTCACTTCTATAACAAACCAAACCATGATCCAAATTATTTTTCTGCTGCTCTTGCTTCCATCAGTTTTGGAAGTCCTTCCCAGGGACACAGACCAAAAACTGTATCCTGCTGGATTCTCTGCAAGGGTCCCAGACCCTCCAGAGCAATCTGAGGTGTAGACTCCTCATCCTGGACTCCAACACCAAAATAGAAGCAAACCAGAAGTTAATCGGCGTAGTCAAGGTTGAATTTCTTTCCATTAACTAAAAAATATGTGTATTTTACACGTGTATCGAAGCTGGTCACCCTTAACTGTGCCTCCTGTTCTCTATAGGGGAAATAACCAATTTTGGGGAATATTCATGTGTATATATATAAACATATATGTAGTATGACTGATTTTGTCTAGGATAAGATAAATCCTACTTTTACTAAATTACTATTTTAACCATTGTGGACAGAGAAAGTTTAGCCAACAACCTTGTGCATGTTTACCTGCATTGTAAATATCTGAGTTCAGATGAAGCCAGCCATGTAATATTTTTTGATTTTGATTTGTGACACATAGCTTGGGAGTTTGTGAAGAGTTTTCCAGATCTCACTTCCACCCCTGTATACCTCCATATCTGTAGAAAATTCATCCCATTATCTTTGTATGTTTACTTGTGGAGGGGCAAAGAGCTTGGCATGCTGAGCATGTTAAAGGTTTTCTTGCCACTAGAGAAGTTTACATAAGGTATTACTTTTATTTGCTGTGTGAATTGTTCTTTATATGAAAGTGCTTCCTCAAACCCCTGTAATATCAGCATACCTTGCAGTGAAAATACCAAATCTACTGTCTTTGATATCTTCAAGGAGGTTGAAACAATCACTGCTAATCACTCAAAGATGTGAAAATGACTTACCCATCTGAAAAAGAAAAGTCACTTCCCAGTCACAGATACAGTGCTTGACTTTCCTTTTAGTTACACTGGTGCAAATTGAGAGTTGCTGGTGTCAATTACATTTTGTCTGGATTTTCACTGGCTTAGTGGAGATAACAATCAGGCCCCTTGGCTTCTAATCAAATTTGGTATTACCCTGGCGAGATGTTATAATCCCTTAAATGGCACCATGTGCTAAGAAATCAATTGTGTTAGGAAAATTACTGAGCTTTTCTGTTGTTCTAGTGTAGGCTGGTCTAATTGCCTAATTTTACCTGCTAAATAAAGAAAATATTCTGAATTATCTGTTGTACCACATCTCCAGATATGCGTATTTGTAATTCTCAGTGTAAAAAAGAATGGAAAATATTTTTCATCAGTGAAGTTTTGAATAAGCAACTCCGAATAACTAGTCAGTAGTAAGTACACTGTCTAAACAAACACCTTGTAGTTAAATTAAATTAGCATAGATAGCATTTGATTGCAAACATCTAAATAGCATTAGATAAGGACAGAAGTGAAATAACCAAGATAATTTATACAGCTGATGTAAAAACTTGCTTTATTGTACTGCTATCCCTTATCATTGTCTTTGCATTTTGATCATTGCTTTAAGTTGAAACTTCAGCTTTTGTGAGCATTATTGGCATAATAGGTCTTTTGAGATATACGAGCATAGAAATAGTAAGCACATAATGAATAGTTCCTCTTATGCTGGATGGAGGCAAGTTGCATCCCCCTCCATAAGCTGTTTCTTGGAAGTTGTATAAAAAGTGTGAAGGCATGATTAAAGTATTTACTGTATGTATGTGTGTGTGTGCATATATGTATGTATCTACACACACACACATATATATATATTTAGCACTTAACTTCTATTAACTTTAATTACTTGAGGGGTGTTCCGTACTTAGAGAGAGGTCTTGATATTCTGCGGAAAATATTCAGAATTTTGGCTTTTGAAGATGAAGTTTCACTTTGCTTTTGATTATATTCTTCAGTACAACTCAAAACAATTACTAAAGCCTAGAATGAATATTTTCTGAAGTTTAATAAAACTAAAGAAGAAAATTAAGAATTGAGAAATATTTCTCTTTTCTATAAGACTGTTCCAGACTTTCCTATGAATATAGGGTGGCTTGGAAAAAGTTCTGTTTTCCTGTCTGCTATACTTTCTGTACAAATGCTTGGGTATGGTTGTTTTTTCTGAGGGCAGCCTTTTGCCCGTGCAGATGGTGCAGGTTATTTCTGCTGTTGCATGTCTGTGATTCAGCCCATGGAATTTATGCATTATTGAGCAATAGTTATACAAGTGCTGCTGTGCACAGAAGTGATGTGTATGTGCTTCTCAGAAACAAATGCATCTGGAAGACAGTTTTGAATACTATAAACTCTGTAGCAGAATATACAATGCAAATAAGCACACTCATATATATGCTGAATAGGCAGCTGTTTGAATTAGTTACCTGGGTGCAAAGGTCTATCATTTGGGAATACCTTGTAGCTTTGACTCTGGCTCTAGAACTAAGCTAGTAGTTACAGTTCACTCAAGTGTTTTGCTAGGTCATCCTCTGACCAAGGTGAGCAGATATATTTTTGTCTATTTCCCAAAGAAATACCAATATAAATCACTGAACATTTGCTTTATGCTTGGAGTACTGTACACTATGCAGAAATGCCTCGGAGCACTCTGAGTGGAATTGCCTGCATAAGCCATGAAAGCTAACTGTGGCATTTAGAGACACCATGAAGTAAAAAAATTGCAACAGCTTGGTTTCTAAAAAGCCACGTTACCTTTCAAATCACCTGCCATACCTTTCACTCTACCACTGGTGTGTCATAACACACCACGGTCCTGCAACACTAAACTGCAGTGGATCGACTGTGCTGTATAGGATGCAAATAGGTATGCTTTCAGGACATGTGAAGTGGCTGAGAACAAGGTGAACAACAGACATAAGCAAAAGCCAAAATTCTTTTGTGACTGTGTGTGTAATAGTATAAAACCACATGGTTTGTGGCAGTGGGGAAATCCTTGTGCACAGATCTGGATGTACATATTTTCCGAGGCAATTGGAATTATTGGCATCATGAACTGTTTGTCCTTCTGGATAAATTAATGCTTCCTGAAACCTGTCCAAATGTAAAAATCAAAACTATGTCATTTCATGGACTTGGGATAATATTTCAGGATTTCTTATATCCTCTAATGCCTAATCTCTTCACAGAGAATCCACCACACAGGTGGATTATTAGTAGCAACTGATAACGTTCATTCTCAATATACTTCTTACACATTGATCAATTTATCTACTCATGTTATATTTTTTATTTTGTTTCCTTCCTTTTTTTTTCCCATGAGGAAAAATACAGAAATAACAGTACTTCAGGATCATAAATTTATTATAATTGTTTTATTATGGTAGAAATTGAAAGAGCAGAACAGAGGGAAGGTGTTTCATATAAAGTGACAGTTGATTTTCCTATGCTTGCCTGTAAAATACTCCTTCATCCCAACCTTCTCTGAATATCACGCTTTATTTTCCAGAGAAAAAATTCTGTGCTTGGGGCACATTTCATTAAATCTTTGCAAACCACTGATGCCCGGAATACATTCTGCTTAGCATAATCACATTCATTCCAGTTTTTACAGACATATGTGTTCCACCCTCCACATCTCTTAATCGCTAATCCCACCACCATGAAGAGCTTTTCTGGAGAAGCATGCCATAAAAAATAAAATTAAATTTTTCTGGAACTGGTTTCCGAATGCCAAGTGGAAGCTTTTACTGTTGGCAACACTGGCGTCAATGTGCCTTTCCTTCAGATGGAAAGTCTAGACATTAAGCGAAAACCTGTGTTTGTTTGAAGCCCACAGCATTGACAGCACTGGGACTAGGCATTTTCACAGTTCTATTTTATCGCAGTCAGTACTGGGGAATTTGAATGTGGTGGTTGTTCTGGGTGGAGTGGGTTCCACTAGTAGCTCCTCAGTTCAGTCCTGGACAGGGATTATCCCTAATGCTGAGTGGGCATGATGCGTTCACTGAGGCTGGAAAGAGTCACATATTTTTAAAATACTGTTATCTGTTTAAATTCATGCTTGTCAGTCCTAAGATTTCACTTTGCTATCATTGTCTGAGAGGGAAGCAAAAACGTAACAGTATGAGTGAGGAAGAAAAAGGGAGAAACAAATTAAACACTGGCATAACCAAGCTGGGACTGTTAAAAATGGGAGATAAGCATTTATAATAATATGAAGGCACTGCAGAAGTCTAGTCTGGAAAAGCCTTCAGTACTATTTCAGTGATGACTATCTCTTCTGGTTTCTTAGGATATTAGCCCCAGGTAAAAGATTAATAAAATATTAACTTGGCAATAGCCACTACTCCTGGATACAATTGCTCATTACCTGAAAAAATATTCTGAAGAATTTAATAAAAAGGAAACTATCACTATTAAGATTGTCTTCCTGAAATGATTTGCACATGGAAATCATTTCATCTTGGTTGTGTGCCATGCTGTGTATCAATTCAGATCAGATCTATGCTGCAAGCAGCCATCCTTCAGGAACATCTGGCTGGCAAAAGCTTATGCTAGCCAAGAGCCAGTACAATTGTGTAAGTTGTCCTATTTCATGGGTGCAATTCTTCAATCACTCAACAGAAAGGAAGTAAAAGTTCTCAATGTGTTGGTTGTAGTACATCTGTCTAACCTGGGATATTTTCCCTTGTGTGATGGTGACATTTGAAGCTGTGTGGGGCAACTTGTTTATCTGTGCAGAGTCAGATCCTGCCAACAGTGCATTCAACAACACATTACTCCATAAATAAATATAATGAGACTGCCTGAAAAATGAGACTCTGCCTAGAGTGGAAAAAAAAAAGCTAAAATTTGGCCCTGATAGAGTTGAACCTCAGTTACAAGAAATGGATATGAGGTACAAGAAAAGATGGCCTTCTGCTTTCTGGTCTCTGAAAACCTTTAGTAGCTTCCAGTTCATGGCTAATGTTTCCAGGAAAGTTAGGTACCTGTTCTCATTTTCTGCTCCTAAAAACTATGGGAACAGATTTCACGTGGAAGTGTAGTGAATTGTTAAAAGTCTTCTGTTTCATATACAAGTTTAATTACTGTAATTTTCTTCATGCA